>WAAD01026162.1:84319-118246 GCA_013389945.1 Fregata magnificens
CCCATGGGGATGTTTTACTCATACCTTGCGTAGCATATGTAGCATTAAAAGCTTTTAAAAACTTATTGCTTGCCATCAATTTTAATAAAAACACCTCACAACTGCTATTTTAGTTTTAATGAATAGAAAATTTCATTTTTTGTGTGTGTGAATGAAAATTAAGAATTAACTTTTTCAGCACATGCATTATCAAGGAGGATTAACTCAATGATTTATTCATTGTTTTTTCTAAATGTTTCATTAGAATTCATATTCTTCCTAGAGAGGACTGAAAATTTTTAGGGTAGGCAAAGGTGGCAAAACGTTAAGTTTCAGGGACTGATCTAATAGAGGAATGCACAGATCCATGGTATAATGGCTTTGTAATTATTACACTACTTTTTTCATTATATAACTGAGGGCCATTTCTATTCCTTTTATTTCTTATATGCGATGAAAATGTTTTTGTCAGAGAAGTGGTACCCATATTGATTCTCCAGGACGGGCATCAAAATCTATGTCTCTTGTCTTACACAGAATCTACCATCTCTCCTCCATCACTCATCTTTTTTTCCTATTGTCTGTTAGAATAATACGCATGCTACATGGACTTTGTTAAATTTCTGTGGCATGAGGAGTTCTCATTTAATTCAATGATGTTAATCAGGTACATCAAGTTTAGCATGGTAGCAGCCCTTATTATTATCTTAGGTTATATTAGGGTTATGAATGGTTTAAAATTCTTTTACCAACAATTGAGCAGTGTAAGCATTAAGGCAAAAACATGGCTGTTCAATAAAATTAAATGAAAGAACAGGTAGGCTGAAAATAACTGAACTAGACTGTATAAGTGACTTAAAAATAAATACAAGAAGTACACCATTCATCTTTAATTTGCAACTGTTTTCAATTTGTCTTTCCAACAGGAGCTTTGTCTATTGGATCTGTCTCAAATGCTTTATTTAAAGCCCTTATTCATGTTATACAGGGTGCTTTACCTTTCTAAACATTTCTTGAGACATAGAACAAATACTATAATATTCACATTTTAACCTCAGTCACTAATAATGATTTTTTTCCGGATGTTTTCCTGTTATGCTGTTATTCTATAAAAAATTCTAGATATAAATCTACAGCAAAATGGGCATGTATTATCAATATATTAGTGAAATCACAAAATCCTTTCTGGTATGCTTCTGTATGATGTATCTATCAATATATGTTAAAGGACTAATGTTTAGTTTGTCCTTCATTTTAGCAGAGATACTAGGCCAGAGCATACATTTTACTCATGAATGCGGGGGTGAGCACATGCTGTCTGTAAAAGGGGTGAGACTGGTTGATGAGAATAACAATCCTAGAAGTCTGCACAGGATTTATAGCATCTGTTTATCTGTGATAGCTAATAAAGTATTGGCACATGAAGAAGCTGTTTCATTTCTACATTTATTACGTAGATTAATCAATAATCTGGGCAAGCAGTTGCCAAGATGAATTTTAACTATGTGCAGCCCAGCCTCCCCTTAGTTAATCAAACTGATATGGTTAATTGCAATATTAATGAGGAGCAAATAAGGGACCTTACAAATGTTTCAGCCTTTGAAGACTGCAAAATAATAACACCAGTGGAGAACCTCCATTTAGAGGTGTTGCACAACAAATATAAAATAACATAAATTACAATTCCTATTGGTTTTGAATATACTCACGTTTGTTTTGTTGACTTGTGTGTAACAGGCTGAGTTCCAGCTCAGGAGTAAATTTCTTGTCTGCCAAAAAGAGCAAATTAAATTATGATTTTATAACCTAATCCTTTTTCCTTGTCTAGTCCTATCTATGGCTAATATCCTTGGATAATATCATTAGTCTGTTATTTTGATAACCTTTATGAAGAAGTTTTGCTGAGCTATATGCTCAGTTGATATTGTGATTCTGTCCTTACTAGTGATGTCAGGTTTTAATTCCTCAGTTTTCATGTTTCCCTTCTGTTAAAAATCTTAAATACTTTATGTTTGTTCAGCTAAAAAATATAAATTCTACTATTCCACTTTAAAAGTTATAAATGTATTGAAACTCTGTTCAGCTAATAATAAAAAATCCTGTGACTTTTGTGTTTGTAACTGTAAAACTGATGATGTAGTCATCACAATTACTTTGTTCACTATAATTCTTAAGCTTTAGCTTAAAGTTTTCCTAAGATTTTTGTCTGTATTTTTGCCAAGCCCTGATTCTTAGCCATGCCTCATGTATTGAGGCTGGTATTCTACTGACCTAGCTTCAGTCATGTAATACCTACCTGTGGTTTATTGCAAGACTAAGTAGGGATGCACCCTCAAGGTTGGAGTTCTTTCACCTCACACTAGGATGAGCTATTGACAAATGAAGATATTTCATGTAAGCTCTTGCTCCTTTTATGGTCAGCAAAAAAAGACAGGTAATTTCAGAGTGTGATTCAGCTTCCTCAATCTTGTCTGCACCCCATCTTTCTCTTTCTTACACTAACCTACAGAAGGATGAAAAAAGCTCATGGGTTTTTAATACAACAATAGTTTAGCTTCATAAGAGACTTTTTAGTTATTTGGTCTCTACCACATGTCTTAAAATCTCTAGACCGTGTAGTAAAACAAACATGTAAAACATCAGTGAAGACTGAATATCTAGACCTGTCCTACAATATATTTCATGCTTCTTTATGTTTTTTTTAGCACATAAAAGGTTTGATTCTCATAATTGTCATGCAAAATCAAAATTCCATTGAATTTAATGGAAAAATATTATTATTAAGATTTATTATTAATATCATTTGGTGGGTAGCGTTGCTTTCTTGACACTTCCTAAAATAAACCCCTTTCACTTGTTTCAGAAGCTAATTATCTGGACTGAAAATTTTCAGGTTGGATATCTGCCTCAGTTTTGTTGTTAGGCTTGTTTATTTATAGAAACTTTCACTCAAAACAGTTCAGCTCTTTCTGAGAAAAAGGCAAATCAAAAGTGTCTTGGTAGAAAATATGCTAGTTTCTTCTTTCAAAAATTCTAGGGCCTTCAAGCAAGAGGGACTTTATAAATGATAGGCAGGTGATTTTTTGAATTTTGAAATATGAATCATGGCTTTAAAGCTGATCATATTTGGTCAAACTACCTAAATTTTAAAACATACTCTCCATAACTTTTTAGACTCAATTAAGATGCCCTCTGCTCAGCTGCCAGGATATTCCTCAAAGTCTTAGCTGGGCTACTGCATACTGTGCTATATATATGCTGCTCAGGACACTTGAATGGAGAGAAGATATATTTAACAGTCACCCTTTTCCTGTGCTTAGGTGGAAAAATTGAAAAGGAAGATTTCTACCTCAGTCTTCCCTCTTGCACAAGTACTGTAGGGAGTAGATGGGGACAAAGAGCTTGGAACAGTGGCAAAAACACTCAAGATAGAGAGTGATTATGAGGTAGGATGAAGGAAGCAAACGAGTATGCAGCTGGGAATGAAATATCAAGGAAAAGGCTGTTGTGAGCCAGGTGGCGTGGATGATGTGAAAACAGACATGGAAGGAGTGTTGCACTCCAGTAAGATGCTGGGAAAGTGAGATCTACTCTGGACACAAAGGTATATGCAAGACTCTACAGTAGTGATCAAATAATAAATACTACATTGTAGTGAATGTAACATTGTGGCCACAGTAAAATTACTAGTCTCTTTGTACCCTTATTGATGATTTTACTTGAAATTAGATTGTATTTATTTTATTTATATTATTACAGCATCTGTTGGTCACAGCCAAAATCTGGCCCCATTCTCCTAAGTAACTCAACTTGGAGAGAATACTCCCCAAAGGCCACCAAACTAGTAATGTGTGTTTGATTGAATACCTTATTGGATCAATGCCTTGCAAGCACTGTTTTGGCCTTAATTGAAAGCTCAGTCTGCTTAGATAGGGTTATTAATCAGACAGGGTCATTGCAAGTTAGTGTGAAAAGCTTAGGTATGATGACCAATGCTATACAGAATAACAGCTGGTGCTAACAGCATTCTTATTATTGGATGCTGATGATGCTCGGTCTTAAGGACACATATTTAATAGTTAGAATTTTTAAATCCATTCATCAAGCCAGAATTGTGAGTCAGATATTTGCTTTCATTGCTGTTTTATTTCCATACCTATGTATTGAAGCATCTACACAGGAGAACAGAACATTTATTTGGAACCAAAAATCAAAATTTAAAACAGTTCTTTGTAATGGACTTTTATGACAGGACCACAGCTTGGCGATTTCCTCTGTTGTCTTCTGTGTGATGTTATTGAATGTGGTGTAGCTGGTAAAAAAGTGGCTGACCTAAATTTGAGATTGATTAGTTGGTCATGGCAACTGTCAGGAGCACATTTTTGGCTGCCACTAGTAGGACTTGTTGATGGGTTGCTGTTATAACATCCCTCAAGAATACAAGCCTGAGAGGAGAGATGTGAGGTGTATGTGAATGTGGCAGAACACCTTACAGCTGAGGCACTCATAATCACTGAAGCCTAAAGTATTTCAAATTCAGTGTGTAGAGAGAACTACTACTTAACCGTCTTATAAACTTGGCAGAAATCTCTATCTCAACAGCAGATTAATATATATGATAATTTTATAATCCTTCACGGTATGGCTTTGTCTTTAAAAAATAAATAAATCTTGAACACCATTTTTTAACAAAAAATTCTGCATCTGTAACAAACCCTGGAGGAAACAATTCAATAAAAGAATACATATGCATCAGGAATTCATTGAATATTCTTGATTTCCCTTGGTTCCCTTAGATTTTCCTTCAAGCTTTAAACTCCTAGGACCAAATTCATCCCCAATGTACACTGAGTTCCCTGCAGTAATGGAATTATGTTGCAGGTGTGTTTGAAGCGGTGAACACTTTCAGAAGTGTTCTGTATTTATTCATAATAATAAGTATATAGCTTATAGTGAACTGCTGATGGAAACTTCCTCCTTAGGTCTCTAAAGAACATTATCATGTTTCACTTTAAAGGGAAATACAGTAAAGTAGAACATTATGAATGTACCTGATTGGATATTCATTACCATGGGCAGGTGATTAGTTACATTTTTCATTCAGAAGTGGCTTGGTTTTTAATAAACAACTATTCTTTGTGCCCCTGGTCACCAAAGGACCTGAAAATAATTAGTATTGCTGTGGAAAACTGGGAATAGGGCTACATTTCGGTTACAGATTTACCCAGCTTTAAAGTAGGTGACGGTGTTGCCAGGAGCAGTCTAGTATGGTAACACCAAACTCAGGATGTGCTGCAAATCTCTGGATGAATTCTCAGAGGTAGATCTTAAATATGAGAAACTATTGTTGCTGGGTTTGAGAGGTTTAAATCTTATCATCATCCTACATGATGCTGTATGCCACAAATATTTAGTGGCTTCAGTTCACAAGTGCTTGTGAAAAGCTTGTATACTTTTCTGGTTTAGTGGGTTTGTATTCCTAAGGCAAATGAATCCTGCTGCAAGCAATGTGCAACTCCATATAATTCCCTCAATGAAAGAACAGGGAAAAAAAAAATATTAAAAATCAAACTTAATGAGAAAAAAAGGATAATTCGGCACAGAGAGTCCCATTGGTTTGATACTTAGAATTCATACGGGGTATTGTAGTGTAATGGGAACAAAAATTTTCTTCCCAAAGCTGCAAGTTCTTCTTTAGAAGCTTCTCCACTCAGATCACATTTATTTCTCTGGAAAATCTTGTCTGCTTTTTTTTTTGTATTTATGGCAGGTTAATCATCCATAATGAAGCATTAGTTATTTTTGGACTGTAATTTTAATACAAGCTACAGCTACTAAAATGACCCCACAGAATAGAATGAAATCCCCACTGTTAAAGCTTTTTGATAAATTTGTACGTTGAAAAATAATCTGTCTCACTATACAGCTGGATGCTCATAGGGCTTCCTCCTTTCAGTCAGGAATGGATATCAGTCTTGAGACAGATATATATATATATATATGTCAAATAAGGGAATAGTACCCCATTTTATAATGAAGACCCTATGGTGCAAGGAAAGTGTGTGACTTCAATCAACTTTATTAAAAAAAAAAAAGAAACTGGTGAGAGTATGAATTTATCTTCAAGGAGTCCAAATCCAGGGCACTGACATCTGGGTTAGGCTTTTAAAATACTCCCAGCTCCCCAAGAAAAGGAAAAAGCAACAAACAGCAGGCTGAAAAACTGAAATTGCACAGGGTACTTCTCTGACACGTAAGCCAGCTGGCATGGTATCAGTCATTTCCATAACCTGATTCTCCAAAAAGGTGGCCACATTGAAGCTGCCACATCTCTGCACGTATCTTTTATCCAGACTAATTCCTGAAGCATGCCAGAAGATAGTTCAGAAGACTTTTACATGGCAAGGACCAAAACCACATCAGTGACTAGCCTAAAAATTTAATAGTGTGTCGCAGGAAGCATTTGTATCTTGTTTAATTTACTATATAACTGTAGCATTGGGGTCTTGAAGCCACCGGCCTTGTAGCTAGACACACTGGAAATAACTCTGAACATTACCTAGTCACCATAGTTGCCAGCAGAATGAAATGGGTGGTTCTTTCAGAGCTTCACATAGTAACCACAACTTGAAACAGGTAAATGATGTCTATAATCTCTATAATCAGGAGCCTGCACTTCCTATTCTGTCCCAACACAGAATATATATCTATTATGGATAAAGAAAAATGTAATAGATTTGCTTTTTGCTAGGGTTATATAACCTTATATATATAAACTTATGTAGAAGACAACACGTCTCAGTAGTCAGACCATTAAGCACCAGAAAGTTTTTCGTGGAACAATTATGGATTCTCCATTTTCTGAGATTCCTAAGAGCCTACCTCACCTGCAGACCTCATACAAAAATCTAATATATATTTTTAATGGATTTTAAGGATGGTTTGCCTTAAATGGACCAATTGACTCTGCCTGTTTTTCTAAAAATACAGTGATCACATAAAACAGTCCATTGTCAGCTGCATGGCAGTAACATCCCTGGTTATATTGCCTGACTGGTTAGGGTAGGAGCCAGTTTACCTCACCTAAATGCATAAACTTAAACAGACCAGATCTCTCTTTACAGCTTTCAGAAATACCTCCCTCTCTCTCTCCACAACTTATTTCAGAGGATTGATTCTAATCTTAAGAATCAGGCATTTAGGATGTCTAAATTAGATTAACTAGAGTCCCACAATTCCTTTATTTGGTTTTAGCATTATTTTAATGAAAATTTCAAGTTAAAGATATTATGATTCATAAAAAATAAAAATTGCAGAGCTACACAGAAGTCAGGCCTGCTGTGCTTTTAGTCTCAAAATAATTTACATTTACTACATATCTTATTACAACTGTGAAATTTGTGTAGGGCAGTAATGAAACTGTCACGCTAAGCATATAATGAGCTATTTTGCTTTGTTGCTAACTGCCTCTTTGTTTGTGTTATATTTCATAAGTGTACCCCATCTTCATAAATATGATTGAATACAATAATAACTTTAAGGGAACTGCAGCAACTGCTTTGTTTTGAGAAAGGTAATATTTTAGTATCTTGCCATTTGTATTGGACTTGTGCTGAATATGAATATTTGTAAAATTAGAAGACTTTAAAAAATGAGGAATTGTTTAAAGTAAAATATGGCACTCATTAAAAAGAAGCCTAGAACTGTGCTGAATGGTATAAAACTTTGTTACACATATATGGAACTTGATTTTGAAATAGAAAATTAAGCAAATTTAACTAAAACTCTAGCTTTATTTTCTGAAGGTGGTAAACAGCCAATATCTCATGGATTTCCTTAGAAACTATCAGGCATTCAGTGCTTGCAAAAACAAGGAAATGAGTAAAGACCTCTTCACCTGCAAAAAATCCATCAAGTAAGCATGTTGTTAAAGTACTTCAGACCTTGAGAATTGTTTTCCTGGAACAAATAAGCTTATAAGAGCTTGGTTTTTTGCACAAATATGCTAACGAGAGGCACAGTCACAGAGATGGATGTTAGGTGAAAATCACACTCTAAGTCAGATATATTAATTTCTGTAAAATTATCTTACCTGTGTATCAATGAGGCCTTATTGTGAACTTAAGGATTTGACTTGATCTAAGCATTTTTTTAGAGGTTTGCCTGGGTTGTAAGCCCCTCCCAACACACCTGTCACTGGTTTTAGGAAATCCTTCTCATTTGAGCACCTTAAAAACATTATTTTCCTTTTTTTTTTTATTTCACTCCCAACACCCTAAAAATTTTCTCATATGGGAATAGTTGCCTCTAAAATAAATTTAAGCCTACTGATAATAGATTTGTTTTTCTTAATTACCTTTAGAAGTCTTCCCAGAAGGATCAGAGATTGTAAACCATTTTGTTAAATGGTCGAGGAGTAGCCAAGTACTTTAAGAAGGCAACAGTATGCTAAATGTGGCAGTGAGAAATGCTGCTTCTCTGGACAAACTAAAATACTGGGGAAAAGAAAATCATTTCACATTGACTCAAGGGAAAAAAAAAAATCAAAGGAAAGATTTAACCCATTTTCTTCTTTTCAGAGAGCCCAGAGATTTAGTGTAGGCTCTTCTTCTTGTGTCCTGTGGCAGGTTTTGGTGCTTATCTTTGTTCCATTCATAATTCGGAGAAACTTGAATCAGACACCATTTCTTTTTCCTTCTTCTTATGGAGGCATAGAAAGTGTTTTTGCTATTTTCTGATAGACTGCAGCTTCACCCCCTATGTATTTACACAGACTTTGGTGACTGTGATCACTCATCCAGTGTTTATGACTGCTTTGGATATTTATTAGCCCTCTTCAGGGCCTGCCACCCCAGGCAGCCCCCACTGCTCCTGGCTCTCCACCCAGGCAGCCACCAGCCCCCACTGGTACTTAACATCTTCTTTTTCACATCTTAATTTCTCTGTTCTTTTAAATTACTGAATTTATAAACAAAATGTTGCCACTGACTGTATTAGATAAACAAACCCTTAATCTCTTTGGTTCACAGCTAAGTTGCTGCTTAGGTCTGAGAGTGCTAAATCCTGAGGTATCCAACCTAGCCCACCATCTAGGAGGTCTGTTCTCCAGGGTTTCTTAACTGTGGGGGTTCCTATATTTACTAGGGATCTTCAGAAAGTTTTGGGTGCTGAATTTTAGTTGCACACATTAACTCAGAAGTTTCTGAATTCAGGACACAGGAGATTTCATTTCTGAGTATGAAACAGGTTTTAGTGGATAGTCAGACAAGATCCAACTTAGTCCTCTTGCCCGTGGGCAGAATAGTCTTCAGACCTGTGAAATGGAGCGACTCTGCATGCAGGCATGAGGGAAATATAAGATAAATTGGAAAACTGGTGACTGAGAGCCTGATTCAAGCACTTGTGGTTGGGTCGATCTCTTAGAGAAGGCAAAATGCTTTGAACCTCACTCATTGAAATGGGTTTGTGTATCTTCATCAGGTTAAAAAAGCCAATGCAGATCCTGGGAGCAGCGACCGAATGCCTCACCCCCTCAACCAAACGTGCCAATGTTTATGTTAACCCCATTTAATCCCATTTTCCTGCTCTTCTTGTGGCTCCATAACCCTTGTATGCTAAAATCCACCACCATAATGTCATGTTCCTTCTACAAGAAAGTTTAGGAAACCAGACTCCAGGTCAATCAAAGTGTCTGCCTTGTCCTGTTGATTCCCTGTATTTAGGAAAAGGGGTAGGTATTTAACCACTGCTCTAATCCATCAATTGAGTAAAATGTCTGAACTGGATGAACTGGAATCCCACCCATAGATTTTTTACAGGCACTTATTTCTTTCTACCACCTGCATGTGGATTATATGTGGTACCAGATAGGTATATTTTTATGAAGCAGTGTCTCACGTAGGTAACTAAGAAAGGCAGCCTGGTATTTTCCATTTCAGATATGCAGATGACTCAGAGGCAAGATGATGGAGTAATACAAATTCAGATTAAAAATAATATTGAATGTAATCAAGCATAGGAACAACTTAATAATGAGAAGATTGTCATCTATGACTAGGTATCTTTCTGACATACACTAGCATAAGGAGAAGCTATGATCTTACTGCAAAAAGAATGAGAAATTGTCCTCTTATATTGATCCCATTGCTTCTAATGTAGTATTGCTCTAACGTTTTGCTTCACGTATCACACTCTTACTCTGAGGTGGCTGTATCTGCAGGACTTGCAATTTGTGGTCACCTAAATGGCCCGTCAATTAACTCTGCACGTACCTTTAGATACTCTGAGTAAGAGATTAATGACGTTCCTTTAGTACTCAACTGCCCGTTAATAACTGGAAGTTAGCATTAAAAGCCTGGAGATAATCTAAACTAACTAAACGGAGTGGCTATTATATGACTGCAATGTAACAGAAGGTATTAAATTGTAGGTTTTTAGTTACAATTAAATTGTTGGGAATCTCTGCTATTTTCTAGTAGCAAGTAGTAGCAAGCTAAACCAAATTTACGGTCTCTTGAATTAATTTTTACTGTTTGTAGAATGAAAACTAGAGAGTTTGCATAGTATTCAGTGCAAATTAGTCTTGTGAGATTATGAAAGTTTCATGGCAAAATATTGCAAAAACCTGATTTCACTCATTGGAACACAATTAGTGTTGTGTATTGACAAGGCACAAAAATACTATAAAGGTTATGCTTCCACTGTTTCCAATATGGTATGTTATTGCTGTCTGCATAGATGATATACTGAGATGTCATATCATATGTATACATGTAGTACAAGTTCACACATTGCAAAAAAGAAAATGAAACTCTGCTATTGCCTACAGAAAGAGTATCACAAAACAGTAGTGGGGTAGAGAGCTTTTGGTCCACAAAACAGTGTAAATAAAATTGCTTTAAGAAGCCAGAAGTAATAAAATACAGTGAGGCTAGAACTGATATTAACAACTCTGTCCAGAAACATTCTACATGTGGAAACAGAGCCCTGCACTTAGACTTATTCCTTAACAATGAAAAACTGGAGACTTCCTTGTAAAAGAAAATTTGATTTGCTGTGTAACATTCAGCTTAGATAAAGGACACTTATCCTATTGGGAAAAGCTCTCTTCATAATAAGAAAGCCAAAAGTTTCCTCTACCACCTGAGTAGACTATTATTGAAAAAAAAAAAAAAAAATGTTAACTAAAGCAAAAGCTGTGACACCAAACTTGTGATAGCTACCAGGTGAAGATTCCCAATAGTATCCCCACTGGCTGATGTAGTAAAATTTTCAGAAAGTCTTAGGTTCAAAAAGGCACCAAATCAGACTTTCAGAAATATTTCATGCATTCATCAATCCAGCAAGTAAATAAAACCCAAATAAACCAAGTTGAAGTTATGCACTGAATTTATTCTTCAATAGAATTAAATTCTAAAACTATTTGAAAATAAACAGCTATTTGCTACACTTCACATAGTTAACTTTTAAGACTCCATACTGTACAGTTGCAGGGACAAGATGAACATTTTTCTGTCATGCTTTCACCAGATCACTGTGACACTTGTCAAATTTATTGTTACTCTTGAGATGGGGGCAGGTAGGATTTAAGATCTACAGCAGCAGCCTTTGTGTACTGGGTCACCTTACCCAAGCTCTCTCCTCTAAAAAGAAGACTGCAATGGGATAGATTTGGTACTTAAATACAATTACTCCAGCTGAAAATTACCTAAAACCTCCATAGCTTGCTTGCTTTGTTGTCTGAACAACAAAAAAATAGGAATAGATACTCAGTCTACATGTTACTGACTGTTGTACCACAGAAGTGTTCCAGCCACATTAAGAAGGTACACCCCAAAGGGAAATCAGTAGTGTGCATAATGTTTGGGGCTGTGATTTCTACAGGACTTTGTGCAGGCAGGAGTTTCCTCAACATAAAAACAGTGTTTAAGTAGTATCTTCAGTCTCTGTAATCCTCTTCTGCGTGGGCCAATAATAAAGGAAGAAAGAGCAAAATATCTGTCTTCCTCCTTACTGCTGACATCATGAAAACAACTCATGGGCATATCATTCAACTATCCACTTTATTAGCTCCAGTGAAAAGTCATGTCTGGCTCCTCAGCTGAAATTGACCTTTTTCTCTCACTGTCTGTTCCTCTTCCAGTCAAGGAGTACCAATGATCTACATCACCTACTGCAACTGAAGTCTCCGACCAGGATTTACCTGTGTGTGAAGGGATAATAATCTTTCTGTCCCTGCAGTGTCTTTCCATCATGAGATCAGGGATTAACGTTCCCACATGTATCAGGATGAAACCAATAATAAGTCTCTGCACATCTGTTGTTTGTTTATATGAACTCTATCTTAGCCAATCTTTCCTCAGGGTTTTTTCATCTAGTTTTTGTGTAGAAACTTTCAAGCTATTAGCCTTGAGGAAGCTTGTGCTCAGTTCTGCCTCTAAAATGCTGGCCTGAACTTTTGATTTCAACTGTGGTAATCATACTACCTTCCCTCTGGACTCACTGAGAATTAATATCACTGAAGCACGATCATGGATCAGCATATCTGTATATGAGATATTGATGAATGACATTAGGACCACTGCATATTCTTTCTCTGTTACAGATCTCGGGACTTCTAAGCTTCCAGGTTTTTTGAAGTCAGTAACAATATCAGGTCTGTAGTAGTGGGAATCTTAGTGCAACAGAAGACACTCTGAAAAAGGAATTGATAACTTGAATTGTGGTTTTGCAGTTTCCTTTCAAAATGCTTTACAGTATTCTCACAACTTGCACCACAGACTAGATGGTGTCTTTGATCTCATCTCAGAGTTTACTGTGAAAAGGTTCAAACTTCATTGTGCCTGTTACTTCATTATAAAAGTTATCTCTGACTTGACTGGTTGCAGTCTTAGTGGGCACATAGGATGTAGTGGATTCTGACGACTGATGGTGATTAAAGAGAGCACTCAAACCCAGTCTTAGATGGGTGCCAGAGACACAGTGGTTATCTGTTATACAGAGGCACTGGTGAGGCCGCACCTCGAGTACTGTGTTCAGTTTTGGGCCCCTCACTACAAGAAGGACACTGAGGTGCTGGAGCGTGTCCAGAGAAGGGCAATGAGGCCGGTGAAGGGTCTAGAAAACAAGTCTTATGAGGAGCGGCTGAGGGAACTGGGGCTGTTTAGCTTGGAGAAGAGGAGGCTGAGGGGAGACCTTATCGCTCTCTACAACTACCTGAAGGGAGGTCGTAGTGAAGTGGGTGTTGGACTCTTCTCCCAAGAAACTAGCGATAGGACGAGAGGGAATGGCCTCAAGTTGCGTCAGGGGAGGTTTAGATTGGACATCAGGAAGAATTTCTTTACCGAAAGAGTGGTTAGGCATTGGAACAGGCTGCTCAGAGAGGTGGTGGAGTCATCAACCCTGGAGGCGTTCAAAAAAGGTGTAGACGTGGCACTCCAGGGCCTAGTTTAGGAGTCATGGTGGTGTTAGTTGATGGTTGGACTTGATGATCTTAGAGGTCTTTTCCAACCTTAATGATTCTGTGATTCTGTGATTCTGAAGGACAGGCAGAGGAGCCAAGAACAGTGCTCTGATGTGATACCAGCTTCTAAAACCCTGCCAGTGCCACAGCTGTTTGGTATTTTAGGTGGATAATTTTGCTGCTTTTACATGACTTTTCATTATTCTTGAAAAATATCACAGAGATTTGCTCCTTGTGTGACTTTATCACAGTTTGGGAGATAATAAGAACTGGACTTGGCTGCATCCCCAGGCTTACTGTGCTTGGAAAAGAATGTGATTATGTATGAAAGGAGAAACACATAATCCAAGAGGAAATGGCAGAAAGGAGCACAAGAAATGCTCCCATTAACTCTGTGTATTCCTGCTTTATCATAAACTGTGTCCTGATCAGCCTGATTTTAATAAAACAAAGGTAGAATTTTATAGTGAAATGAATACATGTTAAAGCTTATCTATTTTTTGAGAGATCTCAAAGCTCTAAAGACAAGAAAAAGAAGCATCTTCATTTTTACTCTGTATTTGTAAAACTATCATCTATAAAGTTAACATTACTTTCTCAGAACATAAATAATATTGTTATCAAAGAATATCACAGTCTGGGGACTTCTGCACTGAAGTCTGCTTTGGAGTTCAGCCCTTCCCTTTCTGGCTAAACCCTTAAGAATGAAACATTCCCTGAAAATGTTTTCTTCATAATTCCTTTGGTTTTCCATTTTTCCCATTTGGTACAAGCTCTAATTATGACTTTGTTCCCTGAATTTCAGTGAGAGTTCTGGGCCTCATATATTTCAATATAAGTTTCGGAGATTTTTAATTTTTCTTCTTATTATTTAACTTTTCATTGCTACTATTCACCAGGGTGGTTAGAACTTAGTGTCTTTTAAGCTCTTCTGAAACAGTGGTCTCCAAAACAATAAAAGTCGAAGAATCACTAGGTGCATTTTTATAACACCAAGAGCGGCATTACCATCTTCCTTCTGAACAAAGCATTTAAAGGGCACTTGGAACATCTGGGAAGGATGGTCACTTATCTAATTTTCTGCAGTAAGTACATTGCATGTTAACTGGATGTACACAAGGCCTTCTCAAAATCTCATTCTGCTACAGGCATAATTCGAAAGTTATCAATTTCTATTACTGTCTTTAGCAATTTCAACAATTCAAGCTCAAGGTAACAGGAAGCTCAGTAATTGTTTCACAGGCTGCTGTAATTTCTTTTCTGGACAGGGCATAGACTCACTGAGTAATAAGCACTGAGTGCCATCTAGTGTGTACATCGCAGTGCATGGACAAAAGCAGCCTAGGAAAGTCTAAAAAATCTCATGGTTACAGTTCCTAGCAAAAAGTGTGTAGAAATGGTTGCTATGTCTGAAATAGGAATCATTAAATTCCATTGTCTCATTTTAAAAAAAAATTAAGAACATATTTCAGACTAGAGAGAGAGATGTATGGACACAAAACTATTGGAGGGTCATCTATATTATTGCTTCTGTAGGCTGAGCTCATTAAACACCCCAGGAGTTCTCTGTATCCTTTTATTCCCCACGTGATTTCCCAGTGTGCCACCTTCTCATCCCACTTTATGTCTTAGAACAGTTAAGCCATTTACTACTTGTAGTTTGCTAAATTACTTCTGTTCTTTCCTTCTGGGAGAAAAGTAAATCTTAACTGAGATGTTTGGCAGGGTTAAAAGGTATTATATTGCTTGAGCTCTTTGATCTATAGGCAATTATAATCCCATTAGATGACAAATGGACTTATCAATTACCACAGCTTTGTTGGTCCCACATTTCCATCTCCAGTTTTCCAGTTTTCACCAAAATCATTGGGACCCTTCCCACTGATATCTGACATTATTTTCTGAAAGAATGATTGCACTATGGCCAGGCAAACAGAGCTCTTGCAGAAAAATGTCACTAGGGTGAATGTAAGCCCTTGCTTCACTTCAGACAGTACAGCCCAAAGAATTCAACCATGTAAAGGCTAGGTTTAACGCTCTATCGAAACTTCTAAGGTGATAAATATCTATGTAAAGTGACAGCTGGTATGGTTTGAAATGGCAAAAATGTAACTTAACAGTCTGGTATTACACATATAATATCTCAAAGTGGTTTTTCCAATGGAAGCTGGATGTTTACGATACCCACATTTGCATACATTAGTCCTGTTTCTGTTTATCTGATCTGATATATATAATTTCTCATTTCATGTTACAGATGTAAAAATCTTATCTATGGAGATGGTTAATGACCAGCTGGAGACATCAATAGCTGCATTTCCAAACTTCATTTAACATTTAGTTCAGCTTTCTTCAGAAAGTTGCTTAGGTCTGTATCTCTAGATGCTCCAAAAGCCTGGATGACATTGAATGTCATTAGAAATTCCATAACATGTTTTTGATGAAAAAACTTTTGAGTGTCATTGTGTTAAAAGAAGAAAGTAATAGCTCAAAGGAAAACTTCTATAAAGCCACTGAGAAGGTCTCCAAGTGAATAAACAAAATATGAAACTTGTTCTTTTAGAAGAAAAATAACCACTTGAAAGGATAAATGGCTCACAAAGTGCTTGTTAAGTGCTGTATACCACATACAGCTATATGGGTACAAAGGTATAGAGAAAGAAAAAAAAGCTACCTGCTTCTGTCAGTAGAGAAACTAATTATCCGTGAAGCTGTTGCTGTTTGTGCACCTGAAGTGAAAAGGATAGAAAGAACTATTGCATCCAATTTTACCGACTCTGGGCTGCAGTACCAATCACCTTAGCGCGCAGGGAGTCTGGAGGAGAAAACACACACACACGCCCACACACTCACAAACCTGCCTAAAATTCTGAATATACTTAACCTAGTTACATGGTAAAAGATAGCATGTTACAGATGACTGCTGAGTTGCAGCAGCAAAATATAGTGAATAGCAAATAAAAGAGGAGCACTCTTTCTCTACCAGAGGAGGTAGAGGACCTGCTGCAGATACCCAACGGCACTGCCCAGGCGCAGCTTCCTTATCCAGAGAAACAGGGCTGAAGCAACACTGCTTTCTCTCTTCTGCTTCTTCCCCTGTTCCTGCAGGGGCTGTGACTGCCCTTTGTACCTTCTCATTATCCCTTTGTGCTTTCATGCTTTACGGGGTGTTTTACATGCAATGCATACATGTTCTTTGTTGTCTCTGCTGTGTCTAAATCAGGTTCTGCCCAGCTCTCAGGACTGCATTGCTTTAGCGAGCAATAACAGCAGTTATGATTTCTGCTATTCCCCAAGAACAAATGGTATTACCCTATACTTGTACTGTCAGTTCCTCTGCTATCAACCTAGGCATGGCGTCTTGGTATAGACTGGGTGAAGGATTGAAAGCTGATAAGCAGGTACTATTTTACAGTAACAGACCAGTTTGTGTTCATTAAAAGTATCATTTTTGTTCTCGAGGCGGAAAAAATTTCCAACTTTACAGAGAGATTATTTTCATCCATGAAAGAGATGCAAGAATGAACTAAGGAACACATCTGTCAGAAATCAAGCAACAATTTTAGATGACATATAATAGACATTGTCATAATAGGCAATTTGTTATGTATTGGCTTATTTGAGGGACAACTTACTAGAAGTAGTGTAGTGCTAGAAACAGGCTTAGCAGCCAAATCAAAATCAACATGTAACCAAGTGAGTTTGGAGTGGAAGAGATTTACTGTTGAAACATCAAAATACCAGGTGTGATTGCATCATGAACTCCTCAAATCTCAGGACTGAATCACGACTCAGTATCTATCATGTGCCTTCTTCACACAAATAGAACAGTAAGAATCCCTCAGCTTATGAGCCAAAGCAGAACAATTGATCAACTCCTTTGATGAAAGCTTGGTTACCATAGAGAGATGAAGTAATTCATCAAGATAGCTTTCGCTGACATTTATTACAGAGCACAAGTGGTTTTCTGTGTGAAATAATATGTTTCATCAGAGTAGTTGGTTTAGGTGGAAAAATTAGGCAAACTTTTGAGCATCTTCAGGTTTAAGGTAGGCTTGGCACGTTTTAAAGCTAAGCAGAAATTAAAAACTTTTGTTTAGGGCCCAGATAGATAGGTATCTGTAAGGTCATCTCTGAGAGAGAAGGTGTTTGATGCTGGTGGAGTAGATGGTATATTATCAGAGGAAAAGGGCAGGGGGGCAAGGAAGGAGAGGTAGAGAAGTAAATATGATAAAGTAGTTATCTTCTGGATGGAAGAGAGAGACATAATTTCTGTAACAATTTAGTAGAGGGGAAGAAGGTAACAGTATGTCCTAAAAGCAATACCACTACTGAGTTTGCTTTTTGTGTACCAGGTAGAATTATGAATCTTAGTTCCCAAGATCACTGAAGAAATACAATTTATCTGTTTCCTCTGAAGATAAAGTCTTAGAGATCAGAAATAGAATGATTTTTCTTTTTTAGAAATATTAATCTTTGTTATGTAGCCTTTTACAGAGGTTTTGGAGAGCTCATCCAAATATGAAAGAGGCTGTGATGTTGCATATGCTATTTGATAACTGAATATGACTCACATGGCACTTTCTCCAGAAATTATTGCTAGACAAGGCCAAGTGCCAGGTCCTGCACTTTGGTCACAACAACCCCATGCAACACTACAGGCTTGGGGAAGAGTGGCTGGAAAGCTGCCCGGCGGAAAAGGACCTGGGGGTGCTGGTTGACAGCCGGCTGAACATGAGCCGGCAGTGTGCCCAGGTGGCCCAGAAGGCCAACCGCATTCTGGTTTGTATCAGGAATAGTGTGGCCAGCAGGAGTAGGGAAGTGATCGTGCCCCTGTACTCGGCACTGGTGAGGCCACACCTCGAGTACTGTGTTCACTTTTGGGCCCCTCACTACAAGGACACTGAGGTGCTGGAGCGTGTCCAGAGAAGGGCAACGAGGCTGGTGAAGGGTCTAGAAAACAAGTCTTATGAGGAGCGGCTGAGGGAACTGGGGCTGTTTAGCCTGGAGAAGAGGAGGCTGAGGGGAGACCTTATTGCTCTCTACAACTACCTGAAGGGAGGTTGTAGTGAAGCGGGTGTTGGACTCTTCTCCCAAGAAACTAGCGATAGGACGAGAGGAAATGGCCTCAAGTTGCATCAGGGGAGGTTTAGATTGGACATCAGGAAGAATTTCTTTACTGAAAGAGTGGTTAGGCATTGGAACAAGCTGCCCAGAGAGGTGGTGGAGTCGTCAACCCTGGAGGCGTTCAAAAAAGGTGTAGACGTGGCACTCCAGGGCCTAGTTTAGGAGTCATGGTGGTGTTAGTTGATGGTTGGACTTAATGATCTTAGAGGTCTTTTCCAACCTTAATGATTCTATGATTCTATGATTCTATGATTCTATGACATTCACTCTCCAGTACACACAAAACTTGCGTAGGCTAACACTAACACACACTGAGAGAAGTACAGAAACACTGCATCATGGAAGGAGAAGTCCTATTCAATCTCTTGCTACAGGACTTAAAATTTGAAATAATACATGGAGAACAGAGCATTATAGTGTTGCCTCTGCCAGTCTGCAAGGTTTAGAAAACAGCTGGACCTTCACCACTACAGCCGTGAGCAGGTGAGAGAAGGAGATTCCACAGCCTCTCTCCGCAGCCTGTTCCAACACTCTGTCACCCTCATAGTAAAGAAGTTTTTTCTCATATTCAGGTGGAACTTCCTGTGTTCCAATTTGTGCCATTGCCCCTTGTCCTGTCATTGGGCACCACTGAGAAGAGTCTGGCCCCATCCTCTTGACACCCACCCTTCAGATATTTATTAAGCATTGACAAGATCCCCTCTCAGTCTTCTCTTCTCTAGGCTGAACAGACCCAGGTGTCTCAGCCTTTCCTCATAAGAGAGGTGCTCCGGTCCCCTGATCATCTTTGTGGCTCGCCGCTGGACTTGCTCCAGCAGTTCCCCGTCCTTCTTGAACTGGGGAGCCCAGAACCAGACACAGTACTCCAGATGTGGCCTCACCAGGTCAGAGTAGAGGGGGAGGAAAACCTCCCTTGACCTGCTGGCCACACTCCTTTTGATGCATGCCAGGATCCCGTTGGCCTTCTTGGCCACAAGGGCACAGTGCTGGCTCATGGTCAACTTGCTGTCCACCAGCACTCCCAGGTCCTTCTCAGCAGAGCTACTTTCCAGCAGGTCAGCCCCCAACCTGTACCGGTGCATGGGGTTGTTCCTCCCCAGGTGCAGGACCTTACACTTGCTCTTGTTGAATTTCATTCAGTTCCCCTCAGCCCAGTTCTCCAGCCTGTCCAGGTCTCGCTGGATGGCAGCACAGCCTTCTGGCTTGTCAGCCACTCCTCCCAGTTTGGTCACCCTTCCCCTGCTCCTTTGGCTCCTGGGGCTGGCAGCTTCCTTCTGGTAGTGGTGGGTGGTGAGTTGTAAGCATCTGGCATTCTTTGTCAGGAGGAATATGATGTTCATGTCAATGGTTTCTTCCTCCTCATGCTAGGATCTGTTGGTGTATTGGGAGTCTTGTGGCAGTCATTTTATTGGAGGAGATGGTGATCTTGAGCAGGCCATGTCTGGCAGTTACGCCACCTGCTTGGCCTTGCCTTTTTCTAACAGTAGCAAGGAAGTTCTTGTGAGAACATCCTTTAGGAATAGAGTTGTTTTCTTGCAAGGAAATTATATAATAGCTCAGATGACCAAAAGGGAGAGCTCTGCTCTGCGCTGCACGCTGGGTGAAAACCCATCCAAGTTCCATCCAACGCTGTATGAATGCAGGCTGCCCAGCATCTGAAAGGATTTACTCCCTGTCTGTACTCCTCTTCTTATTTCATCTTATTAAAGCAGTTAGCTTATTAAGCCATTTATTGTCAGTCCTTTCTTACTGAGATCTTGCACTGGCTCACTCTCACATCACTCCCCAGGTGCAGAACATGGGGTCATGCCTAAATGTTTACTAACACCCATTTGCACCTTTCTCTGTCTTCATTAGTTTGCACCTCTGTGTTACATCTGAATTTGCTATATGCCATGACCTTTGCGTATATGTTAGACACAAAATGCTAGATTTGTTTGTTCTCCTTGTTACCCCTAAAACCAGTTTTGTGCAGCTCCAAACTCACCATTGGTGAGTTAAAACAAAGTTGCAGGTCAAGAATAGTTCAAACAGAGCAAGCCAGACAAGCCTCAATTCCGAGGCCTTGCAAACTCAGTACAAAACTTTAATAAGCTTTAATACTGCCCTTAAGTATTTCTAGCAATTTTTCATTAAAAATAAAGTCAATTATTACTCTTTTATCGATGTAAAAATTTTTGACCAGTAAGGTTTATTATGCATAAATATGGTTCTTGTCTGTTGTGAGAATACCATCATTAACATAATTATCACTTCTAGGCTGGGAAATTTGTAATATCTAAGTCTGTGGATAGATATCTTCAAGATATCTGGATTTTGTCATCTCAGGTCTGTCATTAGCTCAGATTTCTGACTTGGGTCACTGGCTAAAAATTCTGAAAGAAGAAACCATGGTAGTTTTAGGAAATGGAATAAAATACATAATAAATTTAGCAAAGACAGATAAATAACTTTATGTTAATGCCACTGGAAGATTATGGGTTACACTGGACAGTAGCTCCTAGTCACGCAGTCAAAGCAGTCATGTTTTCTTTGGGTGTTTTACTGACCCAGATTAATCCTGAAATCAAGCATACTGCTTTATGTGTCAATCCAAAATATCTGTCTGATTCTTTTGCTGTTAGTTCATAAGAGCTAGAGTATTTGGATCAACCTTCTATCTGTAAAAGAGTCTTACTAGTTTCAATATATGAATTAAAAATTAAACAGAACCACATTTACTGAAGTAAACTAAGGTAAAGAACAGAGCAAGCCAAGGAAACCAAACTCTGGATTATGTACTGGACTTAATTATTCATGAGTAGTTTCCTAAAGAGAAAACAAGCAAGCAAGCAACAAACTCCCCAAACCAGAGAAATTTAAGAAGCTTCCAAAACTGAAACAATCTTGGGGGTCAATAGTCTATGGGTAGATTTTCTCTTAATTTTAAATGTTTAAGGTTTAAAAGTTCTGTATAGTGGTGTTAAAATCTGTACTTCTGCTTTCTTGTTGAATAAAACACAAATCCATGTTTTCTGGAGTTATGGCACCATCTCCTGGCAAGATGGAGTGTTTACTCGTAATTGATAAAACATTGTGAATCAAATCAAAAAAGATATCCAGGTGCTTCCTCTGAATTTTCCATCTCCAGCTCATTTCGATTGCCAGAATTCCCAACTGCTTGTGATGCATTAATTGGGGGGGGCAGGTCCATATTATTTGCAGTTTTTTACCAAAAGAAAAATTAAAACAGAAACAGAAATATTAATGTATTTTTGAAGAGACTCAGAAAGCAGTTGTACTTTTGTATGTGTGCATACATCCTCTTACTTGAAGTGTGTATGATGTTGTGGTGGAACTTCACTGTGAAAAGGGCTGGACTTTTTTCACCTTTGCTTCCTTAGTCAAGCCTTCTCTTCTCCCTTCATGACAGCATTGGACAGTCAAATCCACATCCGACAGCTGGTGACTAGGTATGGAAAATCACACAGAAAGTGTGTGTCACCAATGAACAGGATGTCATAAATTTTCCAGCAATACTTAGTGCTTTGCTTCGTGCTTCAAGCTCAACAGAAATCAAAACACACCAGACGTGACCTCCTAAGGTCCCTTCTGGCAGAAATTATCCTTTGATCCTGTGGATTCTTCAATGGCATGACTCTACCAACTTTTATTCAAAACATTTGTGAAATAATTTAATTACTTGTAGATCTGGGAAAAATATTACGGGTGAAAGAAGAAGAGCATATATAAACACAAAGAAACTGATGAGTTTCTGGTCTCTGATTAATGATGTTTTGGACATAGAAGTTACTGGCAATGTTCTGTCACATCTTCACAGCCACCAGTAGGCTGTTAACATAGTGTTATTGTTCTTTCGAACTGTAGAAATGATATAATTAAACCAAACTAAAACTGCAGAGCACCAGGTTGAGTACTAAAATGGTAAAACTTATTAAAAAGCAGTTTTTGAAGGAAAATGTTGGCTGCTCCATCATTTTGGTTATTTAAAAATGCACATGATCGTATGGACAAAATTGCCTTGGCAGAAGAGACAAGTTAATATTAGGTCTCTTGCATTGCTAATTTCTATGATCTCTAATATGCCACATTTGCATCAATAACTTCAATTTTGTGCAAGTTGAACTGAAAGAAGATATAGGATAATTTTATTAACATACATTAAAAGAAAGCTCTTGCTAGATGTAGTTATTTATGCGTGGGGCATGATGTTCTCTCATCCATGTGTCCAAATGCAGAAGTGGCAGCATTAACCTGAGATATCTAAGGCTTCTGTCAGCACTCTTGTACTGACTCTCCGGGCATTTTCCCACGTGACTGTATTTTGCAGTGCAAGAAGAACGGGAGAATTTTCTGATTAAAACACTAAAATCTTGTTCAGTAATTAGGTTTTTATGAATATTTCAGTTTATTATACCTTCTCTGTACAGAAAATTCTAGGACTTAAACTCAAAAATGTTGTCCTGTAATTACTTGTATACTTACGAGTGAAAAAAATAATTTACAATTCAGAAATATAGGTGGGTTTTTTCTGTTTGTCTCTATACCTAAGCATTTTAAAAGCTGTACTGAGCAGCAAGACCATAACAAGACCTCTTGTTACCTCTTTGGGTTCTCTGAGATATGAGGAGTACTGCTCACCTGTTTGAATTGCCCCTTCTTTCCAGAGCAGGTAAAGCATGTGTAATTCTTTTTAACGTACATATCACACTGCAAGTTTTCTTGGATAGGTACCTTCTCTTTCTCATGTTTTTTATAGTCATGATCCACGATGGATGTTGATAGAAGCTAGCATTATTAAAAAAAAACAGACAAAAAAAATTACTTCTGATTGAAAATAAAAATGTTTAGTTGGACTTGTAAGATAATATTTATACTTCTAATTGTTTCTGACTTCTGACAGAAGACAGTCTTCTAAGCTGGTAAATTGATTAATGAGGTTTACTTTTTCACTCAGCAATTAATGCTCAGAATTTTAAAAAACATTCCCAGATAGTTATATTCAAGGCTGCACAGCATCTGAGAAGCTCAGTTTTCTTTCTGCAGAATCACACTTACTCAGCGGTTTCCAATGGTGGGGAATGGGAATATATTCAAATATATGGTTCTAGCTATATATAGATATATTCCAAATAGTTCTTTGTCTGAAATCAGTTGGAAACATCAGTAAAGCAGTGTTCAAAAATATATCCTTAAGCAAGTTGATGTTTCTTTCAGCAATGGATTTGCATTTATGTCTTTCAGTCGGGAAGCTGTATGAGGAGTGGCTGAAGTCACGTGGTCTGTTCAGCCTGGAGGAGAGGAGACTGAGGGGAGACCTCATCGCGGTCTACAGCTTCCTCACAAGGGGAAAAGGAGGGGCAGGTACCGATCTCTTCTTCCTGGCGGCCTATGACTGGAACAGGCTCCCCGGGGGGGTAGTCTGAGCCTGACAATATTCAAGAAGCGTTTGGACAATGCCCTCAAACACATAGTATGAATTTTGAGGTTGTCCTATACGGGGTCAGGAGTTGGACTCGATGATCCTTGTGGGTCCCTTCCAACTCAGGACATTCTATGCTTCTATGATTCTATGAGTCTGGTTTGTTAATATTCAAGTAGTGGTATACATAAAATTGCAATTTAAAATGTTTATTGGTAAAATTCCTGTTGCTTAAAAATAGGGCGTCTGATTCTGAAATTCATTCACACTACTTTTGGCATAGATGGAGTGTGGGAAATGTAGTAGATGGAGAGACAACTTCAATTAAGTTTTAATTCCTCTGGCCCTACTCTGAACAAGAAATAGTGTCTTATTGCACACACCAGCCATTCACTTTCTTCTGGCAAACCCCCTGTTCTAGCAGAGAAGTCCTCAGACCGTTCCATAACATACTTACATTCAAGTATCATAATAAAAACTATTAAAAATTCTTTTTCATTTGATTTGCAAAAGTGTGTATGACTGTGAGAGCATTAGTAAGTAGGTAATGTTGTAATGTTAATCTTTAGAAGGTACGTTTTTTCCCATAATTTTCTAAAGCCTCTTGCTAGCCTGCCAAAAATGATACTTTGCATGCAAATCCTTTATTTAAAAAAAAAAAAAAACAACAACAAAAAAACCAAAAAAATTATTCGTGGCAGTTCAGCAGGATTCCTGGTTAGTTTTTGCATCAGTTTTCAGCTGCACAGCCTGGGACTTCTAAAGGAGACCCCTGCACACCCCATACGTCTGGAATGTTGTCACACCATCACTGCTGAGCTGCTTGGGCTCTCCACAACACCTCAAGCTTATAAAAATGAACATTATGGCCTAGCACAGGACCTCACAAATACATTCAAGAAATTTGTGTGTTGATTACATCTTATTTACGTTAAGTGCATGCTTCAAAATTCTTGGTCTAAAGATTTCCTGCTCATTTTTAATGAAAAACACATTTTGAATTTTTAGAGGGTTAGATCCACTCACAGACTTTGCTGCTTTCTAAAGCCAAGACTTCCTCAGCACTGACGTGGCTAAGAGAATATTGGTAAAGACGTGTTTCCACATAACATTTTATTTAGGCTAAAATACAATTTTACATTTCTGTTTAATTTTTTCCTTAGAACTCCAGACTCATCAGATAGGATAGCCGCTCCCCCTGAAGTCTACTGGAAGTTACAAAACTTGCTATCTATGTGAATCTAGCCAAAACGCCTGATGAGTAAACCTGAGGGCAATGCTCTTCTCGCTGCTGCCATCTGCTGCTTACTTTAAAATCAACAGCCTTTAAACGTCAGAAAAAAAATTCCGATGTGAAGCTTAAACTTCCGAGTTTCACAAATCCTAATATAAGATGTAAGAATTGTCACTTACAACTGGTCTTTATTCTAACTAACACATAAAAATGATTTAACTGGGTTCTTCTAGGTAGTTACATCACTGTTAATAACATTTAAACTGTGGAAATTAATAGAAGTGCATGCATAAGGCAATTTTCCATAAAATGGTTATTAATATTTATTTTTAGCTTATCCTGTTAGAAAAGCTTCTTTTTTTTCTAACTTTATCACCATATTTATATCTCCATTAGACACAGTCGTATTGTCTTCACCTTCAACTGATGTCTTCTAAATGAAAATGATAGCATGTATTTGTGGGGAGTGCTCCAGATTTACGCAGCCCCTGGGTTTTCTTACTCACTTGTTCATTCCTTATTCTCATATATCTGGGCTGTTGCCTAGTCAGTGTTCTTCATATTCTTTTGAAGTTTGAATCAAGGTTTTCGAAGACTGGCTGAAATGTATCTGATACTGTAAATGTATCACAGATCCAAGACTATCATTAAAAAGTAAAATTAAAATTCAGAACACCAAGGTGTCTTGGTAATAATTCGTGTCTTTTCTACAAATAAAAATAGCTGTTTTAAATTGTTATTATTTCTGTTGTGGTTAACACAGAATGAAATCAGCAACTACTGTGCAAAACCTGAAGTTTCCATTGTCTCACTCACTTTTATTCTCATCTACAAACATGTGAAAAGTATATTTTTCATAAGTGTATGCTTGAAAACTATTGAAGTATTTTTGAAAAGCCCACACTGAGAGGAATCTGCATCTGGTTCCTTGTAAAGGTAACCATTTAACAGTGTGAATACACACAAATAAAACTGGAATGTCAATACAGGCTCAAGCTTATCACTTCTCCAAGCACCTTTCTGGGTGACTAATACTTCCTAAAACATCGAGTCAGCTGGGGTGCACGGAGAGGGATATATTTAATGAGCACTTTTTCTCTTAACAAGCAAGATCTTACTTAATTTTTTGTTAAAGCTTAATTTATCTACAACATGAATTTTTTAAGTCAGGGCTGACTTTTGATTCTAACAAACTAAACTTTTAAGAAGATTAGTTTCAATACCACTCTGGATTTCAAGTAAAGTTGTGTATGCCATAGCTTCTGCTGTCATGTGAGGTTTAAAGTGCTGTAGCTCACATACCTAGTTGTGGTGGCTGGTGAGGAGATGCGTTACGGGCGCTGCCCCATTGGGTTCACTCCACCAAGGCACTTCAGCCATTGTTACTGGCTTCTCTCTTTGGGGTGGTTTGACCCTGGCTGGACACCGGGTGCCACCCAGCCGCTCTATCACTCCCCTCCTTAGCAGGGCAGGGGGAGAAAATGAGGTGGAAAGAAACCTCCTGGGTCAGGACAAAGGCAGTTTAATAAAACAAAGACCACGTGCGGAAACAAAAGGGAAAGGACAACACGGACCCCCCTCCCCACCTCTCCCCACAGCGACGCCCAGCCCCCTCCCGGGAAGCAGGGCCCAGCACGTGCCGCGGCTGCTCCCGAGGNCGGCCACAGCCAGACACTGGTGCCGCCTCCAGCCACCAACACAGAGCACAGCAGGCTGCCAGGGGGAAACCAGCTCCCCCTCAGCCAGAGCCAGTGCACTCTTTAATCATCAAACTTGGGTGTCTAGTGAACAGGCTTTGTATGTTACACATTGAGCTGGACACCACAAAGGGTGATTACGAACAATCTATTTAAACTCCTGGTCCTGTTAGACCGTTAGCTTTAAAGAGTAATAATTTAAATAGGAATGACGGGGAAAGACCGGGAAAGACCAGTCCGGCAAGCCAGGTTTCAGCAAATTTTTGCTTTAGGAGTGCAGAGATTCTTCTCAGACTCATATCAGTGACTTCTGTGCAGCCTGAGCTCACCCCAGCTCCCAGGAAGACGTTCAAAACCAGTGATTTCTTGTCCAACCCATGCGTAAGGACCCTGGGTGTGCCCTCGCCCTGGCGGGAGGTCTGGCTGGGCTGCTAGGGCTCGGCGCAGGGTAAGGGCCTGCTGAAGTTAGTAAAGAAGGAAAACCTGTTTCCAGACCTTGACGAGAACCAGGTAGAAAAGAGGAATATGAACCATGATCATTCACATTTCAGATGAGTGCCTATTTGTTTTTGTTGTATGCACAGTAATACCAATTCCTCTATCTTTCCTAATCCACTGTAGGTGTCTTAAGTGCAGCAAAAGGTTTTTAACTTCTACTCTTGAGAAAGATAAAGTGCCTCCCTCCAGCCTGGAGTTCAGTGCCTGTATCTTTGAAATGTATTAACTGTGGTTTGATAATACAGAGCTACGGTGTTAAGAAATAGGGGGGTTTTTTAATTGAAAAAAAGACACAACTTTTTTTTTTTTTTTTAGGTTTTTAAATAAATTTTTATTTTATAGGTCTTCATATTTATCCACACAGAGCTTGACTGGGCTCTAGGTTTCTCTATTGTATGCTTGTAGACATAAAGTATCTTGCAGTCATGAAAACAAAGATTAAGTTTTTGTGTAATTGGAAAGTGGTCTGAATCCACTAGAAACTTTTAATTACTGACTAGATTTAACTCCAAGGCAAATGGGTCACTGGTACAGTCGTTTTTCCTGTCTATAAGCAGAGGCCTGAAGAGTGTAAGCGTAGGGTCCTAAGGGCAGGAATACAAACCTCATCTGCTGTACTGCTGCTCACTGAAGCGATGCAGCCCTGAGAGCTGGGCAGAACCTGGTTCAGGCACAGCAGAGACAAGGAACATGTACTCATCACATGTAAAACAGCCCATAAAGCATGAAAGCATGAAGGCGATAACGAGAAGGTATAAAGGGCAGTCATGGCCCCTGCAGGAACAGGGGCAGAAGAGAGAGAGCAGGATCGCTCCAGCCCTGTTTCTCTGGGTAAGGAAGCTGCACCTGGGCAGTGCTGTTGGTATCTGCAGCAGGTCCTCCATCTCCTCTGGTAGAGAAAGAGTGCTCCTCTTTTATTTGCCATTCGCCAAACTTTGCTGCTGCAACTCAGCAGTCATCTCTAATGTGTTATCTTTTACTATGTAACTAGGTTAAGTATATCAGAATTTTAAGCAGGTGTGTGGGCATGTGTGTGTGTGTGTGTTTTCTGCTCCAACCTCCCCACACAGTAAGGTGACTGATAGCACAGTGCTGAATCAGAGCAAACTTGGATGCACCACATCTTAAAAGAAGTCAGGTGGCACTGCCAAAACTGCTGCTGCTTGATGTTGTTACTTGGTGTTGCTATAGCAGGAGTTTTTTTAAGAGCTTCAGAAGAAATAAAAAATAACTGGTGAATTATTTTCACTTGCTGCATTAGCATCCATCAATGATATTAAATGCATAGAACTGAAAGAATCAGTTTAAACCTTTCACCTCTTGATGCTTTTTTCCCCAAATGCTAATTACTTTTAAAAAAAAAATTATATGGAACATGTTTTACAGAGACTCTTTATTTCTTCTATTTGGAACATGCAACAAGATTTGCCCGTAAAAATTTTTCAAGGTAACGCAGTGCTACAAGAAAACATTTTTCCCACGGGCATCAAACTTCATAATATTGTTGCATTGCTCCTTCATTAACACTACAATCAAATATTTTTTTGTTTCTCTTGGCTCTTTTGTTGACCTATATATTAACAACTACTTCATTATTTAACTGCTGATATTATGTGATTAAACCTTGCCTTTGAGAGCTTATTATAATGATTAATATTGCCCTTTGGAGTTTTTGTGGAGGCACATTATTTTATTGTTCCCTCAAACATTTACTCCTTGTGTTGATCATACCAAGACATAGAAACTAAGGTTAACGATGATAAACCTAATTTCACCCTCACTGATACTTTTGAGAAGCCTCATGGCATCAGAACAACATGGTCTGTAAAAGCATGTTGAACTTAAAGATCTTGATAAGCATCATTGTAGGAATGAGAAAAGAGCTCTTACTCCAAACACAAGGTTTCACTCAAGAAAATCTTGTCTTATGTAATTTTGAAGCCTTTTTATTGATTTCAATAAGATTTTAATGCCTAATTTTTTTTTTCCTGGTACATCATTAAGAAAGCACAAACTTGTTCTGTTCTCATGTAAATCTGTATGTAAATGTTGCTGTTGCTACACATCACCAGACACTGCTCTTCCAGGGATTTAAGCCACATTTCCTTGGCATGCATGCACTGCTTACTCTTTAGAAAAATTCTTAGTAATTCTGCTACATATTTCTTCTTGGGAATACTGATTCCAGGATTGCTAGTATTCAATTATTTTAAAATACTGGGTTTTGAAACTGTATTTGAAATTTGTGTCTAAAGAAATTGGCTGTTTATTTGTTTTTGTGTTTCTGAGCTTTTAGAGTGCGTGCTCTGCATGGTTTCTGCATCTTTACTACACTATGTGATTTGAAATATGCTAAAAATAATTGAAAGCACAGACAGTTGCTTATCAGAGAGAGCCTGGCCTTTCAATAAAACAACAAAAAAGAGATTCATTTCAGGTAGCTTTAGATGTTACTCCAATGCCCTGAATAGCTCAGATGAATCCATTTTGTGTGAGTCCTGTTAAACAAACACAGTCTGGAGCTCTGGAGTCTTTTCTTAAAGCAACATCATACATATCGTATAGTATCATGAGCAAAGGATTTCAGACTATGCACAGGATTTACTTTCATTAAACCTCATCACTCTTGTCTGCTCACCAGGCATTATCGTTGCTCCTAAAATTGCAGTGTTCCCTTTGCTTTCAATTTTGTGATGATAGTTAAGACTTCCAAAGTGGGATTTATTTTACCGAAATTTAAATGCCTACAATGCAGCCTCTAAGGCTGCATTGCTCTTCTATGCTTGAATATAGAGTTAATCTAAGCCAAAGAGGTGAGGAACCATCATCATATGCCAGTGGGACACAAGGAGTGAACTAGGTGAGGAGTTCCTCTCTGTGTGATATACACCAGAACTAGAAAGAAAAAACTCTCTGTGGAGCAACAGTGCAGAAACCACCAATATTAACTGAACAAAGATGACATCAAGTGAACTCTGGTAGGAAAGCTGTTGAAAAGTTTGCATGCCTGCATCCCTCTATCTATAATACAATAATGAAAAGAAAAATAATACTAGAGTCTACTGTGCCCTGAAGTCATGCCAAATGAGATTGAGAACAGAATATAGTCCTAACAAAACGAGCCTTAGCTTTCCAGTAGCTAATTTTTTTTTTTTATTCCATCTTGTGAATGCCTAGGATGAAGCAAGAATGAAGTGCCCCCAGGTTGTAAAAGCTCCTCTGAATTCTCAAAGCCACTGATGAAAATGAGCCTGTTATTACCATTGTCAATTACAGCAGAGACTGTAAGAAGCCCTGAGCAGTTACCCAAATGTGTTCAGCCCAAATCTGCTTCAAAGACATTTGAAATTCTCATCAATTTTCATTTTTCTTCATTTGAAATTCTGATCAAAAACATTCAAGCTCCAGGCGCTTGCTGTCAGCATGAATGCTTACTGCTCTTTAATCAGAGTTTCCTTTCTGACCTCCTCTCTTAAGACAAAAAATTATTCCAGGTTTTATTAATTTGATTTTCAGAATACAGCATTGAAATGAGATTTTCTTTTATTTCATTTCCTCTTAGAGGACGGGACTGCGTAAAGCCTGTTGAAGACCTTTGGAAAGAGACTTGTAGCTTTCTTGTCCTTCAGTTCCTACACTGTGAGAGAAAAGGAATAGCACTTCCCTACTTTCTGTACACTGCATGGATGAAAAAGCTTGCAAATTTTTGTAATCATCTTTATTGTTCTTGGTCAGTCTTGAAATGCAACTGGCTGAAAAATCAGCAATTCTCTTGTATTCTCAGTAGGATGCAGACATTTCTTTACCTTATCAGGGCTTGCTTTCAAATGGCCTGTTTCATGAGCATAAAAAAGTTTAAAAGTATCAAATTTTGATTCCTCTATGTTTTGAAATAGCGGTAATGGAAAATTAATTTTGAGTTAGATACAGAAATAGTGATTCTGTATACATGTCCAATCCCCATTCTCTACCACCTTTATCTCCCCAATATTTGTTTTTCTGGAAAGAATTTTAAATATACCTCATGGAAGGTATCTTATTCTTTCCTATTTTGTATTTGTTGCATTCCTTTCAACTGTTCTTCATAGATAATAATTAGTGTTTAATTCATATTTGGAGCAGGATTTTAAATCTTTGTGTCTTAACAGTACTCTGTCATTTTCTGATGCTGAGTGGGAGATGTCAGAGTCATTATAGCTCCTACTTGTAGGATTAACAGGGAATGTTTGTTCAAAATCCTCTGTGAATCTCTCAAATCCTCAATTTAATAGCATTTTTCATGTTCGTATGATGAATTGGTGACACAAATTATTAAACAAAACCACTATTGTTTTTTATTCTTAAGCATATGCACATGCAATAAACTCAGAAAATAATTTAATAATGAATTATAATATTTCCAATGACTAATTAGGAATAAATTAATCAAGGACTTGCTATGAATAAGAACAGGTAGAATCATAACCCAGTGAACAGACTGCTTTTAGAAAAATCTGGAGAACTGAACACCCTTCCAGTAGCTGTGTTATTGTTTCATTGCTTAAATATTGTATCTTCTCTCATAAAAAGAGGACTATAGGGGTTTTAGGCCCTGGACTAGTCACATTCCACTTTCATCACAATACTGCAGCTCTTCTTTTTCTACTTGACTTTTGCATCCCTCTTGTGGCTGATTGTCCCATTGGCTGTTTCTTTTTGGCACCGAGGCTCCTGAAGCAGGAGAGAAGATGCAGTGCTGTGCTTGGATCTCTGTGCCTTTTCCCCACTAAAATCCTGCACTGACCCTATACTGGCACACAGGAAAGTGAATTAATTTGGAAAAAAATGAAAATTACGGCCTTTGTATATGAAGGTCAAATATTTCACCAAATAAAATAACTGTGAAATGAAACCTAATTTCTGAAAGTCTCCTGTTCCCTACTGAGTGGGAGGAATCTATGTGTACCATAGCTATTCCTGGCACCAAGAATATGGTGAGAAGACTAGTCTAAGGAGAGTTTTTGTTTTGACCTCAGATCTCAAGAAAGCAATGGACTAAATGCACAGGAAAATAGGGCAGTAGTGTTTAAGACTAAATTTCACTGTACAGTAGTTCCCAGTGGACCCGCCTAACCACCATTCTAGTGTCCTTCTTGTTCAAACAATTTTGCATTAATGAACCTGTTGAAGCTGGGTTACTTAGCAGCCAGACATCAAAGGGGCAAAGTTCCCAGTAGGAGCAGCAATATGTAGGCTGGTGGTTCCACCACCCAACCCATCAGTATTCTGCCCTTTGAGTTTGTGATTTTCCTTTATTTTGCTTGTTTGTGGATCCATGACAGGCTAAAGGGGAAGGAGGAGACTTACAGTAATAGTAGTTCTGTTGAATATTTTTGTGGTTTTAGATTACATGCCCTTCAAGTTTTTTTAAACGGCACCTGAAACATTTGGATGGCTCCTAGTCACTATGTCTTCTAAGAACTATTGTAATATATTTTTTTCCAAATATAATATGATATTCAGTGAGAATCAGTTCCACACAGGATACGGGCTGGAGTGTTGACTTGCAGTTGTCCATACCGTTTTGTTATTAACACATCCCTTGACACAGCTCTGACATAACAAGTGGCGCACACACATCTAATGCCAGAGACTGCTCTCAATAGGCGATTTTGGCAAAGTTACTTGTTTTGGGACACTTAAGCATGAATCAGTCCATTCCAGATGGCCTACAAGGAAAAGTGTGAACCCTGTCACTGTTGTTTTTTACAAGTACAGATGTAGCTATTGGGCCACTATCGCAGCTGGTGGGAAAACATATATAATTTTGGCCTGCACAAGTCAGGCAGCAGATAGTCCTTCTGATTGTGTTCTACCTCATTAGTTTCTATTTTTTGCTTTTTTGACCAGAAAGCAGAAAGGTCATTGGTGGATTAATAACTTTAAAACTGGAGTAGACTTCTGTATTCCAGCTGGCATAGGCAATTTAGCAAACAGTCTTTGTAGCTCTTTAACGTGAAAGATTTATATTGGCCAACAGTGAATTTCACTCAAGAGCAGTGGGATTGCACTGCTACTAAACAAGGGATGCTGCTCACTTCCTTCTTTGTACAGGAGCACTTCAACTCACAAGCACAAATATATGCTGATGATTAATCTAACTAAAATATAATGTATATTGGTGTGTCTCACATCTGTGAAGCTAGAGACACTGTCCTCTTTGAGCATTTAAAAAATGAAGTGATAATAAGAGGATGTAATTTCTTGCTGTTACATTAACTCTGGAGTCATAGACAGTAGTTTAGTTTGGAAGACACAATGGCAGGTTATCTAGTCAAATTCCCCACCCCTGCTCAAAGCAAGTCCAGATGTATCAGGCTGCTCAGGGAGTTGTCCAAAGGTTTTAAATACTTCCAAGGATGGAGATTCCACAAACTCTGTGGGCAGCCTGTTCCACTGCTTATTACCCCCACTGTGATTTTTTTTCCAAATATATAAGTGTACTGGGTCTGGCTGAGGGGGAGCTGGT
>WAAD01026163.1:5977-139646 GCA_013389945.1 Fregata magnificens
ACGGCAGTAGCCAATATTTGCAAGTTTGTATGGTATGTAACAAGATCTGGTGTAAAATTTGCCCAAACTGCCATTGGAAAAATGGAAAGAATTTTTCTTTGAATAACTTCTTCAGAAATATACTGTCCAGAAGAACATTATTATTCATTAGTTACACTGAAAGACTATCAGATGATGTACGTTCTATCAGATTTGCATTACAGAGACCATATAGTTCAGTTCAAATGCATGCTCTTTCATGACACTGTGAATTATTTATTTGCAATTACTGTGCAGATGTATAAATATTCAGCAATAACCTTCCTGTAATACATGTGAATTGAAAAAATCTTATGGATTTTCACAACTATTAGTAACTTAATATTGTCAGGGAAAAAGAAGGTATTTCTTCAGCTCCTGTTTTGTCCCTAAGACGCAACTTTGCACAATGTTAAGAATCTACGGTTGTTTCAGACAGTTAATACAAAGATAGAATACAGATTATGTTATTATTATAGTATACTGTTGTACAAAACCACGTATTTAAAGTTCAGTTATGAATCTGAGATGTCCTCCTTCTATAAGCAAAACACCTAAATCACTTTCACCATTTCTGAAAATGTCAATTCTTGGAAAAAAAAACCCCTGCAACACTGTGATATAACGTAGCAAATATAGTAAGAGGAAACATTTATCTAGATGTTGATTAGCAGAAAGTCAAGTGGATTTTTCACACTCATTTTACCAGAAAAATCTAGTTATTGAGGTCCAAATCATCAATAGACTGTGGTATAGCCAATAGAAAATTGGCATTAGGAGCCATCTTACACACCCAACTTCTCCAGGAGTCATAGCCTATAAAGCCCCTAAATCCTTATTCAAAGCCAGAATGCGTAGGCTGCAACATACAGTTAGATGAATGTGCCTACAACACTCTTGCATTAACTTATTCCCAGATGGCTCGAGACTCCTTGGGTAGTTTCAAGTGAAAAGTGGCATGCAAGTGAAAAGAACTATCATCATTGTAAGTAAAATCCAATTGCTGACACAACTTAAATGATCATTCTTGTCCTGAGCTACATATAAACACGTGAACTGAAAGAAAACTCAAAGTTACTTGCACCTAATTGCAGCATTTTATTGAAACTTTTATCATCTGGAATCCATATGGGTCACACTGTCTTAATAAACAATAACACATTTTATTTTGGTTTACTGAAAATTAACAGGGCTTTTGGGAAAATACTGTTATTGTAAAAGCCTGTTTCACATTTGTTTAGCAATACTAGAGCTATCTAAGTGGAAAACAAGAGAACCATTTTTTTTCTCTGTTGTTGATATTAGGAGAAAACAATGCAGCTGGTAACATTAATGATACCCTATATCCTCAACAAAGATGAAAGAGGTCAGACAAAGTTGTAATGGGCTTAACCATATGAAACAGCCATACTGGATTGATTAGCTTAGTATCCAGACACAGTAAACCCATTTTTTTCAAACAATATTCCATACTATAGTCCAATAGGTCTGCAAAGTCTCAAGGCTTTGCATAAGGCAGTTTTCTTAACATAGTCAGCCCTACAGCAAAATGCAATGAAGGGCTATTTCTGGTTTGGCCTGCCAGACTTGGGGGGAAATGGAGAGAGGAGAGCAGACATCTCTCACAGTATCACACTGGCTACTCTATTGTGAGAGTACTGGCAGCAACCTTATCATACAGTCCTGTTTTGAGAGATTTACAATTAAAACTCCATTATAAAAATGTCTTCTTGGCAAAAATGTAGCAAACAAGCTCGTTCCAAAAGGGATTTATATTTTAATTAGAGAAAAATCAGTTCAGCTGTCTTTTTGGATAGTCAGAGGGTTTGGCAAAGGAAGACAAACAAAACCAGATTTTTGGTGGTTTCTGTAGTTCTTTTGTTCTTCTGGAGGAATCGGTACCATGTCAATGTAATAACCATAGTGTAATAAGATCCATACCAAGAAATGAGGATTTCATTTGACAACTGATCAACACTGTCTTTAAACATAGTTAACATTATTCCTCTGTAATTCTGTAATCCAGATCCCTGTCTTTCATTTTTTATATTTAACAACAACAGCAAAAACCAAAATCTATAATCCTGGAACTTAGATTTTTAGTTTTCTTGGCCCTTCTAGGATGCTTACGACCTCACTGTTCTCACTAGTGGTCTGGTCATCAGAGCACTGCAGATGCTAAAAGGCATGAAAACTGAGTTATCCTTTCCTTTAAAATCACAAGATTCCTTAACACAGGGCCATTACAGTCCAGCTGATTCCACAGTTGACCAATTAACCTGAGGATAATACAAGAAAAAGTGATATTCAACATACAGTGATCCAGAAGGACAATGCCAGGATTTTTCTTACACTGTACAATACTGAAAACAACTTGATTCAGCCCTGTTCTTGAGACACTTCCCCTCGTCCTGCAAGAGAAATTCACATAGCTAATTGCATTGAAGTCAACAGGGCTGATACTGAGAGTAAACACTATTTTGCGTGCTTCAGATAACTATTTCCTTGAACTCAGGACAAAAATAGGACACGAAAAATACAGGGAATGCAGTGTTCATTTTGATGCCGTTTCACCATGATTTATCCCATGCCTAGAGCATAACTTGTGGGGTATATCAGCCTACACTCCCATCCATTTAGAGACCTTTTTTGAGATTACTAAGAGGAACAGCATGAAGGCATCTGAGAAACATATTGGCATTCAACTGTCCAATGTGCAACTGTTGCAAATAGGCTCCACTACCTCTTCAAATGGCCCAATGGTCAGAAAGGCACCTATTAAGGCATCTACATGGTACCCTAAGAAAACCAAAGGTTTTCAAATGGACACTTTTCAACAGCTTTTCAACTTCTTTAATGCCCTTCTGCACTACTGCAATTTAGCAAAGAATTAACTTTTCTTCCAGGTAATGTAACATACATGTTAGAAATAAAGACATTGAGAGTGAAAAGAAATGAAATTTTCCTCCATCACAAAAGGAAGACAAGCAAAGAACTTTTAATCAAGAAATAGAAGAAACCACATTATTGGCATTAAAAAAATAACAAAATACAGCTTCTCAGATGTCAAAGCACCCTGTGACCTGGGTTCTCTGTTCATTGCTCCAGATTTGAGAAAAAAGGTGGGAGGAAGGTGATATACTTTGTCATCCTCTGTGGTAACATAGAGGCAAGAGAAAAGCAAGACAATAAAAGCCCTTGTAGCCCAGTACTTAGGAAAAGCTTCACCTTACTTTATTTACAAAATAGCTAAATATATTCTTAGCAAAAGCTGACAAATTACAAGTAAAACTTTCAAAAATGAATGTTCATTAAGTAGTTTTAAGCTGGAGGGGGTTTTTTAATCCTTTTGTCGTTTGTGCAATATGTGATCAAAGACATTTCCTTTTCCCATTCCTCAAACATTAAGTAAATATGTGGGCTTAGAAAAGAAATTCATGTAATTCATAGCAGGTCAGAAAGTAGTACTTGTTACATCACATAATTAAGGCTAAAGTATTAGAGGTGGGAACAAGGGGCACAGAGTCTGATTTTCTAAACGAAGACATGATGAATTTTTTTCAAAGACTGGAAAAAATTCCCCAAACCATTCCTCTCTATGCATCCATATGTGCCAACTTCTCATCGCATTCATTAATTGTATTGGCCAGCATGTTTCCCATCTGCTTAAGAATAAGCAGAGGGGAGCAAATTAATCCGTTTGCTCTACTTTGGTGCTGTTCTTCCTCCAGCTGACCTGAACAGTGCCACCAAGACCGTCCTGCTTTCAGCAGGGGCTGAGGAGAGCCCCTCTTCCCACACTGACAGCCGCTGGGCTTCTCGGTCCAGCTGCCCTTTGCATTCAGGGCCCTGAGGCACTCACAGGCCTCAACGGCCCTGACCAGCTGCACCGGGCCTCCCCCCACGACCCCTGCCCATGGAGCTGGGGCCCCATTTTGGCTCAGCCTGGGGCCTTCAGCTGCAGCGGTCCCCCTGCCTGTCCATGGACCCCATTGATCCTCACACGTGGGCTGGCATCCCACCTCGACCTTGGACCTGTCCCGTCACCATGGACCTGCCCCATGACCGTGGGGCTGCGCCTGACCCTGGTTACCTGGCTGAAGCCCAGCCCTGGCCCTGGCCTGCAGAATGGCTTCCCAGCTTGCTTTCAGACCTGCCTCGTCACCATGAACTTACCTGATGGACTCTGGGCTGCCCCCGGCCTGCCCTGCTCCCTGGCTGGGGTGGTGGGACTGGTCCTGGCTGCCAGGCCCTGCCCCGCCAGCCCTGGGGAGCCCCCGCTGCTCTTGGCCCCACGTCCCTCAGGCAGCTCAGTAACACCCCAGCGCTGGGCAGGTGCCTGCCCGCTATGAGAGGACCAGCCTGGCCTCTGCCCACAACCCATGCACCAGCCCAGCGGCAGCAGCAGTCAGCACGAGCAGGAGTCAGTATCAATTAGCACGGTTATGAATCCTTCTCTCCACACAAACAGGAGAGAAAGACCGGCTTTTACTTGGGGTTTTAGACTCCCTTACCAGAAAATAAAAAGTTATGAAAAGCTGAGGAAAAACTGTCCTTGGAGCAGCACCAGCAGCCTCAGGGAGCTCTGCCTAGCTGTGTACCTACTTGAGAAAGCTCCTGCATGGGAAGATGAACAGGATTTACCTCAGCTGCTGTGTGGCCAGCTGCCAACTGCGCGGGCACCTCGCTCTGAACACGAGAGCAGAGGCGAGACAAAAGCTGTTTGAAATAATGAGGCACCAGAGCTAGTCGCGAGTCAGCCACATCTGGGTATACTCTGCTCTTTTTTTTGTGGTAATTATTTCACTTTTGCATTGCAGGAGTCCTCATGTGCTCTAACTAGGCTCCAATTCTTCTTCTCCCACACCAACAATATACCTCCTGTTTTGACTATCACACACAACATTTCAGAAAACCAGCACCACACACGAGACTGTAGGAGTGTCAGTGGAATGAGACAAAATGCCAGGCTGGCAGGGTATGGTCGGGCATGCACCAGCAACAGGGTATTAAATCTATAAGTCACTGATGTCCAAATGACAGATCAGATCCATAAGATCTGGAAGAAAAGGAAAGAAAGGTGTAGCAGGGCAGTATTCAGTAAGTAACTCCATGCTGCACATGCAGATCCTGAGACTGTTCCCATTCCACATTCAGTGCAAAACTTCACTTGTCAAAAACTTTCAGCTGATGAAAATCCCATGGATTCAGGGAAAAGAGACCACCCACCTAGCTACACTGAAGGAGTGGCCTGGGAGGAGAGTGTTTGAAAGCAGACCCAATACGAGATTTTAAGATGAATGACTCTAAATATCATAAGCAGCTATAAGATCAAGGTGGGAGCAAAAACCCCAAGATACCGCTAGGAAAACTCAATTGAGATTTTAGCAGAAGCAATTTCAGTCAAGCAAAAGGGCTGGCGGCCAAGCTGGAGGTGACCCAGGGTGGATCAAGGTTGGATTACCAGAGAGGAGCTTGTGGCAATAGTTGTGAACATCATGCTCAGTGAGTTTGGATGTGTAACATGAGAGAAACAGCAGGATAATTGGGAAGATAGAAGGGGTTTTACTTAATGAATGCAAGAGAGCAGGCTGTGCCTACTTTATGACAGGGAATAATCCAAAACAAAGCAAGAAGACTGAGCAAGAGTGGGGCAAGAGAGACCAGAAGGTAAGCCTGAATGCAATCTATGGCTGGAATAGGAACTACAAATGAATGAATAAACTAAAAACAGAGAAATCTCAAAATTAGCAGTAAGGTGGAAGAAAAACCACTGCAGAGATGTTTCACATCTGCCAACAACATAAAATATACAGACTGGTTACAGCCAGAATATTAAAAAAAAAAAGTACACATTGTGTCAACTATAATTAAATGGCAATGAAGGTAACAACAGGCAAAGGGATAGTAAATCTGAAAAACAGCAAAAAGAGAGAAGATAAAATTTCTTTTTAATTAAAATGGATTCATAGTGTCACCAAGTAACTTGCTCTTTAAACTTTACCAGCCATGTAATAATAAACTGCAAGAATATCAATAGATCTCTACTGCGCTTCAAGCCTCTATTCTTCTTGCTCATCATTACAAGCTGGGAGAGATCTTGAAACAGATCATTATAGCTGAAATATTTAGCCGTGTTTTTCTTTAACCCTTCCTTTTTTCGGTTTAAAAAAACATAACATACGCTTCTAACGTAGTCAGAATGTCTATAACGTGCATGTATTGTCCTTGCTGCTGAACGGACCTGAATGTTTTCTCACTTTCAGCTTGTACAGATTTGTACTTCACTCTTATTTTCTCCCTGAAGCAACATTAGCATTGTCTCCATTTCCCAACCAGTGCGCTCCTGAATTCTCAGCACCTCCTTCTCAGGCAACAGCTCACACTGTGCCTTCTGCAAAACTGCAGCATTAACCTATTTTTCCTCCTTGGCAAAAGAAACACTAGAGTTCTCTGGAGAACGCTGATTCAGAAATTTGCTCTGTGAACGACTTCCTGAAGCTCCTAATTAGGTATGTTGGAGAAGTCACTGAAATTGTAGAGCTGTAAGTCCCTGAGAAAACCAGGCCACTCACCTTTCAGCCCACAGGAAAACTCTTATGAAGTTGAAAATAAGCAGCCCAGAGGAAAAGGCAGGTTTTTTGAGTTACTACAGAGAGAGTTTAGCTTGTTTGCTTAATACAGCTGAAGAATAAGATATGAGAATTCAGCTGAGTTGAGACTGGCAATTTTCGTAGTCCTCTATGAGTATTTTAGAAACTATCACAGACAGACATTAGGAATGATAGTACATATTCTGCATCAAAAGAACAACAGAAGGATAAACATGACTCATTTTGCAAGAAGGAGAAATGTTAACCATTTTTTCTTCAATAAAATGAGTTCCTGTCATTTTGGGGAAGCAAGAAGGTATATGAATAGTCAAAGATTCAAGAGCGGCAACAAACTGGTCCCAGAAGTACCAGTACAAATAAGAAAATTTTAAAGTAAGCAAGCTACAATACAGCCAGTCCTGTTGGAGAAATACCGCAACAGCAATTAATCTACTGAAAAAGTCTGCTCTCCTTGAGACTAATGAAAATTGCAAAACTGGGCAGTTTCATGCAAGATTTACTATGAAAAGCAGCCGTAGCAGGTGAACGCTAAAGTTACTGCTCAAGATCTCTTTTCCCCTGTCATGACCCAGGAAGCCACAGGATATCGTCATGCCTGCTAACATAGCACCTTTTATAGTCTTGCAGCTTGCTCCATTTTTCTCTGTAAGCAGAGTAGGCTTTTATGCTCCCAGACACATTGGTAGGGGTCCTGTTTCACTCTACAAGAACCTGGTAGACTGAAGGCAAAGCTTCGAAACTGTTCTTGGATGAACTGCATTTCTTAGCTGCTGCTAATGCCTTCTGAACCTCTGATTAATCTTTGAGCAAAACTGCAGCCAGCACTTGTACCTCAAGGCCAACAAACTCTGTTAGTCTACCCTTTCAAGAGACCTATTATCAGCTAGAAATCTCAAATAGCAGACCCTCTCCCTGAGTAGCTCACATTACTTTTGGCCTTTCAGGCTCTAAGGGTGTGGTTTGATGATCAATTTAAATTGATCTAACCATGGACCACTGCCAGACAGACAATCCTATAACTGTGCCTATCAGGCTATGCAATGAGTTAGTGTAACTGAGCATCTCTTGCTTGCTGGGATAGTTTTTAGTCAGATCATTTCCCAGTCCAAGCATGGCATAACAAACAGAATGACACTAGAGAAGAGGCAGAAACATACAGCTGGCAATAAGGTCAGCACATGCAGCCCAGACTTGGATCTGCTTGAACTTCCCATCAACAGCACCCTATACCGGACATCTGGGTGGATTATTAATATGAGATGGAACAAAACATATTATAAACAGTAAAATCTGTGCATCTTCATCCCCAAAAGATCCTTAATGATTTCATAGCAGCTTTGAGCAAAACGATCGTATTATGAGCTGACAATGCAGAACTGGCTTTCATTATATGCTTCTTAAGTCAGTATGCAAAATGTTTTAAGAAACTCTCTTCCATGACAGCCCTGAGAGAATCTTTGCCCAGAGTACACAGTCATGCTACAAATCACAACAAATGGTACTCAAAAGGTCAGCTGTTCAGAATCTCTTTTGTAGGTTTCTTTATTCATTTGGACATGACCTCTTCTATTTGCTACTTGGGATCTAGTCAGACAAAGTGTGCTGCTTTTGGCTGGGATAGAGTTAATTTTCTTCACAGTAGCTAGTACTGGGCTATGTTTTGGATTTGTGCTGAAAACAGTGTTGATAATGCAGGGATGTTTCTGTTATTGCTGAGCAGTGCTTACACGCAGTCAAAGACTTTTCTGCTGCTCACACCACCCCACCAGTGAGTAGGCTGGGGGTGCACAAGAAGTTGGGAGGGAGCACAGCTGGGACAGCTGACCCCAACTGACCAAAGGGATATCGCCCTCTACAACTACCTGAAAGGAGGTTGCAGTGAAGCAGGTGTTGGACTCTTCTCCCAAGTAACTAGCGATAGGACGAGAGGAAATGGCCTCAAGTTGTGACAGGGGAGGTTTAGACTGGACATCAGGAAGAATTTCTTTACTGAAAGAGTGGTTAGGCATTGGAACAGGCTGCCCAGAGAGGTGGTGGAGTTGTCATCTCTGCAGGCGTTCAAAAATGTGTGAACGTGGCACTCCAGGGCCTAGTTTAGGAGGCGTGGTGGTGTTAGTTGATGGTTGGAGGTCTTTTCCAACCTTAATGATTCTATGATTCTATGATCCCACACCATATGACGTCATATTCAGCATACAAAGCTGGGGGAAGAAGGAGGAAGGAGGGGATGTTCAGAGCGATGGTGTTTGTCTTCCCAAGTAACCGTTACACGTGATGGAGCCCTGCTTTCCTGGAGATGGCTCAACACCTGCCTGCTGATGGGAAGCTGTGAATGAATTCCTTGTTTTGCTTTGCTTGTGTGCGCGGCTTTTGCTTTACCTATTAAACTGTCTTTATCTCAACCCACGAGTTTTCTCACTTTTACTCTTCTGATTCTCTCCCCCATCCCACCGGTGGGGAGTGAGCGAGTGGCTGTGTGGTGCTTAGTTGCCAGCTGGGGTTAAACCATCATACAAATGTAATGTGAAAGTTTTTGGATTAGCTCTTCCCTAAACTCTTCTTTAAGTTTATAAGAAATGTTCACTTTGTCTGTTTTTAAGGTAATTAATAAATGATAGAATATGGATATATCTGGATCCCAGTTATGTACCTGGTAATTATGTGAAAGTGAAGTCTATCCATATTTTATATTATTTATTTAGGATATTATCAGGGGTTTTTTTTCCCCTAATGCAACCAAAGATATGATGATTCCAGAAGCCTTTGCATATGGAGTTAACACATTGCCTGACAAGTCATCAAACAGAAACAAGTAATAAAGCTCCAAGTGTTTAGTTAAATTTAATTTACAACTAAGCAAAACAGTGTTTATTGGAACAAAAAAGGTCATTAGTGTCTTACTAGGAAGCAATTAAAATAACAGATCAAAGCCATTCATCAAATCACAAAACAGATGCTAAGCTTTACTGTAAGAGATTTAGAAGCAATGGTGTATGTAACAGTAGAAGTCCACAAACTATGTTGCACCTTCTGTGACCACAGAGAAGTTGCTGAAAAACAAGATTTATATGAGATTTAACTGTGATTCTCCAGCTCCAAATGTGCTCATATTACTCATGTGGAGACTCAAAGCCAAGGCAATGAACCAACTGATATTCAGTTTCTATGTTTTTAACATGAAAATTATTCTAACCCAAAGAAAATATGTATCATGCTCTTGGCAAACTATTCCAGCCTCAACAGTGACTTCTGCTTCAACAATATAATGGAAATCTCTACTGTCATTAGAAAAGAACTGAACTGAAAAAAAAACCATCAAGGGTTTCAGCAGTTTGGACCAGAAACCTGTACTTTACATTCTCTCTTCAGCAATGGACTGAACTGAAACACTCTTAGCCTCCTAAACTTCAACTACTCCAGATACAGTTTAATTCTCTCTACAAATTCTAAATAAGTAGTGAAAATAGTTGCAAATGAAAAGGCAAGGCAAGGCTGATACTAGAATTCTGTTTCCATTAGAGCCTCTGTTTCATACAGGTGTTGCAATCCATTGTTGAAAATCCTTGCTGCTTAACAGATATTCTCCTGTCACGGATTTAGGGAATCTGTCCATAAAAATCTTAAAATCTCTGCTTAGAATAACACAGACACTCCATATGTACATCTATGTCAGACTGCAAACACAGTTTTTCATATATAGGTCAACCATTGTCTTCTTGCCACCAGATTTGTTCAGAAATTAGGGTCTACCCAAATTGAACCGAGTCAGCAGTAGTGTGAAGAATGAGAACTGGAACCAGAACTGAGTTGCAGTCAGCTAGCCCCAATTCAGTGTTACACAAGCGGAGCTGCCCAGAAGCCTGCAGTTATCTTTGCTCAGGGGCAATTGCCAGCCCAAATGCACTGATTCAGCTCAGGTTCAGCTAAGGTCCAATAAACAAACCTTTTTCAAGAAGTTTCTGAATGGCTCTCTAGGTATCAGGCCAAATCAGTGACAGACATGACAGAAGGAGACTTCATTCATACGAAGCCTCTTAGGATTTATTTTCCAGTGCCAGTACTCTCTGGATTCTTCCATTATCCAATGTATCGTAGACCCCACTACCCTGAGTAAGAGAGCTGACTGCCTGAAAGGAGAAAGACACCCCAAAGAAGCAGTGTTTACACTGGAGCAAAAGATTTTCTCTTAGTCGCTGCGGTGATCAGCACACAGTCTAAAGCAAGTTACTTGATTGCCCCTGCATTTATCATGCAAACTATAAATATTATTACTGGTCATAAAGTTATGTGATAGCAACTGTCATTTCTACCCTTAGGGCAGCTCCTCTGTCTGTACCAACACTTAGTTCAAGTCCCTCTTAGTGAAGATTCCCTGCTGTTTTTCACAAATTTTTAAAAATGAATTGGGAGTTTGTTGAAGAATGCCCTTAAGCACATCAGGTGGGGATTCTCATTAACAAATATCAAAGGGAAACTCCATATGCTCTGCAAGCAGCTTTTAACCAAGCACAGGATTACTTACTGACTAAGGGAAAATAGTAGAAACTACCAAATTCCTAACATCACTACTATTTCATCTCAATTTTCTCTGAGCAATCCTCATCTTTATTCTAACCCTGCAGGAATGAGATTAACCAACAGGGCTACATGCACAATACACTTCAGTGTAACAGAACGACACCTGACCTGGTATCGGATATCTGTGGGAATTAGCCTGGGCATCAAAAGTAGTCTAAACATGACAGTGTAAGTTCCATATAAGCTAATATATTCTATTTCTTAGAAAAATCGATTAGACTATGCTAAGCTGAGTGCTGTCACAGACAGACTGCTTCTAGTACCCAGCCTGGCTTGTTTAAAATTAACTTGGGTATCTCTATACTAAATTGTGCTGTGTAGCAAGATGAACAGATAATATAGTTCAACTTTTATCAATGTAATGGGAGGTTTAACTTTTACATCACAGGTTCTCAGTAACCTGATTAATAATAGTCACAGTTTTTAAATTTCATTTTGTAATGCTAGGAATTAATTTTTGTCTGCATTAATGTAACCCATAGGCAACAGATATCCTTACCAGTGTATCTTGTTACCTGTGGAAGGAGAATATGATACAACAGAAGAAATACCTTGCAGTAGCCTAACTTGGGTAATGATCCACTTGAATGTGAGTGAGTGGTGAAGGGAGATGCTAGGGAAAAATTCAGCCACGTAACTGCTTTGTACGGAACCTGTTTTTGGCAATGTACCCCAACATCTCACCCCTGGAGAACTTTTTTCCAAATACTTCTCAAGTTTTTTGCTCACCCCATATGCTTTCCATATAGGGTTTGGCAGATTTTCGTATGCATGTTGTAACCAGCAGACTCCATGAATGGTAACAAAAGATTGGTTAAGAACAACATAAGTTTGCATTGTTCTTTTAGAAAGGTTACCAGATTTGCTTCTTCTTAAGGATTTTGGTGTTTTCTGCATGCATCTGAAGCTTCTGAATTATTTTGTTGTATCTGTTGGAGCTCAGTCCTTTTGCTTATTGACTGTCATTTTGCAATTCAGCCCACTGATTGACAGGGCAACTAGAATGTACAAGCAGAAAATCAATAATGCAGGACCTCCAGACAGACCACTGCTGCTCTTAGAAGTAACTGGTTTACTGGTCGCAGTGCCAGCCGCTGATCAGAAAATGTAAAACTAGCCAGCCATGAACAGAAACAATGTAAAGACAGATGCACTGTTTCTTTGCATGAAAGGTTTTTTCTATTAGTTTCTAGTGTTAAATTCTCTTATATTTTTCTCTAAAGGCAGACTGGGGAAAGGATGAATGGAAAAAAAGAGGAGGGGGGACAGAAAACAAAGGTATTTTAAAAGCTGTGCAGATTTGTATGCACTTGTTTTTCCACCACCATGCTAACCTTCACCACCCCTTAAGCTTTAGGGATTCTGTATGTAAATTTATTCTTTAACATAACATTTTACTTGTTCCTGAATGAGTGACACTCCTGTAGAATCCAGACTTACTACTTACAAGTTAGCATTTTACTGCTAATACATTCTGCCACCCTTTACCTTCTAGTTTTACGGTACTCTAATTACAGTCCGCAGGCCATCAGTGGTCTTCTGCCACTGCAGCTGGAGGTCAGCTTCAAGCAACCTCTACCTATTAGGACCTCCTGCTGAGTTACTGGGAATTAAGGTAATGCAACTTTAGTATAGAAATAACATAGAACTAAAACAATGAATTGTTTTCAAGGAGGGGAGAAGACTTCCCTCGCTCAAATGCATCTTCCTTAATAACGGTTCTTGGATTTGTATGTTCCTTACTTCCTCTTAATTAAAAAAAAGAAATCCGTTGCACTTCATTGTGAACAAAAATTCTTTTTTAATAAATATCAAAGCAAAATGGTAGATGCCAAAATGTTTTTTTAGTTTTCTGAGAAAAATATGTCTTTCTACAGATTGATAGCAAGAAGACATCAGTGCAAAGATTTCTCATAAGTTCTATTTTATCCTTTTATAAGTTAAAATAGGCGGTGACCTTGGTGTTAATAAAATGTTCTACTTATGGATATTTGATACGCAGAGTGAAGAACAAAAGGAACCAGGAGCTGAGGACACTTTATTACTTAGACAGAAAAAACAGCTCAAGGTTAGTACTACACTAGCATTTCTGACTTCACTCTATGAAAGCCCACAGAAGGTAAAAGCATAAAAATGGCATACAGGAAATTGAGTTTGGTGAATAAATCGCTGGCAAATAAGCCTTTGGTAAGAACCCTGTTATTCAAGAAACTTTACAGCTGAGTTGGCTTGGAATTTTCTAATTAAGTGTTGGGGGTTTTCCCATCATGGAATATCAATTAATTGAACCTGAAAGCATATACAGTTAGTTTTAAGAAATTACTACTATAAACATTTTTTGGACAAGCTGTCCCATTTCAACATTTTCAGAGCAAAAAGTTGTTGGTTTTTTCAGTTCGGAAGAACTTTGTATTTAGAAGTAAATATTTTAAAATTAAAAATTAATTATCTGTAAAAATTTTTAATGTGAAACAAAAAAAAGTTCTAAAGGAAAACAAAACATTCCCATGACTAATCAAGCTTATGGATTTGCATGTTGTTTGTCATTTCAATATCTTCCCTAAAATATTACCCCAGAATGAGAATATCTTTCTTTGCTTATCTCACTTTTAAAATCACCTGGGATTTTTATATTGTCAAGGGTAACATGGCCACGCTCTTGGGGCTTCTGGAGCAGCCCTCAACTCTTTTTCAATAATGTATTCTCTGTCAGAGAATCAGTTTCACAGAGACATTGCAAAGAAGCCCATTCATGCTTAACATCTGATCTAATCCTCTGTAAGATTATCTTAAATATTTGTATACTGATGCAAATTCAGTCCTGGAGCCACAGCTGTTGTGAGAAACAGCTGAACCTGGTCCTGTCTTTGTCACTGCCTTTGGCAAACTGACCTGTTCTTACTGGGGTAGAAGTTAGTTTTAACCAAGTTCACCTTTAATAAATGGAACCATTTATATAAATACATGCAATGTCTTTGTGGCAGAATTCTTAATGGCTCTTGATTAAAAGCTATCTTTCTTCTGAAAGCTGCATATAACGACTTTTCCTTCTACTAAATGATGCATTTACTTTTTGTTCAGTTATGATGGACATGCTTTATTTAGTGTCTTTGACCACAGGAAGTGGGAAGTTCAACGGAAGGCAAACACTCAGGCTGTTTCCACCATAGTCACTAACTAGAATACGTCAATTCTTATAGCTAAAAGATTAAAATCTTCAGCACATTTGTATCAATTCGTGGCATGTGTTGCTTTTACCACACACAAGTAGCAGTAGCAATACTAAATTACTTGTTTTAGTTAATTACACACCCATCGAAACCACCAGTTTAGCTGCAGTATCACAGAGCTCAGCACGAATTCATACATCCCTGAGATGTGCACAGGTGTCTCCTCAAGACTGCAATATAGTTATGCTGCTTACAGTGAATACCATAATCTTTTTTCTTATCTTGTATTACTCTTTATTGTAGTGCCATGTACTGCAGCTGCACAGCTGTACAGTGTGGTGTCACTGCTGGATTTATCCAACAATCCATCACAGTTAAGATGTAACTCTGAAGTCTCAAGGGTCTGAGGTGTATTACCAGGGAGTGAGAGCCCAAGTATCTGTTTNACCACTTTTTAAATCTGAAGATCTATGAAATAAGATCTATGATAACTGCTAAGAGTTAAGAATATTGTATTAAATGCCACAAAATCCACAATCAAGGAAAAATTAATGAACCTTAGAGGAAAAAGACTTACAGGGAAAGTAAAAGCACGTGTAAAAATAAATACTGAAAGCAAAAAAGGGAACACTGATAGCAATTAAGATAAATTAAGAGCCAGGAGATTGCTAGAATGCTTGAGGCTAACGTCAATGAGAAATCAATGGCCAACACAATTAAGGACAATAAGGATTTTTCAAAGTACATTAGCAACAAAATGGATTCTAACAGCAGTGTTAGTACAGTAATAGATTAATATAGTGGAATGGTCATTAAAAGCCAAGCAACATGGAAAGGCTCACAAACTAGTTTCATTCTGAATTTGGGAGAATTCCAATACAAGTCGATACTGTCAAGAAAATATACTACAATTCAAAACTGATTTAAGGAAGTAATACTGAGTAGCTACCACACTAAGACTTTTTTTTAGATCAGCACAGATAGAAAACTGTGATCCAAGAGCTGGAGAAAAGCTTATTCTGTTGTGGTAGCTCATGAAATTCAGGGAACTTCCCAGAAAAAATTATGAAAACTAATGCTGTACTCATATCTTTAAAAGTTAAGTGGTATGACCTAAATGAGTGAGCGGATATGACCTCAGTCGCAGGCACAAGTAATACTAAAGCTGCTTGTGTGTCTGTTAATAAAGATTTAGAAGAGCTCAGTGGAAGAGTCAAGATGTATTAATTGATAGATCTCAAAATACAATTGCAAGTGGAGAATCCTCATTGTATGTGTGCTCCGACTGAGTTCCTACAGAGACCAAATTTTGGTCACATTATTATTTAGCATTTTTATCAGTCCTCTGTAGGAAAACACAGAATCTTTACCTATAAAGCTGACAGGCAAAGAGACTTTTAGTTAATAATGAAGAGAACAGGTCATTGATACAGAGCAGATCACTGTAGTGAATGGGGCACAAAGTAATTATATTAATTTCAACATGGCCGAACGTAGAGTAATAAATCTAGGAACAAATAATTATAGGATACCTCTGCCTACTTCTGTTGCGCAGACAGAGGTACAAAGTAATCCACAGCTGGAAGCTGAGAGGCAAATTCTAATTCAAAATAAAGTGCAGATTTCAACTGCTAGGTAAAAAGAAATAGGGTAGCAACCTTCCACCAGTGGTGGTGGATTTTCTGTTGCTAGAACTAGTCAAATCACAGCTAGACACTTTTCTTTAAGGCATAGAGTTTATTCACAATGAAAATGAATTTAGGGAACATTTATGCTGTGCTGTCAACTTACATGTAATCCTCTTCCAAATGCAAGGTGCGGCCATGAGCAGGAACACTCCTTGCTATTCCTGGGCGTACAGCCAATTCAGTGGTCTTGATAGGATATAAATGGTGTGCAGCTTACAGCACTGGGCCAGCATTTCAACTGCCAGGTTTTTTTATAGCCTTGCCACATTCATTAAACAAAGTCAAAGAGCATCTCCGGCACAAGGGAAAGGGACAGAACTAAATGTTAGTCGATATCACTCTGAAAGTTTATTTTCAAACTATTGCAATGTTGTATATGGTACTGCTAGTCAAAAACAAAATCCTGCCATCTCTGTTTGCTCTTCACAGAAACAGGGGTCCCAGATAAAATGTCTCTAAAGACAAATGAGAGTCAGTAGTTTATACGCAGTCACCCAGAACACAAACTGACACAAGCCCCATCAGTGCACCAGAAGGGTAGACAGATGTAAATAAGGATTGTTGCAGATTCAGGACCCATATGTGAAAGGAACAAGAATTTGAAAACACATTACTACCTTAATGCTCATAGGGTTTTTTCAAAGCAAATTTGTTACTTGGTAATACTTCTTGCCATCTGAAATCCGTGTGACTTATAAGCTATTCAGTAGAAAACACCTAAATATCCAAACATACTGAAATCTGGATCATGACACATTCATTAGTGACAAATGAACAACCTTGTGCGTGGTAGGACAGTAGCTGCCCTTTTCCACTGTATAGTAGCAGTATTAGACTCTTTGTCCTGCAATCAGCTTTGAAAAGTACAAATTGACATCTACCCCTCTGCAATTCTTAAGTGTATTCTGAGGTACACAACTGGGAAGTTTATAAACTGGCTGAGGAACACAAATTTCTGTTTGTTTTACAAGAAGGTAAATATTATTCAGTAAAAGTCAGTCTTCAGGGTAAAAACACTCTCTAGTGACACACATTTTAGACCTGTTACTCCCAGTGCACTCTGAAGACAACCAGATAGCAGCTCATGGAATCAAAATATTCCATGTTTTACAAGAGTCATCTGATAAGCTTCTTAATTCTAATTTTCTCTTTTTCACATAATCATGAAGCATGCCTAATCCAAATTTCCTTCTTTTTTTAAAGAGCCATCACTTCAGCCATTCACCATTCAAACTCCGTTTAACATCTTGACATCAGACTGTGCCTATGGGTATGTGCCAACCAAAATTACAACATGGGAATAGATAAACCACAAGTACAAAATACTCAGAATCCTTATTACTGTAATTATTGTTGTAATTGTTTTAGCAGATGTTGAAAAAGAAAAACACAGTAAGAACTGGAAGAGTAATAAAGGGATTAGATTTCACAGCCATATTCATAAGCCGTACATAACGAGCGGAAGGAAGGCAACAGAGGATATAAAAAGTAAGAAAAGAAACATCCTAAATCCTCACTGAAAGAGAAAAGGCCAAAAAAGAACCATCCTGCTACAGCTTATTTGTACCTGCCACCACACTTTCATCCATCTTGAATTCTTTTTGACCTCCTCAAAAAGTATGTCATTGCTACCGTTAAGTGTAATAGACTTTGGTCAACTGAAGAAAGGTGGAAACAGCCAGCAAAAGGCTTTTCCAAGCATTCTCTTTTCTTAAACGAGCATGAAGGACTGTGCAAAACTACTGCACCATCCTCACTGGCTATGGTAACAAAACAATTAATTCCCCACAGTTGTCAAACAACACGTTTAAGACTCATGCAAGCAACCAATGTTAAAAAGAGAAGTTCTTTTCCAACAAAAGGAAAAGCTCAACTGTGAAGACCTTTGAAGGAAATGCAGCACCTCAGTGCTAGTATCTTTGATCTGTGATTGGTACCTCTAACAGAGGTACACTTGACACTTTAAATATTGATGAGATATTTGCTGAGCTGCCATTAAAAGCCAAGGCTTCACTTTCTAGTGAAAGGAAAACACAAGCTTCAAAGACTCTGTAGGGGTCCTGATCTCAAGAGCCTTTAAAGAAGCTGAAAGTATATCAAACCAAGGGAAGGGGGATCACCCCATCTTGGTTTGATATGCTATAACACCAGTTGTTATACACAATTGTTTGGAAGTATCATAAAGTGTGAAGCCTCTTTTGTAGTTACCATTCTCCTACCCAGGGTGCCGGAAAATAAAATCATCCTCTTTTTAGCAAGATAGTACACATTAACAGATAGTATTTATACTACAAATAACTTTGTATGGTTTTGTTCTTTGATTGCGTGGATAACTCTGACTTATGTTTTATTATGTCTGAGACACATGAAAGAATGCATCTAAATACCTCTGACAGATTAAAGTCCAGCAACTAGACAACGTTATGTCCAAAACAGTCAGTAGAAGGTGAAATTTCACAGTCATATGCATCAGCACACTCTATGCAGATGAAAAAGTGAGTGTCAGGGGCCAATAAAGCATTCAGTTGAGTTTTCTTGCCTATTCCACTGTGATTTCATCCATATGTCCATCCAAGATTCATTATTATTAGTGTAACTATCGGGAAAGGTATACTACATATGGAAATAACTACCAAGGATAATGAACAAAAGTTAAGCTACCAGATATATTTTTCTTACATGAAAGCAGACAATGACCTTAATAGGTAAAGAAAGCACACAGAGGAACTTCTGACCTTTGGTCTCAACTGTGTTGCAGTCTGTAAGTCTACTGAAAGAAGTTAGACACAAAACACTGCCCAAAAACTTAACTGCAGCTGGACTTACATTGCTGGCCAGGGAAACTGAAGGGCAAGCAGATGCTCCGCTGCTATTTAGCATTCTGATCAGGTGAGCAGCAAGAAGGGTGAATTTGTGGCTGTTCTCACTGTATGCGAGCTGAACAAGGAAGAAATAGAAAAAGATGTTAGCTGAGACAGGAGAAGGCTAATCCAGCTTATCTCTCCACAGAGTAAGGGGAAATATGGGAGAACTGTAACTCTGCTTCATGAGAACATTGCAAGGTGCTCATTCAGCCATGCATGCTTTTCTTAAAGAAATTAAAAGAGACTTGCAAAGGAAAAATTAAAAAATAACCATTTCAAAGACAGTTGAAAGTTTGTGAAATGCTTCTTCAAGCATCGCAAAGTACATTTGGCCAGGAGACTGCCATTTTCAACAGTGAAGACAAAGCAATACAAAAGTCATATTATTTCCCAAAGTTTAATTTTGCATGTTGTTTTTTCTTTCTCAATTTAAAAAGGAAAAAAAAATCAGAGCACTGGCATCCAGTAAACTGAGAGACTCGACACTTCTCTTTTTATTCTAACTTTAGGAAAAGACTTAAGGAATAAATTCTGAAAATAGGATATATCTGAGCAATCACAGATGATATTCCAAAGACTTTCATTCAGTGCCCTGTATGCAAGCCTAGACATTGTGTGTGCTCCTGCCGGCAGCAATTTGCCTAAGTGCTTATGCATAGCACTGTGCATATATTGTAGTCACGTTAAGACACTAGATCATAAAATAAAAACACTGGCTTCAGCATTAGCATGTGCTAGGGGACACAAGTAAGAAAATTAAATCTTCTTTTTGACTGACATTAAATTAGAAGTGAACTGAGGAAAAAAAAAAGAGTTCAATTAATAATTTACTTGATGATGAAATGAAGATTAAAAATTATTTAAAATCATACCAAAGAAGAGACAATAATATTATCTGCACTTGATATCACAGTGCTATGAGAAGTTACCTGAAAGAAGAGCCACTTTAGTTAATTTTCTCTGTAGAATAGGAGAAAAATAGGGACATAGTACTTGTTATTCTACTTTCATATCCATTTTATCCCTAAAAACCTTTTCTTTAAAGCAATTGCAATTTACACTATGTGTGAGAGCATATTTGCATTTAGAAATGGAAACAAAGGTTTGTGTTATTTTACAGACCAGTTAAGAAACGCTGCGTATGTTTTCTTTACAATGCAAACCAGCTGCATTTTACCCTGAGTCACACCCTGAGAATGGCTACTCACACTAAAAGTTGCAGTAGAGGCATCTTGGGATCTTTGAAAGGGCATTCATACAATTAGCTTTTCAATTCCAATCGCCCTAATAAAACCGAGAGCCTTGGTGCCAGATCCTCAGCAGACAAGTGGGCAAAACTCACTTTTATGTGCTAATCTTATGAGCTAATCTTATTCCAACAGAAGACCATGCATTTTGGTAAAGATTTGGAGTTTTTAAAAATCCTCCACCCCCCATACACTGGAAAACTGACTTCATTAACTCCACTTAGTAGAGATTTAAAAATTGGGTCCCACAAAATGGATATCAGCCGTTAGGTGAATATTAGACAATATGTGCTCAGCAGTACTCCAATCTAATAGCCGCCCCAGCTGGATCAGTATAATGCTTCCTTTTCACTGTGTTATCTCTTTAGTAATATTAAATTATTATGGCCAGGTCATCAAATGGTAGAAACTGGCAGAGCACCATTGATTTCAGGAGAGCTATACTAACTTGCACCAGCTGAGATTCTGGCTTTCTTAACGTAAATGCATTATAAACTTAAAACCATAGCTAGAATTGTATGGATCAGCTATGTGTAGACAATATACAAAATACCAGAGCAACTATGAGAGGAACAATGTAGAGAAATACATATGATGAGGCTTACACTGAAGAACAGACAAAGCAGCTCAGGAATCTGTTGTTTTAAATACAGGGGGCATAGTTGGAATGGCTGAATGTTGTTTCAGATTGCTCAAAAATATTATCTTCAAATAAAAAGACTGATGCAATTCAAAGTCAGAGCCACCTGCAGCAACAAATTACAAAGCAAGCAGCAAGCACCTTTGAAGTGGATCATTCAAACAATAAATACAACTGAAATTATCTGAATACCTTTCAAATACAGAGAATAAGCAGCAATTCTGTTGATACAGAACAATTTAAATGTAGACATTCAAAAGAAAAGTTGCAAATATTTTTTTAAAAAAAGGGTGCACACAATGGAATTTCAGAAGATGTCTCCATTTCCACACTAATTTTGAGTGATTTGGTGGAACTCACACAGTTGTGATGCCATTTAGACTGTATAGAGCACTCAAACCCTTACTGAAATAAATATTGTTCCTCTGTACTGGATTCTAGTACCTTTGCCCACATTAAGTAATACTCAATTTTGCAAGTATTTCTCTGGCACCCTAAACTGAGGGCTTATACACATCAACACATTAATGCACAAATTCCTATCGCTACTGCTGGGCCTTTAAAGTATAAATAAGCTGTGTGAGGTTGGTGGACACATTTCCACAGCCTTCTAAAATGATTGATTTCTCACGAAATGTTTCACTCCCATACTCGTCACAGACTTTGTTATACAATAATATTTACTGCCTATTCATGAGATTCATATTTTGATATCACACTATGATTGCTGTTTTGAAAAAGTGCTATATACCACAAATACCAGTGGTTATGGAAAAGTCATAAGCATAATTTTGGGTCTCCAATCTCATATCAGAAAAATCTGATGTGCATATTCCTGGGTCACAGGAGGATCCTTACAGCTGTTTGCAACCCCTCTAGTACAGGTAAAATAGCAGGGCATATTTTATACAACTATTAACATGGCACATGCCTAGAGCATCATGTGAGGCAAGAGGCTGAACGATGGATCAAAACAGCAATAGCCAGCCTAGCAGAGGCTTGGCCAGAACCTCTCAAGGTTTGCTTAAAAAAATATATAAAATTGTACTGGGAACATTGAACTGCTCCAGCTTTCTCTTTTAATTTAAACTGTACTTTGGAAGCACAGAGCGCACACACATATATAGATACACACATACAGAATAACAGCCCCAAAAAGACAAGAAGCCAGGACAAATTATGATCCTTCATCCTTCTACAGACAGGCATCAGAATGATTTGCATCAATTCATGCCACTTACAAGTCCAGCTCCAGAGTTAGTACTGTTAACAGGAACAGCGGGTGCTGAAGGAAGTAGACACAGACCATAGTGATATAAGGGAAACACACACAGTGCTGGAAAGAGGAAACAAATGGGAATCTTACCTAATTCCATGAAAAAATAAAAGTAAATAAATAGTAAACATATATTAAATACCTAAACAAATATATATAAAATATATAAAAACATTTAAAAGTATCCTATCAAATTGAGGACAAAACTAGTACGTGGGGAGCACTGTGTGGTTATATGCCCATATAAACGGCCTTGGGACAACTGGTTAAGGGATCAGAAGCACAAGTAGTGTTCTCTATCCTTCCCATTGCAAGGAATGATGAGGGAAGAAACAGGAAGAGCCAGCTGATCAATACCTGGATCTAAGCCTGGTGTCACTGGCAGAATTTTGGTTTTTTTGATGATGGGTCAGTCTACACAACACCAGGCCTGCTGGCAACAGACGGGGTACACCTGTCTCAAAGGGGGAAAAGGATCCTTGCACAGGAATTAGCAGGGCTCATTGAAAGAGCTTTAAACTAGATTTGAAGGGGGAAAGGGATAAAACCAGGCTTGCTAGAGATAAGCCTGGGGGCGGCACGCCAATGTTTGAGGGACGGTGTGCTAGCGAGGTCCTTCAGTCTGCTGTCTCAGTGGAGGTCGGGGATCGAGATCCATGCGGCAGCAAAGACGCAAAGGTTATGGATGTGTTAGAAACCACGGAAGCACCTGAGAATGGTCACATAGGAATTAGGGCTTCTCCCCCCAAAAAGATGGCAAGATCAACAACCCAACTGAAATGCATCTACACCAATGCACTCAGCATGGGCAACAAACAGGAGGAGCTGGCAGCCACTGTGCAGCAGGAAAACTATGATATAGTTGCCATCACATGGTGGGATGACTCGCACAACTGGAGTGCTGCAATGGATGGCTATAGACTCTTCAGAAGGGATAGGCAAGGAAGGAGAGGCGGTGGGGTAGCCCTGGTGTTAGGGAGTGTTTTGATTGTCTAGACCTTAATGATGGTGACGATAGGGTTGAGTGTTGATGGGCAAGAATCAGGGGGAAGGCCAACAAGGCAGATATCATGGTGGGAGTCTGTTATAGACCGCCCAGCCAGGATGAAGAGGCAGACAAAATATTCTATAAGCAGCTGGGAGAAGTCTCACAATCACTAGCTCTTGTTCTCGTGGGGGACTTCAACTTACCAGAAGCCTGCTGGAAATACAATACAGCAGAGAGGAAACAGTCTCGGAGGTCCCTGGAGTGTGTGGAAGATAACTTCCTGACAGAGCCGGTGAGTGAACCTGCTAGGGAGGGCGCCCCGCTGGACCTGCTCTTTGTGAACAGAGAAGGACGGGTGGGTGATGTGATGGTTGGAGGCCGTCTTGGGCATAGCGATCACAAAATGATAAGCATTTTCAATTCTTGGGTAAGTAAGGAGGGAGGTCAGCAGAACTGCTACCTTGGACTTCTGGAGGGCAGTCTTTGGCCTGTTTAGGAGCCTGGTTGCCAGAGTCCCTTGGGAGGCAGTCCTGAAGGGCAAAGGAGTCCAGGAAGGCTGGACATTCTTCAAGAAGGAAATCTGACAGGCGCAGGAGCAGGCCGTCCCCATGTGCCAAAAGATGAGCTGGCAGGGAAGAAGACCAGCCTGGCTGAACAGAGAGCTCTGGCTGGAACTCAGGAAAAAAAGGAGAGTTGATGACCTTTGGAAGAAGGGGCAGGCAACTCAGGAGGCCTACAAGGATGCCATGAGGTTATGCAGGGAGAAAAGTAGAAGGGCCAAAGCCCAATTAGAACTTAACTGGCTACTGCCATAAAAGACAATAAAAAAATGTTTCTGTAAATACGTTAGAAACAAAAGGAGGATCTCCATACTTTATTGGATGCAGGGGGAAACATAATGACAAAGGATAAGGAAAAGGCTGGGGTACTCTATGCCTTCTTTGCCTCAGTCTTTAATAGTAAGACCGGTTGTCCTCCGGGTACCCAGCCCCCTGAGCTGGAAGACAGGGATGGGGAGCAGAATGAAGCCCCCATAATCCAAGGGGAAATGGTTAGCAACCTGCCACACCACTTAGACACACATAGGTCTAGAGTCAGACTATTTGGGCCCTCTTGAAGTCAGCTAAAGTCCTTTTATCTCCTCCGTAAGATTCAACATACAATTCCACTACTTATGACTCAGTTCATTCGGGAATAGTAGAAGAAAAACAAGTGAAAAGTTGTGAGCTTTTAAGGCTGTATAATCTGTCCTCCTGCTCCATAAGTAACTACAGAACTTACAAATTTGTTCGAATAGATCTATGCAACACAAGTATGCATGTTACTCATGCACAGTAAAAACTGGGAAAATTCATGATGGTATAAATAATGTGCTTATGCAAGCTTACTAACAGTCATACTGCACTTATTTTCTGTTGCAGGTTAGGAAAAATATATTATTTCTTTCTGCACCCAATCTAAAGAGAGACTGACTTTCTAAATTCCTCTGGAGGAAAACGAATATGAATAATCTGACATTATTTTTACAAACTCTGATTGAGAAGACACTAAATCAAAGCAGAAGAGACTAAATCAAAGTATTCAGAAGCTCTGCATACTGGTTTTCAAACACAGAGTAAATATTTTTCTAATATTATTGTATAGGGTGTCATCTTGTAGCTACTTTCCATAAATTTTATTGCTTGATTGAAACATGATAATTATCTGTTCCTCCAACTTATGTGATATTTATAGGGTCCAACAGTTCTGAAGATGAATGTTTTACCTTTTTTAGTAAGTACAAAGGCTAATAATTAAAAATTGAAATAAAAGGCAATGAATGTCTACACAGCTATCTAAATAATTAATTCATTCTTCTAATATTTTTTCTCTGCTAAATTTTCCTTCTTGGTACTACTGCATTCTCTGTTATACAGACAGTTTCCCAGACATTTAAACCACAGCTAGCATGACTTCTACTTTGCATTTGGTCATGATCGTACAAATACTGGGGAGAATCCTTTCCCTCTTGATCAAATTCTATAATATACTACGGGGCGGGGGGGAAGGCGGGGGGGGTGTGCGTAATGTCTCTTCTTATATGTCCCATTTGAACTTCTGTAGCAGAAGATTGCAAAAACGTAGCTCTCTTTGGGACCTTGCTCAGAGTTATTTTCAAGATACCACATGGTAATGCATCACATGTGAAGGCTGGCTGGCTGCACTCAATAAGAATTGCATTGAACTGCATGTAAGATTTCAAATTCAGTAGCCTCCAGACGTTGATAAAGGAATGGCAGTTCTCCCTAAATCCCGCCTGATATTGGCTGATTTAAACTTGGCATGCACTTTTCAATACACAGGGCCAAGGTCTTTATTACAACTGTACAGAAGAAACGAATATATGTGAGGAGATGACAGGATGCAGAGAGGAAGGAGCATCTACCCTTTTTGCCAATAAATATGATGTCAGCACAGCAGAATGCACTGCTGTGTCCTCTCTCAAAGGAGCTACTATAGACTTCCAGTAACAAACTTCTCATTTGATGCTTAAAGGTTATTTTTTGTATGACAAATAAATGTCTCCTTCCCAGACTGTTATGAATCAAATCATGTAATATACAGCCAAGGCTGGAGATGACTAAGACCTATTAGGTCATCTACAGTGTGTTCCTTTGCCATTGCAAGATTGCTCCCTGCAGCCTTCTAGTCCCTTCTTCAATTTACTTTGAAGAGTCGCCAGCAATGGAGCTTTCGCCTCTTCTTCAGTAAGCTCTTCTGGTATCACAGAGATTCAAGTTACAGGAAGGAATTCCTAGCTGCTATGCTAACATTTTCATACATGTTAAACCCCATTAGCTGTATTTCTATCACTTTTGCTATCATAGATCATTTATTTTTTTATTTGCTCACATCCCACTGAAAAGCCTTTTTTTCCCTGTGTATTAGGGTTTTTCCTTCCCATCTTTGTCCCATGTTGTTTTCCTCCTATACCTTTTTCTTGTCATAGCTTGTTTTCCTTCCTCATTCCCCAGGTAAATCTCTTTTTTTTTTTCTTTTTTTTTTTTTTTCCCCCCATAATTCTGCTTTCATTAGGGTGATTTATATTATTCTTCCACTCTGAGTGCTGCTTGCAACTATCACCAATTTAGTATCATCTAATCATCTATTCTATGATTCTATCTGCAAATTTCATTAACAGGCTGTTTGCCTTCCCTAGATCAATTCAACAACAATGAATTCAACTGGGTAATATTTTCAATTTATTATTGTAAATTTGTACGCAGATGTTTTGAGTATAAGTACATGATTTCTATTTCCCACACAGCGTTTGCTAATTCTGTTCAGTTTGCTAGATAGGTCAGCATAGCTGCCCCATTAAAAAATGCTCACAAGTAACCTACATAAAATGCTTATTTGCATGTATGAGCCTACATACATCTGATAACTTTATTTTGCATGTGTAAATAGGCAACTGCTTTTTGTTTAGTTGGTAGCGTTTTGTCTTGAATTTAGAAGCAGAAAGTACCACCCACAGACTAATTATTACCAGAGAGAGAGGACATTTTGAACATCCCTGAGTTTTCAGAAATAGTAGCTGGGGTTTGTGGGGTTTTTTGGTTCCCGAGCTAAGCTGCTGTGAGAGAGTTTTAAATTTAAGCATGATACTGTACTTCCTAACCTCAAAAGACATTCCTCTTCCTAACTACAAAACAATGAGCCCATTGACCACTTCTATTTAATTATTATAGAAAGTCTTTCTCTTGTTAGTAAGAAAGAAGATGAGGAAAGTAACTTCACATTACAATCTGGGTGGTTGCAGCACATCAGTTATATTTTGGCGTCTAAAGTCAACATATTCAGGAGACGAGCACTGGTATATGGCTACCTCAGTCACAAACAATGTGTGGAAAGCAACTATCAAAGCAGCGAGTGACTCAAATTAACTCAAAATGGACTCCTGGTGTTCCTCTTTAACATACCTGAACAAAACAATATTATTTTGAATCTACACTGAAGGTTACAGGTTTCAGCAAAGCAAATAAGCAATACTTATTTCCTGGGCATCAGTATTTCTACTAATTCCCAAGAGATGACATTTAGCGAGGAAGGCAGGCAAGTGAAAGAGAAGAGTCAACATCACATTGCCAGTGACATCCAGGCAAGGCCAGAGAGTGTTGGCTTTCAATTCCAATGCAGTGTAAGAAAGATATTAATGAGCTATTTAACAGCTTCATGTCCTCACACACTGCTCCTGAGCTCACTGCAAAGAACTCCTATAATAGCCTTACGAGCTTCCCCTAAGCGAGGATGCATGGCCTTTGAGGTGTTCTGTGGGAACCGTGTAAAGGACAGGGCCATCACAGTGTGCAGCTCGTTTGTTGGTTTATTCATGCTCTTACCCCAACACTGATCACACAGAGATCCTTTGAAGCCAGATAGTTTGCACTGCACCTGACCTTTGTGGTTCCATTACTGACTCCACACCTCCTTTGCTAATGGACTGTTCTTCTTTAGAAGAGCATCTATATTCAGTTTGGCTAGCTGCTAACATTGCCTTCCTGAAATGCTAGTACGCCTCAAGGGTTTGTCTTGAATTTTTATCCTGCCTGGAAGTCCTGTAATCTAAATTAAACCTATTCCCACCTCTTCACCTTTCCCAGTCCCCAAATTGCTTTAAGTCTTACCCCTAGCCCACAGAACTCTTAAGTGCTTTCCCCATTCTCACAGTCCCTTTCATCTTCACATCCCTTTCCTACTGCCTCCAGCCTCTATTTTAAGAAATTTCTCGCCCAAAGACAGAGAAAAAGGGGAAATTAAAACAGATGCTCAAGCAACTGTTATTTATACTTCCTTTATCCCCACACAAACCACCATGCAGAACCTCTAAACAGAATATGAATATCAAACAGCTTGATTCTACTCAGAAATCCCTATCCCGTGACACACTAACAGGTTCTGCACAGTAGGACTCAACGCTGCTGTTGGTGTTTCTGCTCAGCACGGAGGAGCACTCCTGTCCCACAGAGCATACACTTGAAATAGGTAGCAAAGAAAAAGAAGTAAATTATCCTCATTTTAAAGACAGGACACCAAAGCACTGAGCCAGCTAAGAAAAAAAAATATTCATTTTATGCCTGAAATATAACATTCCCTCCATTAAAAACGTCACAAGGCAAACATGATTCTTTACTCTTGTTTGCTGTTGTTCAATATTAGCTTTTAGTTTGATTTCTACTAAAGACTTTTTAGATGTTGAAATGCAAAACTTTAAGCACTAAGCTAAAGCACTGAGAGAACATGCACCAAAACAGTGACCGACAGTCGACTTCAAGCACTTAATGAGACTTATTAGAAAATATCCTGAAAGAAATATAAAAACATTCATATGCTTTACAAAGTGAGGCAAGTGACCCTAAAAGATACTTTTTTTATTACTATTTTAATCAATCAAGGTCTAAGAACCACAACATTTAAACATGTGCATCTTCAGCACTTTTCTTCATCATTTTACCTGAAGATGCATATCAAATAGAAAGAGCTACCACAGGGATGAAACGCGGCAAAACCTTAACGACATGAACCCCACACCTTTAAGGACTCCACGCATCATTCCCTTTTAGTAAAACTGGACTGATTTAGATTTAGATTGGTCTGTTTAGGAAATGACCTGTTGAAGGCAGGAACTGCCCCTAACTATATGCGTGCTCCCTGCCCAGCACAGCGGAGTCCCAGCCTTGTTTAGGGTCTGTAGCAGACACTGTAATTAGGGTGAGCAAAAACTGGTTGTTTGGCTGTGAGTTCAAGAGGATTATAGCAAAGCTCATCTGGGTTGCACTTCCTCTGGGATGTTTATTATTGCAATTATTACTGTCTTTCAGCTCAACCTCTCCCTCCACTTCCCCAATTTTCATCTGGGACCTTTACTTTCAGTTGGCTTGTTTTATGTTGTGCCTTTACCTTGGAATTTCAACTTATTGTTTTAGATAAATTCATACTGGTTTATTTTCATATTGTACCATGTGGGAGTCAAAATGGGGCATGAGGGCCTCTTAAGACCCAGAAAGGCAGCTGGCTCCGCTTGGAGAAACAAGCAGCCACAGTGAGGGAGGTGAACCCATGAGGCTCATTTTGAACCAGAGTTTTAAATGGGTGTTTGTTTTCTGTCTCAGGAGAAACAGAGGGAACTTCTAGGTGAGACAGAGAGGCAGCAGATGTGGTCCTGTTACCTTATAAAAAGCAGGAAAAGGAAGTGCTATTCTTTCATTTACCCTAAGATAAGAGGTCCATTATGAAATTCTACACCTGTGTCTCTGATACTTGCCAAGGCTGGTAGGGGCTAAGACCGGCTGTACCAACGTGCCCTCATCTTTCAGAATGGCCATGTCTTGATTGACATACAGGTCAGTTGGGTTTTGCAGTTTTCTGGTTTGTTTTTTTCTTTTTTCTTAAGGCAAGGAGCATTAACGCACAAACACAGATGTCTTTCAAATACACCTAAGAAAGGTTTTGTTATTATTTTGCTTGGGTATACTAGGCTCAATATTTTGAACCTTGGCCGTTTATTCCTTCCCTTAAATAACTATACTTCTGCCTTGAAAAGAGCAGGACATGAAGTCGACTTGTTGAAATGTTTCTCATTTTCATGCGGCATATACAGTATGATAAGCAGTTAAAACTAAAAGTAATATTTGGTATTTGGTGTGTCAACAACATCTCTTTCACTGCCAAATACTTCCAAGTCCAATACAATAAGAAAATTTAAATGGGTTCCAAGATGTAAATATCTTGGGACAAGGTCAAACAAGGTGGCAAATATTTGTGTGTACTACACACAATTCTGCCTGATGAAAAACAAACAGGTGTGGATATTTATTCTGTTGTCAATGGAATCGTAAAGGGCATGTGAAATGTGGAAATCCATCCTATACACAAATATTTCTAGCATTAAAAAAATCCATGTTTCTTTAATCACTATACCAAGGCTCCTTTTCTATTAGTTCAATATCTACTGACTTCTGATCTGATGTCTTGTCCACCTCCAAGAATGAAGGCAGGCAAGGGTATATGCAGTCTTCCATTCCTCAGATTCTGGGAAAGATCTGTGCCCCATTAAAATAAAAAATAGTAACGCCACCTTTGATAGCAGGGTACATATTGACATGTTTTAAGGGAAACTCTTGTGTATACCAACACCACAATGTGAGGGACTGTATTATGACAGAAAAATCAGGCCATCAGTTTTTTAAAAACATAGAAAAAATTCTGTATCTAAGATATCTATTGTACAAGTAGTGGCATCCAACAAAGGAAAGTGGCCAGCACCTGTTGTGTGATCTATGGATCAAACAGTTAGTTATTCAGCAGACATGAAACAAAACTCCAGATTCATGGTCCATTGGTAAAACTACACTGCAACAAATAGGATCCTTGCCCGAGGTAGGACAAGGCTGAGCCGCCTAACCTTTTGAAGCACAACAGCCTCTCCATGATAAATGCTTAATTTATAAACTGGTGGACAAAATATTAAATGAAGTGCTCTGATAGTGAAATAATAATGTTCAATATGCCTGCAGCCATACTGCCTTCAACTATGATCCCATCAGGTCACACGAACTAAGCCAGGTCAGCTTAGGTCAGTGTTTGCATCAAACACCTCCAGAAGAGTGCAAGAGTTGCAGAAGTGTTACTATGATTCAAATCATAATAGAGATCTTTGCTTCAAATCAGGCTACATATTCACAGTAAGCTAACCATACCTGAGTCAACTCTTCTTAAATTAATTATTCTTACTCAAGATATACGACAAGGCAAACTTTATAAAATCGTTATTAAAAATAAATGTTATTATCCAAGGCTGCAGAATCAGATTAGATTATTGAATTATTAGAGGAACTAATGTACCAGAAAAAAAAATTATTATTTTATGACCTGCCAAATTGTGCTAACTATAGCTGGTGTGTTTACTCCCTTTCAGTTAGCCAACTCAAATGAGAATTATTAGAACATTCAAAATCAAGGTTTCATGCTAGATCAAACTCAAGTCAGAGTTAATACTCAGGTAGTAAATGGAGTCTGTTCTTCAAAAACAACAGGCTTTCAGTAATGACCCAGTATTTAAACAGAATGCTAAACAAAACAGTCAAAGATGTCATCTTTATTTTAATCCTCACCAATACTTTATTTGTAAAAATTATATGCTATATGTTATGCTAAGCCTTTCAGTCTGTGTCAAAGCAGAGATGAAATAGCCCACTGATCAAGTTCTCTAACACTGTTTCAATGAAAGCCAAATCAAAGCTTAGGGGCAGCTTATGGAGCTATTTCCTAATGCCTCTCAGATACTAAGAGCCACATAAATCTCTGCTGAGACCAGAACTACCTGCTGGCATGCATCTCCTCCCTGCTCCTGGAAGGCGGCAACTAATAACAGCCATTTGCAGCTGGTAGGAATACCTGCCAGCAGTAAAGAGAGGAGGCACACTGAAGCAGCTAGTTTTGACCCCTCCAAAAGGCAGCCCCAAAACTATCACTTTTCAGCTGAGACCAGAGGGCTCCCGCTCACCTTTAGGAGGAGGAGGGAATGCCCGGATTCAGACAGGCAGCAATGCCACTAGCAGCTGCCTTCTCCAGAAACCTGTGCCTGGACAGAGGCATGGCTAGCAAGCTCGTCTGGCCATATCCCATAGCTCAGGCTTAATACAAGATCATGCTTACTAATTGCCAAAGGAAGAAGAGGAGCACCCTCAATGTGGATGGTCCAACAGAGGCAATTACATTTCATTTTCATGCAAATTTAAACACAGCATAAGATCACACATATCGGGAGAAATAGATTACAGGTAATTCTGATTTACACTAGCCAACTCATAAACTACAATCAGACTACGTCCCCATAGCAGGCAACAGAACTAGACCCAGCTAAGCTAGATGTGTCATGCTTAATCATTTAGAAAAAACTGATAATGCATTTCTCAGTAGAGACAGTGATAAATATTGGCAAGGTGTCCAAGATACATTTATGCTATACAGTTTTATTTTAACATGAAAAAGAAACCGAGTTTTTTTTCATCGTTCCGTTACAGTACCACCCAGAATCTAAACTGCTTCTGGATGGTCAAAATACAATGTTCTTACTGCTACTGTGTAATGCTAAATACAAACCAACAGTGCCTTTTATAATTAAGTCCTTTAATAGCTGACTTCCCTGCTTTTACAGGAAGATGAACAAAATTGTCCTGATACTACCCTCGCAGGAGCAAGTTTTTTGTCTCTTTTCAGACAGTCTGTCTACAAATACCATCCTGTGGTAAGTGAAGTTGCAAGTACATTGGTCTGAAACTATGTAATGGCAGTTTCATTTAAAATAGTGTATTTTGCTTAGATTCACTGTTATTATTTCTAGTCGGAAGAGTCCTCCTCTGCAGAGGACAGAGAACTTTAATTTCGGTCAATACGTGTGCACCATTTGAAATCAATATCTATAGAAGATATATGAAACTTCACTTGAAAAATGCCAGTAAATAGAGCCAATTATCAGATTAATTTTTTTTTATATTCATGAAATAGGAACAGTCATTGTCAAGATAAGCAATCCATTAAATGAATGACTGATTTGTCTAGCAGCTGGAAAGATTTAATCTTCAGAGCATGGGAAATCTATAAAAGCTGCAAAGTCAACAATATATGCTGACCACAGAAATTCATTATTTTTAGGGACACAGCTATTCCGCAAACTGAGCAGCCTCCATACAAGCATCCCAGTTCACTTTATAAACATAAATTAATTTCAGTTGAGCTTGAGATGTTTATGATGTCCCTAAACTGTGTTCTAAAATGGGAGATAAAGTAACTGGCTACAAAAAACTAATGATCCCTAGTTTTGAAATGGCCAATATATGGTGCTTGAATTTCTTGGGGACTGGGTGGCATCCTCTAGTTTTAGATTATTAGTTTTGCTTTTCCTAATGTTTTGCGACAAAAACGTTGGGCTGGTGACAATAGTGCTGGTGACAGTAGCAGAGAGAGAACTTAAGCCCGGAGCTACAGCTCTTGTTATTCACCCTCACAACAATATAGTCCTAAATCCACCAGTCAGTATAGAAGCCTCTCTACAGCAAGACTTTCCTCATTTCTCTAGTTTAGTAGAGTTGCGTTACAAATATTTTTGACCAACATGGAAGAGAGAGAAAGAAATGAGATTTTCCTTTTAGTTTCTATAAGTAAGCAGCTATCAAGTGCTACTGATACTGCTTCACCAAATCCAACTGAGCAGCTCTTAGCCAGCATTATGAAACGTGGTTCTCACGAAAGGCAATTCATATATGCTCACAGCTTTAAATAGTTTTAGGGCTCTCTTCACCATAAAAGAGCTGCAATGCTGCTTGCTAGGGAAGCCTTTAGAATGACTGAAGCATGAATACTGGGCTCCTGCCTCTAAATGAGTTATTCTGTACCAGCAATATCAGCTAAATATAAGTAGTCTGTGAGCATGAGGACAAAGGGTGTGTAAGACAAGCTCTCCTCTTCTGCATAGTGCTAAACCTGACTCATTCTGGGAAAAGCGCCAGTATTTCCAATTGCACCTACCTGCAGTAAGGACTCAAATTTGTGAGTTGCTGAGCAAGCACAGCTGCCTCTGAGTCACCGAGCACAAAGGGTGCTTAGCACCCCGGAAAATGAAGACCTAGCCTGCTTTTAACAAGTGCAAAGTACGTGCAGTTCCTATTGGTTTTACTGGGACCACCCTTAAAAAAAACATAAAATGATGGGTAAAAACATGGGAAAGGACATATCCTCTCCCTCCTCAGAAGCACCTAAATATGCAGCATGCACTCACACTTCAATCATGGCCTGACTTTCACAGACGCTAAGGAAATGCTTACAGCCCAAGTCTGCAATATTCAACTAAAATCTCCAAAGATCACAAATATTTCATATTGAATTTCAGGATCAGTGACCACATTTGAAAGGTTGGGTCTTTTAAGTTCACCACCATGATTATAACAACATCCCACAAAGAACATTTTATTTTAATTTACTTTAGACAATTCTCTCCAGAAGCCTCCTCTGCCAATCACACAAAGAACACTATGACTGGTTGCTAGCAACAGTCACAGGAAATAAGTGGTTAATATCCTATGTGAGTGAGTGTCTGATGCCAGTTTCTAAAGCAACAGTCTTGGCTTCACATCTGCATTTAAGCGCTACCACAGGTGAATTAAGAAGAGAGCTGGAAATAAGCGTATTCATAAAGAGAGAGAAAAAGAGGTGAAAGCTGACCAGTGCCTGTCACCTCGGGGTTTTGACTGAACACAACAAGGCTCAGGTTGCAGGTAGTTACATATACAATGGGCTCCTCCTTGATTTTACTAATTCCTTGCAATGGCTTTATAAATACTATATATTTGTGATGTGCCAACTGTAGGAAAAACAACTTGCATATCTCATGTAATTGACTAAACTTTAGTTCATGAGTTTAAGCAGGCTGTATATTCAGAGCTTTTCCCAAAAGATTCATATACCTTGTGTTAGTTTGTGCTGTACTATGGATCTGGTCTCAGCAGATAACCACTTCTCAGATAAATATTTATTGCTACGATATGCATTTTAGCTGATTAGGTACCACACAGTACCAAGAAGTTATGACTTAATGAATAAATTCTATTTTTCCTCAAAAATCAACTAAATACAGGGACATTTTCCTGTTATTATTAGTGGTACCTTTTTCCTGCAATAACAGCTTTATGAGTAAAAACAGTCCACCACCAACTTGAGTTCTGGCTACATGACCTTCATACGGAGGAACTACATATTAGGAGTGTTTATGAGAAACGCAAAACTTTGTCAATCAAAACATTTAAAAGGAATATTTGGAGATCCTGCTACACCAGAACTGCCTGCCTTCATAGGTAGAAAGCAGGTAAAAACTGATGAGACCTATTCGTTCAGCTCTTACATGCAAGGTGGAAGAAAAACATGGCCGGAAAAAAGTCACTCCTCAGAAGCACCCAAAATTCCAACGCTGAAAACGTATGACAAATGCCTTGAAAGGAAAATGGAATATGAGCTCCTTACTCCCTCACCACAGAGGTAATTGAACATATCATGTGAAAACAGGCACTGTAATAGCCATTATTAACTTTGTATTTTAAAACCTGTGAAAAATAACACAACAGTCTTATTCTATTTGTGTCAAAGACAAATGTTTGAGTTAGTTCATATTGTTTGACCCACTCTGACACGCATATATTGAGACAGATCATAGCAACAGCAGTATTAGACATGCCTGTATTATAGCTCCCTTCTTGCTGCTTATAACCCTCTTTGATCCGGCCAGAGTTTTCTCTTTATAAAAAGCATTACAGGATTAGAATGGACCTGTTTTATACAGAGTTCGATCAGCAAGACAGCACTTTCCCACGAATTCCAAGGAGCATCATCTTTTCTTCATGAACCATAACTGCATAAATACCGAAAATGCCAAAAGTATCATCAAGCAAAACACCCTTGAAGCACAATGGTGTGTCCATGTATAAATTGTACGCATGTTTCAAACACAAGCCTTTATAAGAAGTGAGGCTTGAAAAATTCCAGCTTGTACTTTTTTTAGCTATGTTGAGGACAATCCATTGAACTGGCCCAGTGCTGCTGGTGGTGGCCAGTACAAACAACACGTAACACGCAACACTGAAGTCTGATAGCTGGTTTGGTTCTCAGCAGCGCAAAATTCCCAGTGTTGGCTCTACTCTGTGGGGACACATAGGGCTGGAACAGCTGCCTCAGATCCTACTCAACCCTCATTCTGGCTCCAGTGGTATCTCTGTCCCGGTCCTTCTCCAGATACTGATTTTTGTTTACATTCACTGTAGAAAGAGAATCACCCTATAAGCCAAAGTTCTGTAATATTTGGACCAATGTGGTCCTGGGTATAATTGCGGTAAATCTGCAAGAAAATCTTCAGACAATAAATTTGTTCAGTGCTCCATATACCAGCTTCTTACCATTACTGATGTCAGGTGCTTTACAACACAACAGCTATGGCAAATAATCTGTATGTGATCATTCTCTGAGTTACGATGTTTTAAGATAATACGCTCATAAATGCATTCTATTATTTTGTTGCAGCTATTTTGGGCATGGGTTTTTTGCATAATAGTATGATTTTAATACCATTCATAACATGGGAGACCCACACATGTTCAGTTTTTTGCGATCTACCGTGAAACATACAGCTGAGCCCTGGTAACCTACCATCTGCACGCACTTTGAAAATGTGAAATAACATGAATTGTCTTCTACTATTTTCCAGGTAGTTTCTCAAAAAGTGAGCTTACTGCAGACCGACATGTTTTACCTTGCAGTCGTTAGGAGGACACACATAGTTCCTGCTGTTCAGCTGGCATGTAGCAATTTGTGGAGATGAGCTATCTTGGGATCACTCACACACTATACCTTTTCTCTGTAAATACACTTGTTTGCTAAATATTATCAGATCTCTACCTCGATAAATTTCACTCCATTATTTAATTTGAAATAAATTGCCCTTTTTAAACAATGCATCATTTGTTAAGTACAAGTTCCACAGGTTGTTTAGCTTTCAAGAAATGCTCCCCTCTCAAATCCAAAAAGTCTGCGGTGGAGGACCAAACACACAGCTAATGAAGGCCTTCCCTTGAGAACAGAGCTGAAATAACAGTCATTTCTATCCGGAGAAATACAAGTATCAGGATTCAGCTCTCTCAGCAGACACACCCCTTGGTACTGAGTTCACAAGCTGGCCTTTAATGTCTGTATTTATCTCCAGTACCTTGAGTGACTCCTTTGTTAGAGACCGACACACTGCAGACTCACAAGGCAACAGTGAAGTGAAAACTTCAACAACTTTTGCCAAACAAGTCTCTCATCTACTATATACTACTCATGGCTTCCTCTTGCTGAATTGCTCTGCAGAGTCTTCCGGCCAACAGAGTGATTCCGTCCCATTGCTTCATTGCAATCATATAAAGTATGTCAGTTACAGCTACATTGATTGCAGCGATAAAAAGATTCACCCCTTTACTTAAGCTTGCTAATGAGTCCAAGCAAAGTTTTACAGCAATAAAAGCCATTTTTAATGACTCAAAAAAATTGGTTTTACTCCCTGCTCTCTTTATTTCCATAAATGCCAAATAACCAGCACTTTACACAAGATCTCAAGCTCAAGGAGAAGAGTGCAAGAAAGCTAATGTGAGAGGGCTGTAGTATTACTCTTGATAGTGACTCTACCTAATGCAATGTATAGCATAGCGTCAAGGCCAGAGCATGCCAAAATTTAAATGCTAAATAGTGATAGCACATCTATGTGAATAAAATAGTAACATAGAAGTTGCAATTCAGTCAGTGTCTTTTTGAAGGCTGGATGAAGGTTTTTTCTATGGGCAGCGCTATAATTAACATCTAGCTTCTGATTTGTTTTCTCCCTGATTCATTGAACCACTGACTTAGAAACAGGGATGAATTTAATCTTAGAACCCCACTTTAAAAAAAAAAAAAAAAACAAACTTTACTTTTTAGCCAGTCAGGTTTGAGTGCAGTGTTGCTGCAAATCATTCAGGATTTCTGTATAGGTTCAGCTTCACTCCATGAAAAAAAAGAAAAACAGTTAGAACAGGGGATTTTTTCCCTTTATGGCTGGTACGTTCTCAACTATTTATGGAGAAATTTCAGAGCTGCCCTATCAGTATTTTGATGATGTGCTCATATAAGATGTTCCTTCCCTTGACTATGACAAGCAATGTGCCACAGAGTACAGGATTAGGAAAAAATAAAAATAAAAATCACAGACAGCAGAATCTGTGCATTTTTTTTACTCTTTAAATAAAAGTGTTTTTCCTAACTGTATCCGAGAAGGAAAGCAGCCCCCCAGTCAAACAAATACACATTAAGTCGCAGTTCTCTAGGAAATAATACACTTTGCTCCTGAAGAAACATACGAAGTACATTGCTTTTGACTTTTAAGCTGCCTAGTCACTGACCATCAAATTTATAAAATGCTGACTTCTGAGATGAGGGCTCATAAGCTTTTTGACTGCTTTTGGACCTGTGCTTAGGCTTTTCTGAATCCGCCACGTTATTTACATTGTCTATCAGCCTTTCACCTGTCTCCACAATTTTCTTTCTCAGCTATGAGGGGCAGTTAACTCTACAAGAATATCAAATGCTGAGTTATCTCTATTTCACAAACCATTCAGACAGAAAAAAGCATTATATACACCTCGTAGGTAAGAAACCTGTGGTAGAGGTTAAGGACAAACTTTTCAAAGCGTGCTCTCCTAGTTCTGGGATTCCAACAGAAGAGAGCAAGCACTTCGGAACATACGAATGAGTAATGCCTGTAGCTGAAATTACAAGTGCTCGGACACCTCGAGCTGGGTTCACAAAAACACAGACCTGCAAAATGAGAGGTTACTTATGACCCGCTCCTCTCACAGGCTTAACAAGGTTGCTCAGACGCAAGGCAAGAATGGAAACCAGAACCTCAGATGTTCATTTCCATGTTTTTACACCAAAACACCAGGACAACAAAGGCAGACAGCATCCACAGAAATGCCCACAGCAGGATGCGAAACTTATGTAAAGAGTCTATTTCAGTTCCTTTGCAAAGCTGCTGCATACAGGCAACGTGAGACACACAAGGCTATAGTGCTTCCTCCTGTGCTGTTTGGTGATACCACCTGGCAGAAGAGGTGGCAATGCCGGGCAAAATCCCCAAGGGTTGCTTTAACTTGTGCTAAAATCCAGCAAGCCCTTTTGCCAGGCCAAAGCTTTTTAGAGTACGTGACTGCAGCTACCTTCTGACTCAATTCCTGAGTGGCATTTGACTTCATACCAGCATAGAACTCAAAACCATAACCTTCCCCTCTTGCTTTTTTTTCATTTTAAGCAAAAAACATGTTGCAATAAAAATGCACACCTTCCTCTCCCACCCTCTGCCTCTGCTCCACCTCAGGGGGTAAATGAACATAAAAGGCAAGCGACAAGGTTACAAATTTTCTCCTTTGCTTTGCAAAGCTTAAAATCCTTCAGAAACCCCTAATTTCATTTTTCTCCCCCTTTCTAGCTGTACGCTATTTACATGCCAGATGGGTTTTCCCCAAGCTCTCACACCACTAACAAAACTGCAGCATTTTTGGTTAATTTATCACTGTATTAAAATATAAGAAGTGAACCATACATAGATAAAATGAATTATAGGTATACCTCCCATACATTCTGTACATCATGCTAAGCAAAAGCTGTGCTGTGTTAACTGTCAAGCTGAGAAATAGCTGACATTTTTTATTTTAATTAATAGTTTACTTTGCTGAAATAAGCTTCTATGAGAAGCTATGACTTTTATTAAATCTTCACTACAGCATCATTTTCACAGATTGGGAGGCAAAAACTAATTTTCAAAACCGCTTTGCCCTACAAGGTCACCGCCAACAGCTTGAATGCACATGTCAAGGAGACATCTGCTTCAGAGATACCAATCTATGTTAAATGTGCATTATTTCAAAAAATTTAAGATACTTTTCATTGCAAAAAAATGATTATTCAGTAATTATGCAGTTTTTAACTGGTGTTTAGTAGTAAAGATTTTTATCCCCTGTGGATTTTTTTAATATTTCATAACTGCCACCCTGAATTCTTAGACCTCAGCATTTCCTTTAGAAATCACAGTAAAGCATACCCATGGATGAATTCAGACAGACAAGCTGTCTGTCACTGATTTAAATCACTATACAATTACACAGTAAGTTTATACATTTTCTTTGCCCAAATATATTGAGGTCACTGATGAGACCAGAGAATTTCTCATTTCTCTTTTCTATGAAAAGGACAATCTTATTTTCAGCTGAGCAAATTTGTTCCATTTCAAACCAATGCAAGTATGCTTGCCAAAAGAGAAAACTTCTTGGTACACTGACCCAGTGATTCTCTGGATGCAGTTCTTAAGTTAGCGGTTTCACAGGCTGTATGGTCACTGATTCCAAAAGAGCTTCACGTGTAAAGAAGACACAATGTTCTGGAGAGCCAGACCTTTTCTTCTGATTCTCGATCCACTTAAAGACTGTAAAGCAGGATACTGTTAAAAACAGCACAATTTTTTTTTTTTTTTACATCAACATACGAAGTTCGATACATCAATCGATTTCTATGAATTATATTTCACTTTATTTTATTGAGGTCTAGCCTTACAACGAATAAAACCTGTGCTCTCAGGATTGATCTGTTGCCTCATATTAATGGAAAGATTCCCATTGACTTCAGGCTCTCAGTGCTAGAAATAACGAGCCCAAATGTTTATGACTATGTAGGGTAACCGCAGGCAGGTAATATCTTGCTCTGCCTCCACTCGGAAGTGATTAAAAGTTCCATTGTCAAGATTAAAATAGACCTGGGATTTTTTTTTATTTGTTGGAATATACATATTATGCTTTGAATTTTAGAAGATGGAAAGTTCTGCTCATCTACTCTGATATTTTTGGTTTATTTTTTGAAGAAAGGAGGATTTTTTTTGCTGCTCAAAAGCATAGTAGTAAAGCTGTTATAGCCAACTTTGGTCTTAGGGATCCAAGAGCGGCACAGGTTATGGAGAGAAAGAAAATAATTATTATACCAATACTGGAAAAATGGACGGGGTTTTGGGCTACAAGCCTTTCATCAGGGCATATGCATTAAAGAAACAAATACACATTTGCTTATGTATACGCTTACAGGCATATGCAAAGGATTGTTTCTTTCATGCTTTCCCTCAGGGGCAACGAATTCTGCTAATCCTGTGTGTTTTCATCTCCCAGGATCCTCAGGATTTTATCACTGACCCAATGGGACCACTCAGCAGCTGTCAGTAGCCACGACTAGGACATCTAACACATCTGTGTTTATACTTTCTTTGCTTATAACTGTCTCTCTCTTCACATTCCATAAAAGAACTTTCAAAATCCTCTAGGTAATAAAACACTTGGTTTCATAATGTACCTTTCAATAAATAGTTTTTTTGCAGCAGGTATTACCCGATTCCCATTTCTGGGGGAATTCTGGGTTTAAGGAGCAAGCCAGATGTTGCAAATTGGATGGCTGACCTGTAACTGTGCAGCTCCGCCTAGCTTCTGTAGCATCCCTGTTGCACACATTCATGGATGAACTGCACTGGTGACAGGTCTGATTTTGTTTCTGCAGGAGTCAGCTATACTCTCCTGCCTCAGGCCTGAACCTGCTGCAGCTGAATTGAGTATTTGCTGAGCCCGAGGCCACAACCTGCTGCTGCTGCCTTCATCTTTTATTTGATAACTGCCTGATGCCACCTGTCTACCTCACGTGATACAGCAATTGGGACCAGATCGTCTCCACCACACAGAAAGCTGGAAATAAATGTCCCTCCCGGTGTGTTTATAACTCCACTGATACAATAGGAAGATACTTTCTTGTGGCACTGAAGGAGCACAAAAACACTCCCATCACAGCTCAAATGGAACAACTTTTAATTCAAACGTCTCTGGAAAGGTAAAGAGATCAGGTTTGCAGCATATTAGGAGAGTGTCAAACAGCTAAGTTACACACACCCCACAGACAATCAAGCCATGGGATTTCCTTCCTGACAAAACTGTGTGACAATTTTATAATTCCTCATTATAACCTTATTTATCAAATGTTGCACTTATTGCATGGCAACAATGCAAAAAGGGAGCTTCAGAAGAAAGTAGGATCAAGACTAAAGACTTGCTGAACTCCAGCAAACAATCTGTACTGACCTCATCTCCATAAAACTGTGATGCACCAAAGGAAGCTTGCAACCCTGTTGAAGTGGCCAGCTCAAAGCATTGGAAGCAACAGGAGTGCAATTCATTTTTCTAATTAGTTCCTATAATCCACATTCTACTATTTTCCACAAATACCACTTATTATAATCTAAATTAATGCAAAAACATGATTTTTTTTTTACAAGAATAAGTCAGGATTCTTTTCTATTAACAATGTCAAATGGTGTTTTACTTAAACTTCAACATTATATTAAAATATTGTCACAACTTACACACAAACACTGCATTGCTGTCTATATTCATATATAGTATTAAAAAGTAAAAATAGAAATAATAATGGAAATTATAAAGATAAAATGAAAATTTCAGTGACTTGTATCAACTATAGATCTAAAGTTGGAATCTGGGATGGGGTTTAAATAAATAAGAGGAACAAAATAATGCAGGGAAACTGTTACTTCAGTCTTCTATCTTTGTTTGGCCAGGGAACAACAATATATATATTTATTGCCTATTAACATCTGCCAACAACAAAAGGAGATGATATCAAGAATTTTTATAAGGTATATAAAGATATTTATTGAAGTTGTGTCATTTTGTATCTTTTGGAAGTTCATTTTCAGTTCCTGGCAGTTTATGAAAATTCAAACTATACATCATTGCTTAGCGATAATCCCGAATACTGGGAAACAAATATTACAAATCAGCGCTAAAGGAAAAGATAAGTCTAATAGCAAACAATTCTGACATTTGCTTTTAACTGAATTTTTTGTATAATTGCTACGTACTTTCCAATAGGATAAAAGGCGATATACAATTTATAACCTTTTTAATATAGAAAGGCAATCGTCTTTTAAGCTTTCCTAAGAAGTAACAGACTGGTAACTAGCACATATATAGATACAAAGTAGGTGCTTACAAGATAACATTCAAACTGAATGCAGGGAAAGAAGCAGCACTCAAATGGTTAATCTCATGTGTTTTTAAAGAAAAAATATTTACTGGTTTTGTTTTCTCCAGTTCTATCATCAATAATGCAATTCTGCTTTGTTTACATATTCCTTACAAGTCACCTGGGCTTTATTCTCCTTCCCATCTCTTCTCCACCCTACATTTCTAAGCTCATTTGTTTTGAAAAAAAAAACCCCATAATATTAGGATCTTTTACGGCTGAGAACTATTACGATGAAATGTAACAGATATTAAACACAGGGAAGTTGTTAAAAATTGCTAACACAAGTGAAATCCAAAAAAACCTAAGGTGTGCGAGAAGCATATAAAATTTCTTTACGCATGTCCTTCAAAAAAGTTTAATACATAGTCAGGTCACATTATTGCACATCAAATTCTCTAGGTCTCTAGCTGCCAGTAGCAATTATCTGTAAGAGAACATATTTTCCCTCGTGACTAGCTATCGGGAATTTTTGAGTATACCTAAGCATAGCCTTGAGCAAAACTCCTATGGGGCATATTTGGAATAGAGTATTTCATTTGGATGAAATATTAAGGTTTCCGTGCAATATGTCTGTCTATATATTTATGCATCTGTTTCAACATATTGATCTGTTTATCTGTTTACTTTAATTACATGAAATAGTTGTATTAAAATATAAATAGTTCTGAATCTATATATTTCTGTGCAGTTTTAAGAAATACAGTTTCCTGGTTCCTGAGGCTGCTTTCTATAGCAATGCATCCCATACCGATGGCTCCCACCAGCCACCCCAGCCCCGCAGGGCTGCTGGGGGTGGACCCCAGGGCTTGGTTCGGGGGCTGCGTCACTGCACCCCTCATCCAGTACAAACACCCCTCTCTCTGTATCAGCTAACAGTAATGAGACATGCTAGTGCTTGTTACGGCATGACTGATGATCATATGTGCAACCAGGGAAAAAAAAAGCCCAAAAAACCAAAAAGGGTGGAGTCTTTAAGGAAAAGGAGCAAATTCCATCACCACGGAGGGGATATAAAGTCCTATAACTGATCATCTTTAAAAATGTATGAGGCAATCAGCTCGCTAGAGGACTTTAAACAGTGCCTGCTGTGGTGGTTTACAAACCTCTGCATGCTACAGGGTCAAGTTTGCTACCACAGATTTTCAAACAAGTTTCTAGTTTCACAGTGCTCTAGATGGAAGGGTGTTTTTAAGTTTTCTAGAAACACAGTGCCTATAAAAAGGACAGAAAAAGAAAATTGTGTAGTTGGATGATAATGGTCCCACAGCGTACAAGATCCACTGGACTCTGCTAATAAGAAACACAATGCAAATGTGTAGTAAACCTGCTAATGAATTAGATGAATTTAATTTCTATCTGGTGAACACAGGTGCAACCACCTGCTTTCAACTGAGATTATGTTCGTTTCATTTTGATATGGACTGGGTCTCAACTGTACATTAACTTTAAGAACAATTACTTGGTCTCATACTACACCCTCTGAAGTCTACAATAATATTTCCATTGATTTTAGAAGCAGTCAGATCAAATCCTTTACATTTATGTATTATGCACGTGTATTTATTGTATAACCACATTTAAATATATGACAATATAGCTGTAAAAATTAAGAGTTTATTATTCAAACAGAGAGAGAGTAAATTTGATCAGGACGCTAGTGATTTTTTAAAAGAATTTCTAACAGCAATAGACAATCACTAATTTTTATCAAGACAGTAGTTTGAATAAATGCAAGAGCAAGCATAGCAAAGACTTTGATAGCTTTTATAGGAACTTCTATTACTGCAAAAGAAAACAGCATTACAGCTTTGACAAATGAAATACTCTGTGGGTCTTTATAGCCCTGGTAGAACAAGAGTTGATACTTTCTAGCTTTGAAATGACCATGAAATGTATGAAAAAGCAAAAAAGCATAAATTCTCATCCCTCCTCTTAATAATACATTCACAGACTTAAATGGTGTTCTTTCTTCCTGGATTTTTCCAGATCTATCCTATTTATCTGATTGGATTTCTGTCCCATCTTTCCACGTATTACAGCTAATTAGTACCCCCTGATGAGAAACAGTCCACCGATGGAAAAAGCAGTTGGATAAGATCTACATTAACAAATGTAGTTCATTTAATATCATTTGTACTGCTGCATTATTAATAATACATAATTACCCTGTGCAGGCTGCAAGGGGGAAGAATAAAATCATTCATTAATTTCTTGGCCTTTACAAAAGGAGCACTATATTTGCCGGGGGGGGGGGGGAAGTATTGGACTTACAGACTGCCATTCATCAGTTTTCCATGTCGCACTAAAATATTAACTTTTTTGCGTGGAAAGTACTGCTATATTTAAATGAGATCCTTACAGTAGCCCAAGATATGGTGTGCCATACCGCTGCTGGAACTCTAAGTTGTTATTCTGAAAGTGCTGAACAAAGAAGCATGACAGCCGACTGTCTGAAAATTGAGATTTCCAGACAGCTACCAAGGGATGTTTCCAATGCATACAAATTCCAGGCCAAAAAACCATACAGAATTTCCCATGATCTACACTGGGAGATCTAATAATCTCTTTAGTATTTTTTCATTTACACCTATGTTACTCCAGACTTTGCATACTGCAGGAAGAAAATACAGCCCTGCCTTATTTTTGTCCTCCCTCTTTAGTCCAAATCAGCACAATAACATTTTACACCAGTTACAGAATGGTGTAAGAGCCTGCTAAATTGCAGGGTAAAAGTACCTTTTTGGATATAGGATAAATTCATCCAAACGTGAGTCAAAATCTGTTATTCTCAGTCCAGTAACAGTCTCAGTGTTGCTATGCCTGTTTTGCCTGAAGAACTGATATTTTTGATTTTTTACCCTTACTGTAACATTATCAGACATACCAAGCTATTCTGCACAACGGCCCTTTCTAGAACTCTCGTGTTCTTTAAAAATAAAGAGAGAGAGAGAGCATGCTCATGCTAAAACCCAGAACTATGTTTCTCTGTTTTTCCTGGAAGCAAGAATATGTTGTCTACTACTGCTGTGAGTAATACACATGCCTTCATTTACTAGAGGAGGAAGGCTCACATCTCTAAAGCATTTTCCCACTGACCAGGAGTGGGACACATGAGGCAGGGACACATGAAGCACCTGACTCTCTTTTCAAGAAGATTTTGGATCACAACCTGACTTGCTCTCAGAAATGCTTAGCTAAGCTGAGACACTACCTCAGAAATTTTGGAGACTATTCCTAGTACTTTCTACATACTTCCTACAATAGATTGTGATTTAAAGACACAATTCAGCTGCGTCAAAGTAATCTTCAGTAGGATACTGTGTTCATATTTAGAAAGGGCTACAAGACTGAATGCACTGCTGGAGTTGCTAGATGGGAAGGGCAGTCTCCAGGTTTGGGCACAACCGGGACCCACCAGCTCCCCTATGTTCACCTCAGGAATAGAAACAAAAAAATACAAAATTACTGATGGATCAAAACACACAGTTGTATTCTAGGGCTGGAACAAAGCAACTAAGAAGAGAACATGTTACAAGGAAAAAGTGAGTTAAAATTCTCTCATATAAAGTTAACAGGTGAGAGGACCTTGAAATGAAGACAGAGGTATAAAAATGTGAGAAAGACGTTTTTAAAAAAACAAATAAAAGTTGTGTATGTGAAGGGCAAGAATATTAGCTATAAAACAAAACCACATTAAAAAATCGAGAAAGAGAACAGTAAAATGAATGTATGAGACAGAAAGCAGAGTATGACAGGTATCACTAAAATCAGAGATTTTCCAGGTACAAGACAGGCTGAATAATGGGTAGAATTCAGAAAGCAGAGCTGAGCTCATCTTGAGGAGAGGGGGAAACAGCTCATTCTATATGAATTGAATTAACGTACCTGCATGACAGAGTATGTGGGAGAAGGGCCCAGCTCAACTAAAGAGGATCAGTGGGAAAAAAAAAAAGAGTGCAGTGAATAGCTGCTCGTCCCACTCAGTTAACCACAGAAGAGAACAGGAGTTGTTGGGTCTGCACTACCGTAACGGAGGAGATAATTTGAATTCAAGTTGTTAAATGTTACAGATTATTTAGTGGAATGCTTAGAAACATACTGTCAAGCAAAACGTTACAGTGAAGCTGCTTTTTAAAGGGATGACCTAACAGTGGACACAAGGTCACCTGAAACTGTTTCTATCATTTGGTACATGCCTGAGGAAAAAAAACCTCTAATATTTTATTATAGCAGAAGGAAGTGTGGGGGTCATGCTTTACAACTGAGAAGTCAGGACACAGCTCTCCTCAGGTCCCAAGCTGGAAATGAGATATGCAGAAGGGAAGACCATATAGCAACAGCAAGGAGTCAGATCCATCTGGACCCAGCAAAAGTTACACAGCCAAAATTACAATGCTTAGAGACAAACTTAAAGTCAACAGCCTTCCATCTGACAGTGCTGAGGAAGGAAAATTAACCCACCTTCTGGAGGTACTGCAGACCCTTGAGATGCTTGCATCCTTTTCAAGTCTCCTCTATCACCCTCTTGGAAAAAACAAAACCAAAAAGCCCCCAAAGCCTCTCACTTACCTAACAGAGAGATACCCAACAACAAAACTGTGCAAGAAACTAGGAAATCCTTTTAAAGGACATAAAGATGTATTTCCAAAAGATGAAATGCAGTAAAGCAGTGTAATAGAGACTAACTCCAAGTGTGGAGTATAAAATGCATTCCAGAAAGATCTGAAGTGTTTGAAATCAAATATTTTTTTGATGGACTTCTCAAGCTACTTATTTTAATTCTACAAAGTGTGAACGATCCTCAAGGTTTCAAGTGACTATTAAGTGTTTTAGAGAAAATAATCTTAACTAACATGTGATCAGGCAGGACTTCTAGGATTGTCCAGATTATGGTGTGTTTTGTAATGGTAATTTTTTTTTTCCCTAAGAATTAAAATATTAAGACTTGTTCCTTGTCTGTTTTCCACACAAAGCTACACAGTGATGTGTGTGTCTATAGTTCTGCTTTAAATTAATGAAACCATATGGTCTTAAATCTCCAAATTAAGAATACTCTACATGCAAAGCCTATGAATTCTGAATTATTTGAATACCATTATCTGACCAACATAACAAATGAAAAAGTTATATTTTATTAAATAATGTAGGAAACGCCGGTGCATGTTTCATCCTTAATTTTGAGAAGTCACAAAATGTCATTATTTCCCAAGTATTTTCTCAAAATGTATTAAATTTAATATACTCTATATATGTTCAACATAAATAACATACATTTCAATATATAAAACCAATATACTTCTATATAAATAATGCAATTCTAAAGGACCAGAACAGACTTCTAATCCATTTTAAGTCATACAGTACAACTGAATTCAAGGTTAACAGCAACTTCATCCCAAATAGTGTTTGCTGCCAACAAGCCCTAGTTTCACTGTATTTACTACAGGATGCCACACTGAAGATAGATCACAATATAAAATAGATGGTAACAAATAGAAAAAGCTAGAAAACGAGACAACTAACATAAAATGAAGGAAAACCAACACACAACAATAGGCATTTGACAATCAGTCCAAACCCCCTCAATATAAATGTCCCATAACTAATCCATCAGATTCACTGATTTAAGTAAAAGGTGTGAGAAGAGGGGCCAGACAGTACCATCACCAACATAAGCTGCTCGCTCACAACAAGCCGAGCTTCCAGGCAGCAGAGGCTCTTTTTCCTCACTGGGAGAAAAAAAGATCTCTAACATAGCTGGGTATTCCTCCCCACGTTCTTCCAGGGGTTGGAGACCTTCATTCTGCTCAACCCAGTTGCTGTAAATGATGACGAGGAATTCTTGGAGAGAGGAAACTCCCAGGATAAATTTAGAGAAGCTGAATGTATCTTATTTTTATCTACTTGACTAAATATTCCAGAAGAATATTCAAAGGATAAAACTTTGAAATTATTATCTACTCCCTAATGATCAGAGATGCTTTGGAAGTAATTCAGAGCAGGGGGGTGGGGGGGTGGGGGGGTGGTCTCCACCTCCCTTAATCAAGAAAAGATGGAAAGAGAGAGCCAGAAGTCATTCAGCAATTTGTCATTCTCACACTCTTCTCCTTACCACAGTCTGTGCTGAATGACTTGTAGTTTTTTGGTGGGTCTTTTTAAGATTTCTACAATGTTAAGTTCAGACAGGTTGTGTGAAACTGAGGAACGTGAATCACTTTGCAGCTTATGATTCAGAAGCTCTTGAAAAATTGGTTATGTCTATTTCTACAAACCATATACTAACATCCAGAGCTTGACACAGGCAGCTTTAATAAATAAATGTTAAACATAAGCTACATTTAGTAATATCTCTTATTACTTTTATTATAAAATAGTACTATTACTAATTACTCTTTAGAGTAATATCTCTTTTCCATACTTCTCCTTCAGGTCAGGCTGAGCATTGTACTACATACCTCACTGCTCAGCCTTTGCCTCTATGTCAAAAGTCATAGAGAGGCCACAGTCACTGCTAGCACATCTATATCGATCGGACTTTTGGCAATCTATGCTGACCTCTCAGTAGTGACTATACTACAGCCCTGGGTGCCAATGAACTAGTCTCTCCACTAAGTAAGAAGTATAATTTGTTTCCTTCATTACAACTGTTGTTAGCAATATACACCAGCAGTAACACACCGGTGAAGACGCTGCAGGGAGTAATGTAGCAAAATGTCCTACGTGGACATGTATAGTATGGATTTGCTGACCCCACAGACCCGGTCTCTGAGCTGTCATCGGTAAGCCTCTGTGACAAGTTTCTTCATTCTCCCTTCACTGAGATACTAATTCCTGTATTTGTTGACTGAAAATGCTTTACACCTGAATTTTTGTTTCTCTAAAACCTGTCAGAACAAAAGGAATGCAAGATCTAGAATTGCGTTAATGAAATTAAGTCCCCTAACACATATTCTAAAGCATTCACACCATGAAGCCGAAGCTTTTGTACATTTGGTCATGTTTTTTAATTTGTGCATTAGCCAACTGGGATAACAGTATTTTAATGCCCTTGAAGTGAAAACATATTTTTTACTCAAGATTTTTAAAGCTGTCACATATCTGAAACATAAATGAGACTTGGTCGATCCATTTTCCCTTCCTCCCCACCAAACGCAGGCGCGGTGCTGTGCGCTCCATCTGCCTCCAGCAGCTCTGTGCTCCTCCCCTCCTGGCTCATCAACACCTATGAGCAGCGAGCTTCCTACTAGCTACGGCTTCAGACCAGGGGCTTAGAATTCTATCCTATTAAAATACAATGTCATTTCAACAGGCAAAATATTATACGGAAATATTTAAAACGTAGGAATTTTTTTTTATAGAGAAGGAGGCCAAAAATTCACTAAAGTTTGCATATAATGAAAATATTTCAACAAGTGAAGCAAAACAATGCAATATTAAGTCTAATATTGGTGACATTTCACAGATCTTGTTAGAAACTAGGGACCAGGCTTTATTTGAACTTTGTTGCCCTTATATTAGATTTCTTCTTTAGAATTAATTTATTTCCTTGTAGTTCTCATTATGTTTTTATTGCATTCATGGAATAGTGGAGCATTTCTCTAACTAATTTAACACCTGTAAATTCCCATGGCTGCTAATGAAAGACTGTGTAGACTACCGATAAATTTCTAATTCATATTTCAAAGGTTGTGAGTTCAAATCCTATCAAGGTTGTACTTATTAATGTTTCTATTAACTCTTTTCCATCTCTGAAGTTATACACTGAATTAATACTTTCAGTTTTTCTAAAGAAAGAAAACACATCTGCTCCAAAATGTCACACAAAGAGGGTACAAGGAAGGAGAAGGAAACAAACTTAGTAGGACAGTTCAGATATAATGTCTGCGCTTTTCAAAGGGATAATGCCATTCTTGCAATTAAAGGCAAAAACCAATGAACTACATGTCTTGAATCCTTCAAGCAGAAATAAATTCTGGCATATATGAAACAGTGAAAATACACAGGTTTTTTTCCATATAGTGCAACTGCATTGACTGAAGCTTTGGCTTTCGTTCCTGTCTTTCTAACTCACTTTTCTTTACATTTGTCATTTAACTTCCCACTGCCTCAGTTTATTCATCTGTAAAATGGATGCAATACTTATTGCCCTCCTAGTTTAATAATCCTTAATCCTTTGCACATCTATAGCTATTTCCATTAGAATTTTAAAGCTAATAAATTAAATGCAGCTCCAATGGGATTTTGTCAGTTTTAATTCATTAGTTATGAGATTCTTAATGGAACAGCTATAGATGTTCAAAGGATTAATTATAACTAAAAAACAAGCACTTAGAAAACTATTTAGCTATATCAAAAAGAATATATCTCTGGAAATAACCCTGCCCAATGAGACTGGGAGCTAAGCAACCTCCAATATTGACCTTGACTGACATAACTTTAAATGCAGCAGCATTTTGGAACAATGCTCTAATTTATGCTGATATAGTATCTACATCTGCTATCAGAAGTAATTATGCAAAAGGTCTGAGGATTTCTTTTAATATATTGTTTTGCATATTAGATAACATCTGAGAAGCTGTATTTTGCGCAGCCATTAAAGAAAATAATTTGAGTAGTGTACAAATACGCAATACTTGATTAGCAAGCCGTACACTAGATTCTCTTCTCATTTCTTGAATGGTAATTACTTTTTTCAAAAACACATAATTTTCTTAGAGTAACATCGTGTTCTCCCCCTGTATTTACAATTTACAAATATTCACTGTACTCTTACATTGACCTCCAAGTCATAAGGCTAAAGAAGTGCGTTGTTGTCTTCATTCATTTCTTTAGTTTATGTTGCTTCTCAATCACTTCTTAATGAGCTTATAGCATGTATTTCCAATTAATGCACAATAACATTCTATTGAAATTTAAAAGAAGCCATTTCAACCCACAAACCTATACCTATAATTTAACTGGGCTCAAAAACCCCACCAAAAAAATCCACAAGCAACACTTACAGGAATTTTTGAGCCAATCTGAATCATCATTTTAATCTGCTTGAGAAAAAGTGAACATAGAAGCGTCAGAAACACCTTTATTTATCTGGTAATTTAAAATGTATTTTGTTCTCTCATTTGGATTTCTCCAAATCAGTGCAAAACTGCTCAGACACATTAGTCTTCGATTCAGAGACAAAAATACCTATTTCCCCCACATATACCATGATAGCACGAGTCACCAAAAATCCCAAGGCGTATGGTCTCTGGTGGAAAGGCTTGTGGGCAGTACACCGCAACTGACAATATGCATATGTCCTGATTCACAGGAGCGACCGTACAAGGTCAGAAAGTTTTTGACCAACTTCTTGCATTAATTTGAGCCCTTCTTTACACTGTGCCTCACGTTTGGGCCACATTTATACCCTTAGCCCAATGACAGCTGCAGACTGTAGCTTCCCTACCAGAATTTGCTTTCAAAAAGACTGACTGACAAGTTCCTCTTTGTTCATTTTCTGCGGGGAAAAAAAAAGAAAATATATATATATATATATATATCTGAGGGTCATGCTCTTGGTATTTTCAGAGCTCTAAAAACTCTAGAGACATAAGGGAGACAGAGCTGACTTCTTGCCATTGATCGCAAACTCCATCACAAGGAGAAAGAAGTCTGAGGCCTTGATGTAGAGTGTCAGAATTTATACCAAGGGGGGCTGTCTTCAAAAGGCGGCTGTGGATAAATAAAAAGCTGGATACCAGGCTCTTCAGACAGAGCGTTAGAATCAAGGTGCATGGGCTGAGGAGTCCCATCAATAGTATTTCTGCAACAACAACCTGCCAAGAAAACTAGGGAGTCTCTGAAAAATGAGTGAACGGGGAATGGGAGAAAGAGTTTGTTTATCCATATGGTAACAACATTCACACAGCTCCTAGTAACATGCAAGATGTAGTAATGTACTTGAGAGGAAATCATTTTAAAATATATTGTCTCCAAATTCTTATGATTCATACTAGCTTATAAAATCCTTAGGGCCAAATACCGCAGTCCCTCCTCAGCCCTCATTCAAGGAAAATCTGCTCAAAATCAATAGGAGTTTGCTTATATAAGGAAAAAGTGAAAACTAAGGATAAAATAGGGTTATGATTCACGGTACACATGAAAATTATTTTGGTTGTTCACACATGCAGACTATACATCATAATAAAAAGATGCTGTCCCACTGATGACCTAGTTTTCAAAACCTGTATGCATTTATTAATGGAACTGAACACAAACTTCAGCACACGTGCCAAACCAAAGTGTATCACCTGGCTGACAGTTTACACATCTGAATGTCCTGGTCCGTTCTGGTAAGCGTTCAGAAACCATCAGCCCCCTACATTGCACAAGATTTCTTGTTCACACAATTATGTACAAGTATTTTGAAAAAAGACTATATATATGTGATTAGGATGGGTATGGTACCTCTGCATAAAAATAACAGTCCCATCCATTTTTTTATTTTACCTTCTAATAACACAATATGGGATTTATTTTGGAAGATTTGAGTGCCTCAGAATAATTCATCTCTCACAAAAAAACATTACCATGACAAATATTTAGCTATTATGCAGGTCATGTTTAATTCATTTTACTAAGTAAGAATGTTATTAGTACAGACACTTATGAAAATAAGTAGGATTGTTTTATTATTTGTAAATAATTTGTAGTGAAATTTTCCAAACAAACATGAAAAGGACAAAGACATTTCACAACAGATGTAAATCAAACAACAAATTATTATTCATAGTCTTTTCTTACTTTTAAAAAAAAAAGGAGACTGAAAACTCTGCTCAGCATCAAAGACATTAATGCAGCTTTTAGGGTTTCCTGCATTTAACCATGTTTGTGGAGGTGAGGGAGCCAGTGGTCCCCTGGATTTCAGCCAGTTCTACAACACCTCTCATTAAATTTTCCACTTCCTTAATTCATCTTAACTTATTCTTCTCACTGTTCCCTGGGTCTTGTTTTAGATAATGACATGCAGGTAATATAATACAATAAACCAAAACTGCCCAAATTTTAGTAGTATGTGTACTACTGTTTTTCTTCTTCAGTTATTCCCTTTTATTTTGTATTCATTCTCTACTCCACCCCTTCATCACCATTTTGTGCTCAGACACACCATTGCAAACCCCTCCCTGCCCGAGCACTTTCATACTTTTAATTCCCTTATGCTCTCAGTTTCTCCTACCATCAGGTCTTTTTTCCAAACTGTTTCATGATACTTAAGGCTCTCCTTCCTCCTCTCTTCTACCATCTTGTCTCTTTTCCACTTTTTCTTCCTAATAGTCTTTACATCTCCATCACTCACTCGCATTCAACACAGCATGTTTAGGAATTTATCTTTTTTTCCCTCCTTACCTTTCTTTCACAATACCTATTCTCTCTCCTGCACCCTGATCCCTCCCCTGCTGCAAAATTTCCCTATGAAGTGAATTTTTCTCACCCTCTCTCTCCAAGATGTTTTCTGAAGACAAAGCAAGATTTCTCATCAGCTTCCTTACTGACACATTAGTGCATCTCTCCCTTTTACTATGCAACAGAACAGCCTGTGTGTGCATAAAGGGGTGTATATTCTAGCAGATTGGAAGGATGGTGGGTGTTAAAATGCATATATGTGTGTGTATGTGCATGCTGGTATGTGTGGGAGCGCATATAGATGCTAATTGCCAGCTACACTCCTAGACTCTATGAATGACTGCAACATGCACCAAGACTTTATCGTTATTAAATTCTGCTTCCAAATCATACTATAAAAATATTTTGCCTTAAGCAAATTAAAGCAGATACAGAAGCTTAGTATGAAATAGGAAATGTCTCCACCTGATATTTCTGAATCTGTTAGAGACTCTGAACCCAAACTAGAACATGAGGACCGTACAAGTGACAGGATGATTATATTTTTCAATGTAAAAAAAAAAAAAAAATGAAAACTGCTGAGTCTCACGATATGATATTCAAAGGAACAAGGGAGCCTACTCCTGGACTGCAGAGGTTAGAGAAGTAGCTGCCTGTTGACGGGGGGCAGCTATGAGCGCAGGGGACAGGAATCCACAGGAATGATGCACACTCTGGGTAAGAACAGAGGAGAAAGGAAGAAGAATATCCAGCTGAGGCAAGGACAAGCAGGCAAATGCCGAAATCTTCTCCTGAACCTGCGTGAATCTCTGAACTGAGGAGCTCCTCCCCATGGGTCTGATAATGGCACGTGGTCTCTTTAGATGAACAAAATCTATTTTAAATATTAACTCTTTCCTGGAACCAGAAACTGAGGTATGAGCATGCACGTACAACTTAATTTAACAGTTCCTAGTGCACACCCATGAAAAAAAGTTTGTTCCATGAAGTAAACTGTAATGAGACAGGAATCTCTCATGTAATTTTCTAGATTCCTGAAGCTCATACAGAAATTTCAAATAACACTCAAACCATCTCATTTTCACAAGTGAAATATGAACTACTGATATATCTGTTTTTCAGAAGGCTATATTTTTCATGTAATTTCTTTGCAGTGAAGCACCACAACTAAGGAGACTATGCCTGCTGCTAACCTCCCACCTCCAAATTTTGCTGTTGCCTCTTTATTCTTCTTTTACGCCCACTGTTTTTCAGTTCAGACTGATAACTCAGAGGTCACGTTAATCTTCATGTATCAAGCCAACTGCGTTTCATCTGAGTTACTAATAAGAGAGGCACTTGAGTGCTGCTGCACCTCTTAAAGAAGTACCTGGATGGTTCTCTGCACGTATAAGAGGTTGCATTTCCCATTCATTAAAAAGCAAGAGCATGCAGAAAATTTCTTTTTTCGAATGTAATATAAGATGGGCTACTACATCATATATTAGCCCAGTAATACGTTGCTAACCACTAGCCATGACTGGTGCTGGATTGTAATCCCTTTGCTCACCAAAAGCTTGGTAAAGCGAGTTCACTTCTCCATTTATCTTGATTTGAAAAACAGTAAAACATTCACCTTTTGAGCACTCTGAGATTTAGAGGCCAAAGGTCTATTTTAGGCAAAAAGATTAAAAGAGCAAGAACAGTTTTACAGTTAAGATACACTCAAGGAAGCTGATTATAATCTGCACCCAAAATAGAAGAAAAATCATTTCATCTCTCATGTGCCTCATTTAGAAACATTTTTCTCTCTTTTCTGTTTCTCTGTCTCCCCTCTTTCATAGAACAAAAAGAAGCAATGACACTCACTGCTGACACTCTTCAAGAAGGGTGTGATAACCAGAATTAAATGTAAACACAGGACATTGGCAGAATAATACCAGAGATGGGAATAATTTCACGAATCATCTCACATTCACCTACTCATCAGTTCTGCAACCTGGAACTTCACGCTAAGCTTTCTATATTGAAATAACAGGTCTTTGTTTCAAAAAGAAAAATAAAATATACATATAAAGGTAAATGCAAACCCCTCTTTCACAAGATCTATATGTATATAATAGTGCTAATGTTTGGTGGCACTTTTTTTCATTACTGCAGCTACGTGCTGACTACATTCAATTTAGTCCTGTCACCCTACTTCAGTTCCACAGACATATAATTGTTATTACATTTTCATCAATAACTAATTTACTTTGAAAATATAACAGTCTCTGTCCACCTCTAGATAGGAAATTATTTTTGTTTCTTATCCACCATTGCTGCAACAATGAAATATCTCCAGAATTATTGTCAGATGTGTTTCTTTTTTGAAATGACATCATTACACAGTGCCCCATGACAACCAGATATGAAGAAAGAATAACTTTTCAGAAGTCACATTTCTCAATCAACATGAGCTTACAATTTTAGTGCCATCAGTCAGATGGACGTAGAAGTGACTGTGTATTTCATAAGGTTCCAGAACTGCTGTCAGCCAGGAGTTATGTGTCACATCCATACAGGAAAAATACTGGAAATATAAATTATCCTTCTGTCTTCTGTAATGTATTTATACACTGACTCTATTGAGCAGCATATAATGAAGAGACTTGTGACTAACAGAACACTAGCATGCTCAGTATGTGGAAAATCAGGCAGAAAAGTGTATTTTTGTCATTTTCAGCAGTAAGGAGACACCTAACTTTTCACTGCCAGTTTTGCCAATTTTGTCAGAGCTGAACAGCAGTCCAGGCCACTCAAGTGTGCTTCCTTGTTTCTTCAAGCCATCAGCAATGTGTCACAGTTCAAGCAGATGCAGAGGGTGGACACAGTGCAACGAGCGCACACAGCAGGAACTGGAATCGCTCAGTAATGTCACCGCCTTGGCCACTAGAAGTTACAGTGGCTCAAGGCCAGCCAGCTGGTACATGTAAAAGATGGAAGCATCACATCCACTACTCCCACGTACTGGGTGAAATGAATCTTGTCAATTTGATGTATTTATCCACTATGTGCATTTTGTAAGTTACTGCTACCAAGAGATGAGTGGTTATGAACACTCTACTAAATGCCAGACTGAATATAAACGGTGGTTAACGACTAGCTCAAGATGAGAGATGTTATTATTTTGATGGAGGTCTTGGCCCTTTCCAGAAGCTTCTATTGCATACTCTGTGCCTTTGAAAGGGATTGCTAGCCTACGCACTGTAAACAGCAGGCAGAAAGTGTCAAGTTTTCTGGAGACAGCAGTCCAAACCCTGCATTACATGACCAAATTTCTAAATCATTCCTACCTGTCCATGAATTTGATCATACTGCATTACTCCATGACCGGTCTCTAGGATGACCAGTGTCTCTCCTCTTTGCACACATTACTTATTTAGACTACACAGAACAAATTGACAGGACTATATACTGTAACATACAATCATTTCAAAGTGAGCATTAAAAAAAACAGTTTCTGGAAACCATGAATGGAACTAATACAGCAGAAGACCTTTGCCTACAAAATGTTACAAGTGGTGAAGATCCCTTGTAACTTCTGTGTTTGGCTCATCAGAGGTGTGATAGCTGAATGGTGAATATTCCTTTCTTTCATATTTAGAAAGTATTGAAAAAAAATTTATTTTCCCTTGAAATCCATTATTGGATTGTCTGCAGGAAAAAAATACCGAGTGTGTCTGATGTAGTTCTTTGCAGTTGCCTGCAGAAAACTAATTGTTGACTTTTTTTTTTTAATGGAAGTGAAGAAAGCTGTTTTCCTTCATCTTGTGCTTATCTAACTTATTGCCATTAACCTTGCAGATAATAAGTCTTCCATTTTCTTCTCTAATGATAGAAATGAAATAAACTCACCCCACTTCAGCACTGCTTTGAAACTCTCCCTTCTGATGTGTCATCAAAGCAGTCCTGAACAGGCTTTAAAATGAGAGGGTTAAATGAACTGCAGTTCTGCCCTGCTTCCTCCTCCCACCTGTTGAATCCCATGACCTAGAAGTGAAAAAGCCACCTGCATCCATACCAGCCATCTCAAACTGCTCCACATGATTACTGCAGCTGTATTCAGGAGGCAACAGTGGGATGCAGAATGATAGAAAATAATACTGAGACAATAGCAATACTAAGTGAAACTCAAAAAAGAGAGCAATATAATTGGGGGCAAGCTAACTGCTACCTGGACAGCCAGAACTACCTTCCTCAATACACTCCACTGTAACTGACACACAACAGTTACAGTCCTGACCTGGTAGCGTTTCATTTTATTAAAATGTCACAGTTCCTAAATTAAGCCAGAAGGACCCCAGATCTATAATTTTTTTTCCACTCAAAAGCATACTGCTGTTTTGGAAAACATCCCGATCTCCAAGGAAGATTATGAGAAATCCCAATCCATTAATACTCTTCCTTAGGAGTTAATTTCATCTCTATATAAGTCTATAAAAGGGTTCTTACATGGAGGGCAATAGAGTTGAACTAAAGCCGTGCAAAATGTTCAAAGAGCCACGCGAAACTATATAAAACTCACCAGGTCTAAGGTGTGCACTAATAATTTGAACCAGCAGGGTTTTGCTCTAAATTTTATTGAGCCAGAGTACCTTTTATTAAAATCAGAAATGTAATTTTGAGCACTATCTGGAACTGTACACATTTCTGGAGGCTAATTATTTCACTGTTTCCCCCTCCCTCTCCCCCTTCCAGGTTGAATACTGTGGCTGCTGCACAAAGCCACCGGTGTAAGTTTCACAGTTAGACTTCTGGAAGCCTAATTGGCTCTGTGTGACCAGCGTGATGCTGGCTGCAGCTAAGCAGAGAGCCTCTCTGTAGCTGACTTACAGAATTCCTATTTCCTAAAAGTAAAAATTCTAAAAGAAACTCTTTTAAACACTAACACATTTTGTTCCTGTCTCCCGCTGCAACTGACCCAAAGAGAACAGCCGCCCGTCACTGCTCGCAGCAAGCAGATCAGTCCTTCGGCTCAGCAGCAGAGGTCTGCGCTTCGGAGGGAGAGGTCTCAGGTTCACTCCCTCTGACAAAGCAATTATGTTGTTACAAACCTTTACTAGTTTCCACACAAAGTTTCACTACCTATTTGTGTAACCAGGGAGAAGGAAGTGAACCAGTGTTAACTCTTTACCTGGCTGTCCCAAAAAACCTAGAATAGGGATTCAAATTTGAAACTTAAAGTATTCCTTAGATGGCTATGCTGTCATCCTTTCCCACTATCTCATTCGGGTTTCAAGCCTACAACAAATCCAATGGTGGAGAGCTAAGAAACACTTGTTTCCAGAGACTCTTTTGTTAATAACTCTGCCTAAAAGTGTTTAAGTGTAACATATGCACTTCACTCTCCTGATTACATGTGCAGTAGGAACAATTTAACAGCCAAAAACTGTTTACAAGTATGTGAGTTCCAGATTCACACATACTGATGAAAAAAATTTGGATACACCGTTTATTTGCGGGAATTGGAGCTTCATCAATCTTCAACTTATATAAGTCTGGTTTTCATAGCACTTGCGTGAATAGATGTATAAAACAACAGCAGTAGCAGAAGCAACTCCTTATATATAAAAAATAAAATAAAAATGGAAAGAGCTCCTTGGGAAGGGAAGAACTTTCACAGAAACACTAACCAGACCAGATAAGGTGTGAAAGTCAGGGGGTGAGCTTGGCATATCATTCTCATCACTGTAATTTTTATTTAAGTAGTTTTAACGCAAATTGCAAGGGACTTGCTCTATTTAAATGTAAGTTGAACTAAAAATTTTGATAATAATTGAGCCTTTTCGACAAAATAGGATCAAGGACCTGGAAATTGTAGTATTGATTTTAGCGATTACAAAATAAGATATTGAATTTGATGAGGGCAATCAGAGCAAAAAGATGCAAGATGTGAAAGAAATAAGAGAGATTAAAATTTAGTAAGAACTGGATGACCTTAATAACTCAAGTAGCAAGAGAGAGATGAAATTGGATAATAAGATGTTATTAAGCTAAAAGCTTGAAAAATAATAATTAAAAATGACCATAACCCACAGATGACCCATGGTAAAATTAAGCAAGCACGCTGTGCTGCAAAGCTATGGTGTTATGTACTTCCAATATTCATGTATCAGTGTAAGGCTTTCTTTAAAAAAAAAAAATAAATTAAGGAAATTTCTTGGCAAAATCCAAATAATGACCTTTATTGACCGTGGCCTTGCGGTAGATATATAGCCTTCTGTCTTGCCTCCTGAATATTTGGAAGTAGCTGACATCAGAATTTACTTTGCTTATTTTAAGGGTAGAACATTCAGCATCTGTTTAAAAGCACAAAACTATACTAGTAAAGAGTTAGTGATCAAAAAAAAACCCAACCATACTGTATTGTGGAATGACCCTGAGATCCACCAATGAGGAATACATAATCATGGAGAGCAATTAAATTCCCATCCTTGTTAGCATTTAGAAACTACTTTTTCCCCACACTGAACTATCCAAAACACTGAACTATCTTAAGTTTTGGTCATTGTCAGGGTCTTTTTTTTTTTTTTTTTTTCCAGTGAAGTCTTCCTTTAACCTGAGCAACTGCTCATGGCCTTCTGAAATTGGGAATTTTGTTCCTCTGCATACTCTACACCCTCCTGAGACAGGATAAAAAGTAACGTTGAGAACTGGCTAAGAGCAGCATATGTGCTAATCATTATGTTTTCCTTTCCCTTCACCATTCCAGAAGCAGCTTTTCACTGTAAACCACAGAAAACCAGACTCTACTATGTCTTCTTTCCTTCCACCCACATTTTCGTTTCAAGCCTACAGCTCATAGAAACATTTTGCAGGAAAAAAAAAAAAAAAAAAAAAGAAAATCAACTTTTCCAGAGCTTTTTTTCCAGTTGATTGCTACTCCTTGGCACCAATTATAAGTAACTGCTTCACAGCTGAACCAAAGCAGCACTGTCAGCAAAATCACAGCCTCTCCATCCTCAAGCAATCAGAGAGACTTGATGCAAAGGAGCAAAGGTGAGACAGACACCAGCCTAATAGGCCAAGGAGGAATATGCCTCTACTTCTCCCCAGTCCAGGCAGCCTGGCTGGTAAGAATGTAAATTTCTGGTAAACAATTTCATTGCCTGTCTGATAAAGAATGGCACACTCAGTAGAGCAAAACCACTGGGACAAGGGGGACTATGGATCCTGCCACACTAAAGCCAGTGTCAAAAATAAAAGCATGTAATGAACTTGCTGCCCAGCTGGAGTGAGGCTCCTCTGGTCGCTGGTCAATAGTGACAGAGGTAACAGAAAACAAAGACCACATTCAATGCATCTGCTTAATGACAGGAGTCATCAAACAGCTGTCTGTACAAGCAACCTTCTGGGAATTTGCAGTCTGCCTTAATATCACGCTTCCCACCTTGATTCCTGGCTCTGGTCCTTGATACTGCTTCCTACCTGCTCAGTCCTGATTCCTCTCACATTTTCTTAATCCTGTCTTCTCTGTGTTACAGCTTGTCCCTGGCTGGCCTGCTTGACCAGCTCCAGCACTGCCTGCTGGCCTCTGCCTCGCTGCTTGGAGTGCTTGGTAGCCTCTCTCAGACCTAAACAATTCCCTTAACCCTGGGTTGATGTATTTTTTCATTACTGCGGGTCCTTAATTACGACCCCAGAGCTGATTTGTTACTCTGTCATCAGCCTGGTCTACCTCAGAAGCACAATCATTCCATGCAGGTGGTGCAGGATTCGGTTCTTCAGGTCAGATTTTCTTTGAAGTCCACTAGAAGTCAGCACCACAGCATAGGGGGTCTCTTCACGCCTCTACTGCTTACAAGCTTTAGCAGAGAAGACAGCTTTATTAGGTTTGACTCAGCCTCCTGTATAGTGCTCAGTCCTGCATGGTCAGGTTTAACTAATAAGTACCACAGGAGGTGAACAAAGAAACACGATAAAGATAGATATGCATAACACAGAAAGCAGCTCAGATCTCTTTGATACCACACCCTGCTAACTGTTGGCAAGTGCTATGGCTTTAGCAGTAATTTTGGATATGGTTAGGTAACTTTCTGCACAGATCACTACAGAAGTGCCTGTCCTTAGCGTTAAGTAATCTCCCTGGCTGATCTAGCAATAGTACTAGTGGATGCTGAAGTGGATTACATTAACCTATTTCTCTGTATTCATAATGAAATGCTACACAGTCTCCCTTAAAAGAGAGTGAGAAATAATAACCAGCACACAAAGGCAGTCATAGTACAAGCACAAAAGCTGCCTCGGGCAGCAGGCTGGTGTGGGCAGCAAAGTCACAGCCTCAAGTGAGGAAACCCTCCCCTGCTCCCACACGAACACAGGTCTCCAAGCTGGGTCTGTGACAGCAGCAGGGCACAGGCTTGTCAGAAACGTGTTACACCTCTCCAAGGAAGGGACAGTTACCAGCTAGTACCCCTCAGCCATCAGTCCTAGTGCTGCCCCACAAAGCTGCTAGGCTAAAGGGGAGAAGGAACTGACAGAGCAGGATAAAAAGATCGTGGCCAGATGTGGGGTGAATACACACTACTAGGGAAGGATACAGCACACCTTACAACATCAAGAAACTTTGAAACCATTTGTGAAAAAATGATAGTCGAGGCAGAGAATGTATTTTACAAACAAGAGCTTGATCTGGGAAATCAATTCGCTGTTGGCCAACTTACACTACAGTACCATCAGCTGGATGAGTTGCCTGTCCTTGAGTGGCCAAGGGTTGCAAGATCCTCTCTGGCGTTAGGGCCAGGCTGCTCTGCAATCCTTCATCACTCAGTTAATAATAACTGTTACTTTGTCAGTGCATATACAGGTCAGAACTCCAATAGCTGGTGCAAGCCTTTGTATCATTCACTTTCTACTTACACATCGACCTTGCTGACTTCGCTTGTTCACTCTGCTAAATACAGTACTAGCTGTGAACTGCTACAAACCGTAGAACTCCCCCCTCCCCCCAAAAAAAGAAACCCCTTCCTCCTTCCCCTGTTTTACACTCTAGCAGACATGAACACCACCTGCACTACTCCACCAATTTGCATCTACATAATTTTCTTACAATACTCCCCCAAAGTTAAGAGAGAAACTTACATAAAGCCTATCAAAGACTTACGTCCGCTGACCAGCTCCATGAACAGAAGTTCAGGGATGATGATCCAGAAAGCCTGTTGCAAACATGTCATCATTCACCTTGGAACAGTGGGGAAAAGTGGGGTTGAAGCACTTGTCCTATGTCACGCAGGAAGTCATGGTAGAGACTGACAGTACCCTGGGAATCAACACTTCCTTGGGAGGGTAGTCATTTGTAGAGGACATTCCTGCAACCTCTCTAAAGTAGCTGTATTAAATTATTGTCATGCTTTCTTGTTCTACAATTCATCATAAGAATTGCATTTAGAATTATTTTTAAACATTCATATCATTTGACAATGAAAATTCCCATTAATGCAGAAGTCATAATCAGTACTTAAAGTGATGCTCTCTTCCAGGGGTCCCTCATTTCTCACAAACTTGCAAAACTACATAACAACCAAAATAACAAACAGTGTTTCATCACTTTTCTTTCACTTTCAATAATTCATAGCCCTAATATTTACTCGATTACCTGTGCAGCATAAATATTAATGACATGCCACTACAAACTTTAGAGTACTTTCTGAGTAGATCAACAAGGAACTCTTGCCCTTGGCCTAAAGACAAAAGATTGTCACTGTGATTAATAACAAAAGTGACAAAATCTTGTAACTACAATCAAGAAACATTGTTCTAGAGAAATATTTTACTAGTTTCTAAATGCATTTCACAGAGGCTCGAGACGTGTTTTACAAAAACGTGGGAAAACCCACCCTGAAATTATTGTATTGCATGGAAGTATTTGCAATCTTTTTATTGCATTGCAATGTTCCGAAAGATCTGTGCTTCACATTTAACAGGTTTTCCATTTCACATGTTTAATCATCGAATCATAGAACCATTAAGGCTGGAAAAGACCTCTAAGATCATCAAGTCCAACCATCAACTAACACCACCATGACTCCTAAACTAGGCCCTGGAGTGCCACGTCTACACCTTTTTTGAACGCCTCCAGGGTTGACGACTCCACCACCTCTCTGGGCAGCCTGTTCCAATGCCTAACCACGCTTTCGGTAAAGAAAGTTTTCCTGATATCCAATCTAAACCTCCCCTGTCGCAACTTGAGGCCATTTCCTCTTGTCCTATCACTAGTTTCTTGGGAGAAGAGTCCAAGACCCGCTTCACTACAACCTCCTTGCAGGTAGTTGTAGGGAGCGATAAGGTCTCCCCTCAGCCTCCTCTTCTCCAAGCTAAACAGCCCCAGTTCTCTCAGCCGCTCCTCATAAGACTTGTTTTCTAGACCCTTCACCAGCTTCGTTGCCTTTCTCTGGACACGCTCCAGCACCTCAATGCCTTTCTTGTAGTGAGGGGCCCAAAACTGAACACAGTATTCGAGGTGCGGCCTCACCAGTGCCGAGTACAGGGGCATGATCACTTCCCTACTCCTGCTGGTCACACTATTCCTGATGCAAGCCAGGATGCCACTGGCCTTCTTGGCCACCTGGGCACACTGTAATGTTACGATGCATTAGTAAAAACAAAAGTTACTCCCCTCTTTCCCTGACTGATTAATTTCATCTTAGTTTTAGAGGAAAGAAAATTTAAATCTTATTTAAGGGGGGAGAATGGAAGGCACTATGCTACCAAACTATCCACCTATAGACAAATAAATTAAACAGGGCTCTTTCCTCCAGTTTTCCCTGAAGTAAAAACAACACTCGTCTATGATTTCATTAATCTACTCAAAACCTAGAAACTTCTGATGACATAAATCTGCTAATACATTCAAAATGTTCTTCCATTTCCCTAATGCTACGACTAATAATGCTTTATCCTAACTTTCTTTAATGCACAAAATTCTATTCAGTGCAGTTCAGCCACTTGATGAGCCAGATTAGCAATTGCACAGTGCTGACACAAAAACAGTTAATGAAAGTAGGAATCTGCAACTCTGTAGTTCTTTAAAGAGTCATAAGTATCTGCTGAGAGATTGTCACCGTATACAGCCAAGGACAATCTGGACTCCTGGATTCTGAACACTTATTCTAGTTAATACAGCTTCCCCTCCCCCCAATTTTCTCAATTTACTAAAGGAACAAAATGGGTAGTTATCTTTTTTTTTTGCCCCCCTCTCTAGTGAAGCTGTAAATCTTTAAATGTTTTTGACATTTTGACAATTATTGACAGTCCTCTATTAACTGAGGGCTGCCTGAGATGGGCAGAATCCTATCAACTCTCTCTTCCACAACCTTCAGGAAGAACTCAAAACCCAAGTCAGATATTTACTAGCAGATGAGTGATGTGTAGTGTTTTGGCAACCTTCACCTGTCTTTGTTCTTCAGTTTTGTTCATCTCTTCTCTCCTATGTTTGGCTTGCTGATCAAAGTCCAAAATGTGAGGGCTACAACATGCCTAGTTTAGCATGCAAATGCAAAGATCAAAAGCAGCCCTCCTTTTTATGAACACACATGCACTCTCTTAGTCAACAACCATATACATCCCACTTCTGGTTTTGCCACTGGGAATATGAGATCTAAATTAGATTCAGAGGACAGGAAAGAGAAAATTAGTGGCGTGTCATTTCTACCCATTCCAGCACAGTTAGCCATGAGTCGTGGCATAAGCAATAATTTATATACTATGAAATTTCAAAGAACCACAGTCAATCAACATGAGATTCCAATGTTCTTTTTTTTACTCTGGCCTTTATGTGAATACTACTCTGGGTATAAAACAATTTTCATGGATATCTCAAGCATATGGATGCAGGCATATCTGGACCCATCAGTCAGGCAGAGGAAGATTTGTACTCCAAGCATGTACAGGGGACCTCACTTTGAGTAGAGACAAAGCGATAACCAGTGTCATCCTCTAATGTCATTTAACACACATTTAAAACCTAGCAATTCAGACTCGACCATGAGGAACTACTCTACCACAAGGACAAGACTTGTCTCTTTATTTTCCTGTAATTTATAAACCTTCCCTACAAATGGTCCCTTCTGGTTCAGGGAACCCATCTGTAGTTCTCCCTTGATAAGTCCATCAGAGTCTGTACAGACTTGTCTTCAAGATTAGTGTTTGATAGCTTTTCTAATAATGTCAGTTCATCTCTGATCCTTTTTTCCACAAGGACTTCCTTTTTTGCTTTGTGCAAACATTGCCTTTCTATTGCCAGAGTGACTGCTTTTCCTCTCTTCAGCAAAGATGTTGAACAGAATAGAATAGAATAGAATAGAATAGAATAGAATAGAATAGAATAGAATAGAATAGAATAGAATATTTCAGTTGGAACAGGCCTACAGTGATCATCTAGTCCAACTGCCTGACCAATTCAGAGCTGACCAAAAGTTAAAGCATGGTATTAAGGGCATTGTCCAAATGCCTCTTAAACACTGACAGGCTTGGGGCATTGACCACCTCTTTAGGAAGCCTGTTCCAGTGTTTGACCACCCTCTCGGTAAAGAAATGCTTCCTCATGTTCAGTCTAAACCTCCCCTGGTGCAACTTTGAACCATTCCCACAGGTCCTATCATTGGATACCAAGGGAGAAGAGATTAGCGACCAGGGAGAAGAGATCAGCTTGGAACAAATGAAGAAAAGCCATGGAACAAATGAAGAAAAGCATTAGAAAGAGCAAGATGTACAGTAATCAGCCATGGAGGAATTACATGATGTTTAGGCCTTTGGGTCCCATTCCTGCCTTCCCTCCCCGCCAAATGAAACAGAGGGAATAGCGCAGAACGCTCCCCCAGTTCAATGTTTTCACAGGTCCCAAGCTAGTCAATACTTTTAGAGAATGATGCATGAAATAATTTCTATAGAAAAGCTGGACACTCAGTGTTACCTTAATCTTGTCATAAAGCAGAAAGGATTGTTCAATATCTCCTATGAAAGAACCCCCAAAAAAAGAGGCCTTAACCGAGTCTATCATTCAGTGAATTCCTGAATGGGTAAATAAAAAGATCAGATCATTAGGGGAGGAATGTGGACAGTTTCTATTGATCCTCCCAAGGCCATTTAAGTATTTATAATTTCCTTGATTACATGTGAGAGGGGTCAAATCACTTTTGTAACACATAAGGTTTTTATGTCATTTTTCAGCTGGCAAGGTAAATGATTATGGCTTTTTCCCCTCTAGCTCCAGATGGACTATTGTTGTTAATGTCTGTTATGTTAATAGAGTATGCAATATTAAGGAATATAAGATATTTATAACAAGTTATAACAGAGCTATGACCCAAAAAAATCAGATATAAAATTTTAATGAATTGGTCCCTGAGTCTATTAATTTAGTTTTCGGGTAGAAAGCTAGCAAATATATTCTCTCTCTCTCAGGCACTACAACAGGAGAAAAACATTAGCCAGGGTCAAATGCTGCTGTACACTACTAAAAGAGAAGAGTATGTTACAAGGTGACATACAGTTTAATTTTAGGAAGATTTCCTAGTAACCTCAGTAATTATAAACAAAAAGCTGAACTACTTTTTCCACAAGATGTTCCTCTATATCATACAATATTGAAAATACACATCTATAAAAAACCAAGACTGTAAAAACCTAGTAAAGCTCCCTGTTGGACTTGCCATCATTTGTAGTGGAGTAATATTATATCCACAGTCACAATGTTTTCAGTTCCTTCTGGGAAACAAAGAATGCCTTTTTGCATACCTGCATACATAAGCATATAAACACTTATTCGATTACTGATCCCAAGGAGTATTTCCTTGGGATACATTCTTCACGAATTCCTACAGGCTAGCTTTAGAAACTGCTTAGAAAGTATACCATCTTTTTTCTAGAAAAATGCATTCAACTTCTGTAGAATTCTTCTATAGCATTTTTATTAATGTCTTCTGAAAAAAGCCTAAGGAAATTAATAGTGATTTAAAAAATACATTCTACAGATCATACGGCAAACTCTATTTTCTCTAGCCTTATTAGACTACTGATAACATTCAGTACCAAGCATGAGATTTTTTCCAATAAATCAATGAATCAATCAATGAAGGGGTTTTTGTTTGTTTTCCTCAAGAGTTTGCTTACTAACTTATAACAGGAACATTGTAATAGTTGCACACAAATTCATTTGCCTAATGAACATTGATCCAACTATGTGACTTGCTGTTATGCGAGTCTTCAATCCAGATGTTTCATTTTGCTCCTTTCTCTCCCTCTCCTTCACTTGTATACTCAAATTTCTCATTTCTTCTTTACCTGACTCAATTACCCTTCAGGATAACCTGTCCATACTTTTCTATATACCCACTTAATTAATAGCACTGCCATTGCATTATGACTGTCAGAAATGTTACATTGGAAAGTGCTGGAGGTTATTTAATTACACTGTATTAACCATTTATTCCCATCAAAATTATATTCCTGTACACCCCCATGCCTACAGAAATAAACATAGGAGATTTAATTCTCTCTTTTCCCTGGCTCTTGATCACAAATGTCAGTGCTGCATAACTGAAATTATACCTCCTTGAACCAAACTGATCCTGATCTCTCCCAGAAATACCAGCTCAGCTACCGCAAGTGATGTCACCACCGCATTACACGCAGGTCTGAGTGACTCATCTGCAACAAACTAGCACCTCTGACACAGCAATGACTTCAAGAACAGCTCTAGATGGCTGCCAGAGGACAATGCGTCTGGCATCCACCGCTAAGGCCTCCTGCAGGCTCTATGCCAGTAAAAGCTTAGACAGAGAGAGTTGTGGCTCCACCTGCCTTGCTGGGGTTTTTTCCCCAGAAAGTACGTGCATCGCACAGGCAACACTGGCAGAGTGTCACATCCATACCAATATGGCTTTGTCCTGTTCTTCAGGATGTTCTAGAAATACACTGCATTATACTTTATACCGTAACATATTTGTTGTCCTTTGTGATTCTTGGCAGTCTCCAGGATTTTTTTTTTTTTTATGTTTCAATTGCCATATAAACCATTAAAAGCTCCCATAAACACAAATATTAATGTACTAATAATGCATACTCCTCTACACTGCAGAATAACTTACTTTTACTACAGTTCTGCTTTGTATAGGGTGCAATAAAAACAGCATCTTGGCATTTTACATTCATATTCTCTCAATTACTTTAATACCATTAATTAAGTTCTAAGTTTACAAGTTAAACGTTGTTTACTTTTCTGCTTGCCAACATGCAAATACGATAACAAATCTGAGAGTCAAGCTAGATCATCTACTTCATGAACAACAGTCAGCAGAAGTTGAATCTATCACTTAACTCTTTGCTTAGTGTTCTGAGAGTCAAGCTAGATCATCTACTTCACGAACAACAGTCAGCAGAAGTTGAATCTATCACTTAACTCTTTGCTTAGTGTTATCTGTGGAAATTCACAGAGCATTTCCCAGCTGGGGCACACTATGCTAGAGATTTTCCTGTTTGGAGAAAGCTGGAAAGGCAGGGAAAAATTCCTAATAGCTGCTTTTTTTACTTGGTCAAAAAGTTATTAAATAGATACCACGCTTCACAAGAATCAACACTCAGAAGCTTTGACTTGCTTTCTGTGAAATAGTTGCTTACTGATATCTCCGTGCCGTTTCCCATTTCTCTTCGAGTACTTCCCCAAGCATGAAGAATTGATCCCCAGTGGAATGAAACCAGTTGAAATCTTTTCCTGAGAAGTGCTCGGAAACAATCTCTCACAGTCATACAACATGGAGAAACTTATTCATTGGCAGGGGGCGGGGGAAGAATCTATTCTCATTTGTAACTTATAATGACATTTATGAAATTTTTTCTATCACAACATTTGGAAAAATATGAGAACAAGGTGGATTTCCAGGAGAACCATGACTCAAGCTTGCTGTCTGGATTCATCGCCTCTAACCAATACCTTGGTGAAAGTTTAATTCAGGACCCCAGTATCCAGCCAGCTATGAGCAGATGAAAAGGGAGGACCAGAAACTAAGTAACATGGAAGGGCTCTGGTTGATATTTTAACAACTGCTACATGACAAATAAGAACTCTTGCAGAAGCTTATGGCAGCAGTAACAACATGGAAGCATAACATGATCTAGTGAGAAGAATATCACCTTCTATTTAGCACGCTCCCTTTTCTGTAGCATACGGGACAAAGTCAGACCACCGCACTTACCATAGCTGGTTCCACACAAAGAGCGAGCAGGAAGTCAAAAGTCACCTTTAAAAGGTTCCTCCTCATGAGGAACGAGGAGAATATGTCCCTCGTGACAAAGCCAGAGCACTTTGGCTCACATTGGGGCTAAACTGATAACATTCCACAACCCGTGCTATGCGGAGGGAATTTTAAAGCATCTTCTAAGTTAATTTCTCACTAACAAGTACCTTGGAATTCAAAACACTGCCTATATTTCACAAATGGTTTACTGAAAACTCAAATATTTAATTGTTATCAGATTACACAACTTACACTCTTCACCACTCTTGAGGCAAGACACTTAGCAAGGAAACCAAAAAAATTTTGTGAATGTTGAAACAACAAAAACAACAACTAGTTGCATTAAATATCTCATTAAAAATTTTATAGCGTGATAAAGTAGCAGAAAGGGAAAACATCTGGATGACAATTTAATTTATCAACTGCCTTCTATCCATTAATCTCAGGGCCTTTGAAATCTACTACAAAGTTCACCCGTGGACAGTAAGTATTATAACAGTTGTTTCGCTGAGAGGTAAACTGGGATACAGGGAGCATTTTTATGTTTCAAGTCTCTAAAAAAAGAAAACAAATCATGCCAAGAAAAAAAAAAAACCAGAATGAAATCAGCAGTTTCTGTTCTCTTAGCTATCACACCGCTCTTTCTTTCAGCTTTATCTGAACAAAACAAAAGGATATTTGAAATTGTCCTCATCAAGTTACAAAATGATACATGCACAGCTGCTACCGCCGTCTCTCTCTCTCTTCCCAGTCATACAAGTACTGGACCTGCCACCAATAAATAAATAAAGGCTGTATGATCTCTGCTGGTTTCAAAGATGAGAAACTCTTCCCACTTGGAAGATGCTTCCAAATTACAGTAATCAAATGCAAAAATTTTTTTTTTTTTTTTACAAGCACTGGCAAAAAAGCTAGTATACCTTCAGATCTGCAATCACTTGTGCATAATGGCGCACATTAATACTTCTGCTACATAAAAGAAACTACCCATGTGCATGAAGCTAAGTAAGAGTCTAAGCCCTACATAAAGAAATAAATTTTCTTACTTTGTCGTTATGTTAGTAAATCACTGAAAAACTTTGGGACTATTCCTAATGACTGAAGATTTAGTTCTCGGAACACAAACAATGATGGGCAAGGAGTTCTGTTTATTTAAAATTTTAAATAGATGCACACAAAGATTTCCAACCTCTGCTTGATAAAATGCATCACATAGCTAATAATTACATGAAATAGATCTAATAAAATGTTTTCATATGAGGCACGAAAACTTAGAAAAGCACATACATACTGTTACAACCATTTAGTAGACCAAGTACTACTCACTGCTTCAGCAAGTGGAAAGAAGAAAAAAAATGTGCATGTACTAACCAGAAGCTGGCAGCCATGGTGGCTGCCCAGGAATGCCAAATCCTACAGCTGATGCTGCCTTTTCTCCACTATCTCTGCCACTCTGGAGGACTGGTTCCTCCAGCTTGGGAAGGAGGAGGAGAAGGCAAAAGAGGCCACTGTGACACTAAGTTAATTTTCAGTGTAAACTATTCATTACTAAAGTACAGCTTTTCCCCACTTCCCTCCAGTGGAGCCCAGCTGCAGAAGTCAGGAACACTGTAGGGATCTAAAGTGATGCAGAAGCACAGCATATATTTTAAATTTCACATTTTAGAAAATAACTTCCCTTTGTGTTCTCAGGCCTCAGGCTGACAGGAGAATCAGGAGAACTCTGCAGACACAGTGTTGCAAATATCCCCCACACCATCCCAACCCAGGGTTAACCCTGAGCACTTGAACTGCAAACTTTCCCTCTCCATGACTGCTGGGGTATGGAATACAGAGATAAAAATAAAATACTCTCTTGTCTTTCTCTTCACTCAGCACTGCCATTCGCATAATCACTACCTGCTACATTTAGGTTTAATCCTAATTATGAGCAAACAAGCAGTCATAATCTCAAAAAGCAACTTTAACATATTAATAACTATTATCTTAACAAAGTCCATTCTCTTTCCTCCAAAAAAATCAATTAGCAATAAACAAGACCATAGACTATGAGTTTTATTAACTGCTATTTTTTTCAGGCATTAACAGGAGAAGCGTATAATACTACAGAATTATTACTACAAGAGTAAAAAAAGTTATTTTGTGGAAAAATGGTAAAGAAATTCTATATTAAAACAGCAGGGGAAAGGATTTGGAAGCTGTATGGCAGCTGTTTCAAATAACCATCATTTGCAACTATACTACAGATTTTTGATTCTACCTTGGTAAAGTAACACAAATCTTTATGAACTCTACACTGTTGAATTTCGGATTAAAGCATTACAGTTAGGACTGTTTGTTTCAGATATACAGAAGATAGTAAAGCTCATTTTCAAATAAAATTAACCATGTACCAGAAAGCTATGTAGAGATGAAATAGTACTGGGTAGAAATTCAAGCTAGAAGCAAGTCACAGAAACATGGCCTTGCTTGTGTACAGTCTAGTATGGTGTATGTATACAGTGTGGCTTTTTGTACTTAGAGATTATCGTTAAGTCTTTTATGAGCATCACAGCCCTGTTAAAAAGCAGATTTTTCCTTGAAGAAAAACAGGCATGCATTTTCCTTCTGAGCCTGTTGCTTTGTTCATTTTTTTTAAACAGCCTTGCAGCCCATCATGAGGATACTGTATAACTAAACACAAAGTGATAATTCTCATTTCTCTTGCTTACAGTGATGATGCCACTTTTTAAAAAAGAGTTGACTTGCATTTTACATCACTCTTTCATTAGGTCATCTTGCTCCTCTAGATTATCCTAGCCATTCGTCACCCCAAATTACATGCAAAAATTAGTCCAAAAGTCATCTGATTTGCTACCTTGTCAAACTTGCACAGCTTCCACCACAAAGCATGGGAGGCCACCCTTTTAACCATTAATGGGGCAGAAGGAGGGAAGACATAGACTCAGTTCTGGTTCTACCCAAATCTTTCACTCTCCTTAGCCTGTAAGGGAAGCATCAAATATTTTAAGGCACTTGTTTGTTTGCAAGTGGCTTGTGTACGTGTGTGAGAAAATCAAGAAGAAGGAGCTGATCTAAAGTGATAGATGTACTTCCATCTGAAACTTATTTCTGTGGCCTGTCTTATCCGTGAAAAGGGTGAGCTCCGCACTCTGACGCTTGCAGGTCACGGGAGCCCTCCAAGCCTCTCGCTGGGGGCCACTGCTGGCAGAGCCAGGCTGGAGAGCCCATCCTCAGCTCTCAGGCAGCCACAGCCACAGCCAAGCCGTCATCTTCCCCTCAGAATTTCCCAAATCAACCAAGACAAACCCTTTTGAAGCCCCTATCCATCTTAATAAACATTACGGAATGAAAAGCTGTAGGGCTCAGCTCAAACCTTGTCTGATCTCAGCTCTCTGAAAGCAGGTCATAAAATGATCCAACTGCCCACGGACACGTCACTCCTCCCTTGCAGATGAGGTATTTGACACCTGTTCTACTAACCCGCGTGACTTCACATTTCTCCAAAGCTGGTTTTGGTTTTGAGACGCCCAGCCTTTTCCTCCTAAAGTCTCTCTTTACTACAGAAAATGGCTTTTTAATGTCCTTTGTGCCAGAGTTTATCTGTTGTAAAGGTAAAATATTACAGGCAGCACCGTGACTGACCTTAAGAAAATACTGAGGATACTGCACCATGGATTCCAGTCAGGCTAGCTTGCAAGAGACAGAAGTACGTGTTTGCAAAAACAGCAATGTCTAACAAGAATAAAAATATCTTTTCCCCCAGTGTTAATAAATGATGCGTATTTCTTTTGTCAGCAAGCTGTATTTTTTTTCCTTTTAAACTTTTATAGCATTCAGAAAGATCTCTTAAAACATAACTCAAGTTAGAATAAATGATGGGCCAAGGAAAATAGTGACTATAGGCAATATGGTGACTTGAAGTTCATCACGGACGGTGACTGGCTGAATGCAATATTTTAAAATACAAGTGTTCTGTAATTGTTGCAGATTTTTCACACTTCCAACAGCACACATTTTTAATGCTTGGTTTAAAAATGTTTATAACCACTAAAAGTGTTTAGTGGTTATGTAGGAATCAGAAAAATGTAATTGAAGGTTATGGGATAAATTAATTTGCATACAAGTAACTACAGATTTCCATAGAGTTTGTGTTGTCGTTTTTTTTCCTCCAACAAAGCTACTCCAAATTTGTGATAACATTAGTGAAAACAAAACCACACAAGTAGGAGGGAATAAAGGAAGGACCAGGGTGTATCTTGCTGAGTTCGTACAGCCTCTACAGATGCACTTACCAGCCATACAGTGTTCTCAACGGTGCCTACATTTGCTGAATTAATATTTCTCTTCCAAGGACATACACTTTGAAAAAAAATGGATTAAATGTGTTGCTTGAGTTTCCAGAGAGATATAACAGTTACATTAATAGTGACCATATTTAGGGAAAAACACCAAAAAAGTTATTTTTATTTGTTGCTCTTAAGGAAACTTGGAGTCAAGATCAAAAGGCACTTTGATTTGTTTGAAAGTTGTAAATGATCCATTTCCAGATTTTATAAAGTTAGTGTGCAATCTGTGAGTACTTGTGCCATAATCGAGAAGGAAGGCTCTTCAGCTTCACATGTCAATGCTGTAAACATGTAAATCTGGAAAATATTTTCCAAGCAGGCAGCCATGTGTAAAATTTACAGAACCTGTCATGAAAGAACTGCAGCTGCAGAAGTGCAAACTTCTCGCTGCATCTTGAAGAATCCAGATGGGGTGATGTGAGAGATATTTTTTTTTCCATCATGGAGGGTTCCAGATGGATTGAGTTGCTGGTGCCATCAACTTTTAAAGCAACACTTCACCCAGTAATGAAACACTGATTATCCAGTCACAAACAACAGAACAGAGGAATCTCTTTAAAAATAAAATAGAAAAAAATCTTAAGTTAATTACACCAGTATGTGAAAGACTGTGGGCTAATTTATGACCATTTTGCAACATGTCCAGATGTCACAGTGCTGAGACCACCAAAGTAATATTACGTGAAACCAAAAAAAAAGTAAGGAAAAATATCAATTCAGAATTAAACAGCAATCCAGACACGCTCTTGAAAGGCAAAGGTACAAAACTGAGATTTGAAATACATGTATTTATATTGTGCATATGTGCATAGGTATAGGCACAAACCCACTCAGTCTCAAAATCACCCCCACCTTACAGTCCTTTGGTGGAATCTTAGGTGGAATAAAGCTTTGACCACCTCTTCACCCAAGTCCTTTCATCACTGCGGAGAAATGGGAGAGTAGAGTCATGTTCGTCCCTTACTAACCCTGTGGTCTCAGCTGCTTGGCCCTGGACCTCTATTCACCCTCTGCCACCCACAGCATGTTTGAAAGGACCAACACAGATCAGGGACTGTAAGCATACACAAAGGAGAATAATTCTGGGAAGGCCGAAGAGGGGTGATAAGCACACCCCACCCATTTTCCCACGTACTACCTGGTCATCTATTCTTTTCTGGCTCACCTTCTTTGAAGATGCCAGGAAATAGAGACCAATATGCAGCAAAAATCTGTCAATGCTTATAGCATGATTATACAATACTATCCACCAAAGCTCAGTGCAGTAGGAATAGTTAAGCAGACAACCGAGTGATCAGTTTTCAAAAAGAAAAAAAAAAAAAAAGGCCCAATTTCCAGTTGAGGTAAGCTATCACAGTCACACGGCTGTTTTAAGTCAGTGAGAATGTAGTTGAAAAAACAGTGAGCAGTCTTAAATAAAAAACACTATTAAATCACATACCTAAAAAGATACAATTGTCAAATTTAAATCCATGACCTCCCTATAATGGTTCAGAAAAGTCTAGTCTTTTGGTTTAAAGTTATCCCTTGACGCTGAAGCCAATTCTGGGAGATCATCTCTGCCAACCATCTTTTAAAATCTTCACAGAACTATGCAGTATTTGCTTTCCATTTATAGTTATATTAAAAACCTCTTAGGATATATTTAAAAATGACATGTATAAACTACCAGATGGCACAGAAAACAATGACAATTTGATGAATATAGAAATCAGTGCAACTATTTCTAACACCACTAATACGTAATATTTGTGATATGTAATATTCTGGTATAACATACACTATTTCAAAATGAAATCTGCACTTAAATGCCAATATCCTCTCCTTCTGGCTTCTCACTTTATGACACTAACATAGGATCTCATTCACCAAGCCAATTGAAATTTTAATAAAAGAAAGCTGGAGTTTCTAATAAACTCCCGCAGCGAGCAGATAATACTAAACATCTTTAGCAGCATGGTGTTTTTTATTATTATTTTAGCTGTGTATTAATATGCTAGTATTTGTAAACTCTCTAGTGTCACCAGATTTATTTCAAAAGGCTTCTCTGCGTTCTTCTTTTGTGAAAGGTATATGTGACAATGAAATAATAATTTCAGTGGGTCTTTACTATATAGATGTCTAAACAGAAAAAGAAGATACATCTTACCTTAAAAAGGAAACTTTGGATATTATTTATTTGCCATTTGGGAAGACAGTATATTGAATTTTCTTGGTGAGGGTGAAATTGTAACAGCAAGACTGGCAGTATTCACCTTGTGAAGATTTATTACAGATTTTGATACAGATAAACGCACATGCTTTTTCCTGCCTCAGTTCTGCATGCGCAGCCAGGTGAAGTGTGCATAGAATATGCTGCCCAAACACTGGTCAAAACTTACAACTGCTCACAGCCAGCAGCTTGCCGTGTAGTTAGAAAGCGATTGCTTTAAATATTTTTCAGACCTCATCAGCATCACTCACAGCCCTGCAAAGCGCCGTCCACCCGCAGAGCACTGGAAGGCATCAGAGCCCAGACCCACGCTTTCACTTTCCACCCTGGCAACAAAGAGCTTTTCCCTACGGGACCCAGGCTACTGGTCTGCTCAGTCTCCTCTCCTGTCCCCTGGGCTTCTAGGATTTTAACGCCACTGGCATTAGTGGTTGCAAGAGACTCAACAAAGCCTTTGAAATCAATCCCAAAATGGCCCTTTGTCTTCAGCGGACATAGGGTAAGACATCTAGGAATCAAGTTCTCCTCTTTTGAGCACAAAAATCTGTCTACGGTGCTTAATTCAAGCAGGTTGCCTCCAGTATTTGTGTGGCAAATAAATTAGCAGCATGTTTAACAACATATACATAAAACTTTGTACTAATTTTCATTGATATTAAATTTAGCTTTCAGTTGCTGAAAACACACAACTTTCTTATCTCATTTCAGGATAATAGCTGCAATGATTGTCAATGACAAAAAAATATTACTTATTTGATTCCTAAGCTGCCTGTACACTACCATTAATTCATTATCTCTTTCATCTTATTAGTTATGTTCTCAAACTGTACAGTGTGCAAACATTAATTTCAACAGTCACCTGCCCTTAAAATGCCAAAGTTTGTATTAGGTTTTGGCAACTTTAAAAAAAAACTGCATTCATTGGGTTGCAAATGAAATGTATTCACAGAAGAAAATTCCACCCATAAGCTGAAGCAGCTCATCATTAACATTCAAGGAATGTGAACACAGGCTTCATAGAAAACCATTAAAATATATAAGGCAGCTTTCAGCCTATTTTAAGAATTTCAGAGAAATTCTGCATTCTCTTTCCCATGATGCCATGGTGATGTCAGGCTGCATTTCAAATAAAATGACAATGAAATCATTTCAATTCCATGCCATGTGCAAAAAAAAGTCAATTTTTCTCTTGGCAAACCGAAGTCTAAAGTAATTAAGCACTGCTGTGTGGGTGGCAGCTTCTTCCTCTGAAGTCAGCCTGAGATAATTACCATATTAAAGTCAAAACATCATGTGCTGCGCTGATAGATAGATGGATGGAGAGATTGGGCATCTATTAAATGATCCATTTTGTTATGCTCCCTGGGAAATGTGCCATTGATGCCAATTAAAAAAATATATATTCCAAGTGAGTATTTCTAAGTGACAAAACTTCTATTCAGTAAATTGAATTTATTATTTACTGATCATGAAGTACTTAAAGACACAAAAAAATCGGGATAGATAAGAACCTAGGAGGAGAATTATATACTTCACGAAGTTTACAAACCCCTTGTTACCCAATTGCCACATTCACATAATGTGCCCTACAGCACCATTTTTAGCTAAGATACCGAGCTATTTCCCTTCCGTCATAAAATCCTTAACTAAGGTGGAAATACGATACAGTAAATAAAATAAACATCATCTAAGACTTCTAAATTCACAAATGTTCTATTGTGAAAAAAAGGTCTTTTTCAATTTTAATAATAAAATATCCCTCAGTACATATTCATAATTAAATGCCTTCAAGTCTACATTTTTGGTGTCAGAAAAGTAAATGGACCAAAACTAAGGCATACCAGCGATGATTAATCGGTGGTATTTGTTGAGATGTATCACAGTGAGGCTTAGCGTGATAAACCCCCCCCAAAAAAACCATATGTAACTGGTATTAACATGTATTACCAACACTGTCTTTGCTGCATACTACTGTCACTCCAACAGTAAAATGTTTCCGCCATTAGGATGTGAAGAAAACGCTCCACTAAAATTTAAGGGAGCACTCATTTTTATGCATCAGATTTGGATTTCATTTGCAGTGATTTCAGAGCACAGCCACTTGCATTAATCCCGATTTAGCCTGGTATCGGAACACATTTATGCCGTACTTTAACAACAAAGGGATAAAGGCAAAGTTTTGCTATCAGAAGCATTACAAAAAGAGCCAAGTCTCCAGCCTACCTACTCTGCACGTTATGTTTGATCGCATTTAAATGCTTTGAATAAGATTTACTCTTCACTGTTGCTATGATAAAGGTCACAGAACTAAAATTATGTCTCTTTAAAATTAAGGATAGGAATTTCTGAGGCTCAGAAGAAGGGCTTTTTCATATTGACCAAACAAAAATTAAAAGACTGTCATATGAAAATACACATGCACTGATATTAAAATGCTAATGAGTTTTCTTAGCAAGAAATCTAAACAATCAATATTTTATCTTTAATATTAGATTCAGATCTTGCTCTGAAGCACCTTGCTCAAGGTACTAAGATTCCAGAGAGGCCAGCATTTGAGTAAGCCCAGTATTTATGTTACTGTCTACAGAAAACTCTGTCAGACAGTCTTAAGACCTTTCTGTTTAACAGATTTAAGCTAAAATCCTAGGCTGAGTGAAGCTTTAAAATTATCCTGAGGAAAGTTTAAGAACCTGTAAGGGCTCAGTTTCACAGCAACTGCAATCCAAATATATGATTTGTAACAGCAGAATTTATTCAGAGTTTGTATTGTATTTTCAATAGATAATTTTCAATACCAGCATAATTCCATTTTTAATGTATGGTATAAAATATATAACTTTCAGTATACTATCATGCATATACCTTTGCTACCTCCTCTGAGGTATTTAGCACAATGGCAGAGAGCTATGACAATGAAAAAATCTACATGTTCAGAACAAAGGACAATATCCTCCTGTAAAAGAGTATAAGCGGGGAAACAGGCAGAGCAAACAATGAGTGGGAGTCTACTTGCCATCCCCTTATTCAAGGTCAATGGAGTTATTGCAGACTTACTTTCGTCTAATAAAAACAAATTCTAACAAATTCTGACAACAAATTCAAATCCTTCCAAAATTAATATACATTAAATACTAGCACTAGTAAACAAAAGATTTTTAAATAAATAAAAAATGATGAAAAATTATTGATGAACTGACTTTAAAAATTTCTACTTAAAAATAACCTATGTAAAGCTTGTTTTAAATGTCTCCTCATTTTGAACTTTTTTCAAGGTTCACTTTTCACTTTTGAGCATCATTTTTTCAAGCTTTCCTTTGTAACCTAGAAATTTTCCTTACAATAAATGAAATTTGAAATTCTCTAATACTAATATGAACTCAAGGGGTGACATTTTCAAAAACAAAAAGATTGCATGAGGCAAGAAATCAGGCAACAGAAGTGCATTTTCTGTTGAAAAATCAGCCTTTAATTTGGAAGGTGATTATTGCCGATAGCTTCCCACACACACCTTCCACCCCACCCCAGTCATCTTTGACAGCCAATTTGCTTGTTGGTTCCCCAGTGCTGCTGCTCAGCTGCTGTTTAAGAAAATGTAGAATGTTTAAATCCTTTACAAGTTATATGTTTTCTTCTTATTTTAAGTTGGATTTTTTGATGGTAGTTTATGATACTTTCATTAGTTTATGGATTTTGTTTTAGGAATATCCAAATGTATAAATGTAAATAATCTTTGGTAATTAAAATCTAGAATTTGTACAAAAATGCAAGTTTAATTAATCTCCATTCCGCTCACCTTCCTCTCAAATTTTATCCACCATCATAACGCTCAATTTAAAAGAAAAAAAAAAAAGAAATCAAGAAGTACTTCTGAAATAGTGCCCAAGAACATTCCTCCTCTCATCAAATGTAACAAACAGCACTTGATTATAAATTTTAAGGAGAAATCAGCATAAGATGACATCTTGGCATACCTACTCTTCAGTCCAACATGAAGTCACATTCCACAGGAAGCAAAACCATTTACACACCTGTGGGCATCCTTCCAATTCCTAATAAATCTTTCTTCAATTTTTGTCATTGTACCTGCATTACTTATCAACCCCTTCTGTAAACAGGTTTTCTGATTTAACACAGACAGACAAGGACCTTGTCAGGGGCCAGTCCGCTGGCAGAATTTTTGGAAGGACTTTGAAAACTGAAGTTCACAGGTCTGACTTACGCCTCACCAAAATTTGGGACAAGCAAAGCCATTTTTGACTTGTGCCATCATCAGGCACACTGTTACTATTCCTTTTATTAGATCATCACACGAAGCCTCAGACTTGTCAAAATTTCACCCTTATTCTCTGTAGGCACAATGGTCTTGACCTCAAAGCTCTGGAAAAAAATCCTGTAATGTGCTATAAATGCAAGCGTGGACATTCTCCAGTTCTTTTCAAAAAAAGAACACTACCTCGTCTCTAAGAGAGCTTGAACCAGGATTTCACATCCCCTCTTCCTGTCTCTCAACTGATCATGAAGAAACTGAGGCTACCGCAGCAACTGAGATGGTGGGAGACGTGCCTGTGTCTGCACAGAGCACTCTGCATCCCAGGTGCACAGAATGGACCAGACGAAAACCAGGTTTGCAAAGCCTTCCCAGTGCAGCATACGGTGAAGCCAGGGAACTGGATAGTTCTAAATCAGAGAACTGCTCGCTCTCTTGAGAGGGTTCCCTCTCTTTTTCTTTATTTCCTCAATAAAGACAGCTATTCATCAACTACTTGATGTGCTATATTCCTGTATAACAAATATATATATTCACTATATGTCATCATAATAACTAAGCTGACGATCTTTACAGTGCCTGCAAAACTTTGTGTTCCTACAGCATTTTACCAGTGAAATTTCTTTTTTAAAATGCGGAAACATTTTCAATTTATAGAGAAGGACACCAAGGCTCAAAGAAATAGGGTAATTTGTCAACTGTCACAAAAGAAAAGTCAGTATGTGAAGTAGACAGACAGCAGAGGTGTCCTAAACACCAACCTCCATGATCTCTTCCAACCTTAGGTCACGGTTCCTCCCCTCATTTGTCTACCTGAAGCCCCTCAACAGTCACACCAGAGAAGTGGACATCACAGCAGATCCAAGGATCTCTTTTTTTTCCAGCGTGTTGCAGAGCCTATAAATGTGTAACTTCCTCAGCTGCCAGAGGCACAGTTCTATTTTATTCTGTCTTACTAAGTCCCACACCTTTCTGCAGAGGACAACTTTACAAAGCAGAGCATTCTCCAAAAACCCAGGGATTAATTTAAGTCATGAGAGTGGAAATTCAGGACAAGTAACAGGTTACCAGGTACGCACTACCTCTAGCACATCCTATTAACCATTTCAGTGTTGAACAACAGATGAGAAAAGTGAGGCAGCAGATGTTGCCCGTCTGGGCTGAAGACTGAAGGAATTCTCCTGCAAACTGAAGCAGAAGACCAAGAGAGTAATGCCCACGGCAAGAAAAATTGAGAACTTCAGATGAATGTACTCTTACAATAATCAACACTGTATGTTAGTAGCCCTGTTTATAATAGCAACACTACAGGTGCTCATGAGAGTGTTACTTTGTTATGTTACTTACAATTATGTTTCGCTGTAACCCATAAATCTGTCAAAACAAAGAAAGCAATTAGGAATTTCCACATGAACAGGCAAGGTTTCTCCTTCCCACACAAATGGCGCAAGTAAACACCTTAACCCATGTGCCTGGTGGGGATTAGGCACCGAAACCTCCTCCTGCCTAGTGCTGCCAAGTTTTGTGCTGCTCCAAGTGTAACACTTTTATGCCAGCTATTAAATGAACTGATTTGCAGTTACAAATAATCTGCATATTAACTAGGAAGTTTAGTTTACAGACTAAGTAAAATGAGATGTACAAAAAAACCAGAAGGAAGGAGCATATGCATGTTACAGAAAGTCTAAGGACAGGAGGTAGCTGGAAGGAAAATGTCTTGGGGGGAAGCTAAGGTACAGCCAAAGGTCTCTCGCCATCATTGTTCCTCTCTTGAACAAAATCCCTGCTTGTCCTTGGTGTCAGCAGCTGGTCCTTCTCCACTTGCAATTTCCAGGGGAGCAGCAAGAGGAGGAGCAGAGAGAGGAGGCCATATGGCTTCCAGCACACAAAGCATCAGTGACCTTCCAATGGCAAGCTGCAGTGATGGCAAAATGGCCAGCTCATGATTTCTCTGCCATGGAGACAAAATGCAATTTATTGGCAGCCTGGTTGCAGGGAACAGAAAAGCGATTATTCTGCTATTGATTNAGCCTGGAAGGGTGGAAGGCAATGTGCTTCAAAACAGTAAGAGGCCAGGTACAGAGAAATAAACAGCAAAATGTTGTGGTGCATCCATTTCCCAGATATTTTTGAAAACTGCAGTTATCAAATAGAAATACACAGCCAGGTAGAATGGATAGTTTCACTCAGCTTTAGAAAGCTCCAGATTACTTCAGACAGTCTAATTGTCCATTTAAAAATTGTTTTAATAGTAGAAAAGAACTGGACTCCATATATTTCTATTTATTACAATTAGCAGTGTTCAAAATTTTCAATTAATGAAGCATTTTACTTTGATGATTGTAATTTAGTTTATCCCTTGTCATAAATAGGGTAAGCACTCAGAAATATTTAGAAGTACTGTATCTTTTATATAGTACAAGGCACAGTGTTTGTATCCTTGAAGACAGAGTGACATCTAAAGGGATTTTGAAATACTCAAATCTTGCACACTGAATCCAAACTGACAAAGTCAAGGGCATGTCATATTTTTTGAAAACTGATGAGTTTTCAGGTTTGCTGTGGTTGATTGTCCCAAGTAACCATGAAAAGAGGATCAAATTCCAATTTTAATGACATGCCTCAGGGTGCCCTGAGGACAACTGCCATTTTTATCTTAGATTCTGCAGGTCCTCAGTGAACAAAAGGGGGAAATCAGCTTTGAATGGATTCTTTGCACTGTTGTCAAAAGTAATCCAACTGCTCTAAATATCTAGATCCTAAAATATTTTCTTACAGCAGTTTTTATTAACCTGAAGCATTAACAGAGCAGAATATTTAAATGTCATTTTTAGCTACCAATTCTCCAAGCAGAGCTCATGTTCCCTAACCAATAGGTATTATAACTGGAGTCTTCCATAACTGGAGTCTCTCTCTCCAGTACACGCAGACACACAAAGAAAAATCAAAATATGGTATCTAATAGGTAGATTTAGGATCCACGGTGGTATTTGCACACATACAAATACTTCTACCATATCTTAGAAATATTCTTTAAATTATATCATTCCAGATATACTCCTGAATATAAAAGCCAATTTAGGAAAAAAAAAATAAAAATAAAAACCAAAATCAAGTTTATAATACCAAAGACAACAGTACAGCAGAAATAGTAGCACGTGCCTTGTGAATAGCATGCATGTGGCAATGACGAGTTAGGTACCTTTACAATGGACCTTTATTTCATTCTCCTGTTAAGTATCTTCCTGAACTCACTGACAGGGAAAAAAAAATCCTACATTAAAAACATATTTTCCCCTCTTGGGCTGAAATCATAGTAAACTCTTGTGAATTTGTTTCTAGGGACTTGAGGGGGGGGCATTATCTTTAGCTGTCTATTCCTTAGAAGTAGAATGTCTTCTGATGCAGTTTTATTTATTTACAAAAAAATATCATGAACAGTTGTCAGGATGCTGTATCTCATTTACGGTCACAATGCCTCAATGAACTCCTCAAATGTGGCTCAGCAGCAAAGCACTGGCAAGCCGAGTTAACTGTTTCCGGCTAGAGAGGTAACATATCTCAGCTTTGAAGATTCGTATTTACTAGAGGAGAGAAAAACAGGCATTTCATCAGCAAAGTAATACTCGTAGCAAATCTGTGGTAAGAAAAGAATATGGAAAACAGCTCTGAGAAGCGGTTCAAAAGTATATTTACTGTATATCGGTTGTAGGAAAGTGGTGTCTTCTGCCTTAATATTTACTCATGCAACTGATTTTGGGTTTTGTTGCTTTGTTGTTTTTTTTTTTTAAAGACACTCAGTCCTACTAAACTTTACTAAAACTACAGTATTTCCTTTTCAAGTCAGAGCTAGTTGGCACAGCTAATGTAAAACAAAAAGTGGGACCTGAGGCACTCAGACAATAAATAATGACAGACCCTTTCAGCAAGTCTTAATCAAGGAGATTAAAGCAACATGTAACACTAGATGCATGTTAATAAAACAAGTGGTGAAATATAATTAATGAACATACAGAAAGATACCTATCTCTATGCTTCAATTAGTCTTTGTGAACACTATCTTTTTTCTTCCTCCCCCAGCACTTCCAAACATATTGTAACTGTCTTAATTTTTTGATGATTTTCAAAAGAAGAGTTCACATAAAGAGGAACGTTTGAGTTCTTATTTAAAATATTATTCTTTAATCCAGTACACTTTTTTGATAGGCTATTTGAAATGGCCTGTGATTAGTGTTGGTTTTGGGCCCCGTTTAGATCCTGACCAACTTCCCAGGGTGATCCAGGTTCTCACCCTGTCTGCTATGATTCTGATAAGGACTCCCAGACAGACAGACAGGGCTGTAAAGTCTTGAAGAAAGGACAGACTTAGAATGGTCTTTATTAGACCATGGGTGAGTGTCTACAGCTGCAAAGAAATTCATTTGCACTATATCTACAATGCAGTTTGAACTTTTCCTTTGTTTGGCAAAGCACATCAAGTCTGATTTAACAATTCTCTTTGTGGCTTTGCTTTTCTCTCTACAGTTTCATATATTTGCAGAAGGATAGATGCATGAAGACTTCGCATAAAGTATCAAAAAAATAGCCATTACTACACATCCTTGTATACAATTGAGAATCACCACCTTATGAGGAAAACAGTATTAATAGAAGATATGAGTTATAAAAATCTCTCTGCATATCAAAGTCATGACAGTGTCAGCTGCTAACATTTTATCAGTCATGGTCATTTACTGCACTAAGGAAAAACACAACCCTCATTTTGCATTAAGAAAGCAAGCATTTAGCTCTCCAACTAAGAACACGAAAGTAGAAGCTGGTATCCACAAAGTTGAATGAGTCTCTGGCGTGAACCGCTTACAAGTAGCACCTACTACACAATTCACATGCTGTCAATGCTGGCATTACATTTTATTCCTGAAGCATTCCTAGTTAGTAATATCCACAAGCAAAACAAAAAAGGTACAGTTTGTTCGGCAGCAGCAACCTGGAGTTTTGATAGAGAGCAGGACTGCATTGGGGAGGCCCTCTCCAGACCAAGGGTAAGAGACGGTCCCTGTTTTGTTTTGAACACTTCAACGTGGAATTAGCAGGAGAGCAAGGAATGGAAAGCACAGCAACATGGATTTGCCCAAGCTCAGTGACAGGGAAGGGGATTCCTGACTCCCCAGTAGATCACACAGCCTCTTCTTGAGTCCACAAAAGGTATAAAAAGAAACATAGCCCTGCAGACACTGCAAAATACAAACCTATACAGATTGAGCATACATTTTCAAAACCAAAACTTAAATTTGGCAGATTTATTTTATATCGATACTCTTTTTTTCTTTTCTTGTTCTTTCTCTTTTGAAATTTAAAGGAATTAAGTTGCTATGGAGTAGATCAAGTGGGTTCTGAGTTTGATTTTTAGGCAGATGTATACAGAAAAATACCCACCTCTAATTCACTGAAATTACCAAATTATGAAATATAAAAAATAAGCCACAGGGTTGGGTTTTTGTTTTTCAAACATTCTTTAACCAGAGGTGGGATTTGTTCATTTAATGGAATATATATATATATATATCACTGCCTTTCTAAAGGGTAAAGAGGCTAAGAAAACAATATAGTCAGTTCACAGTAGAATGAGTCACAGATGCAAAATCTCAAATATTCAGCTATCTTTGCTACAGCTTATGCACATATCAGTTTCAGCAGAAGAAAAAGAGCAAGCTCAAATAACAAGAAGATTGATCAGGCAACAAAGGAACACAGAAAATGAGACAATAGCAAAAAATTAATTAAGTAAATATATCTGAGTACATCCCTTGTGTGCATGGAAGCAGAAACAGACAAACTTCATTAGTTCATGAATGTCCAGTTGTCTCCTCTGAGCAGTCACCCTGCTGCCACAATGCCTTCCCCTTCCCCAATTTTTCTATATAAATATTCACATTATAAATTACCTAGAGCCAGGAGGAGCTTTTCAGTTTCTCTCACCTGCACATCCCTGAGTCAGGATGTGCAGACGTAGCAGGCAGCAAGGACTGGCATGCAAAACCACTGCACTTCAGAAATATTTGGAGAAATGAGACAGAAATAGACACTCTTTGCTCAATTTCCTTTCATTTTTGCTGGGCCCCTGTTGTGTTCCTGGAGCATAAAGAGAGAAGAGAGACAGAGGGTACTCACACATTCAATCAATGCTCCAAGTATCTGCCAACGTTAGTTCACTCAGCCCACTCCTACCCTGTCCCTCATGAGGGGCACCCCTTCATTCAGAGCCAGGAGCAGGACACAGTGAAGGCCAATGCTGGCTCTTGTCAGAGCCACAGACCTTCTTCCTAAACATCCAAACCTTTCTCCTCTCTCTTGTCTTGGTGCATAATCAAATAAAACAGATCTATCAGAAAGGACTGTGAGAAACCCATTGTATTGGGTTTGCGTAGCAAGGTTTTCGTAGCAGGGCGGCTACAGGGGCGGCTTCTGTGAGAAGCTCCTAGAAGCCTCCCCCACGTCCGATAGAGCCAATGCCAGCCAGCTCCAAGACAGACCCACCGCTGGACAAGGCTGAGCCAATCAGCAGCGATGGTGGTAGCACCTCTGTGATAACATATTTAAGAAAGGGGAACAAAAAAAACTGGTGCAGTTGCAGCTGGAGAGAGGAGTGAGAATATGTGAGAGGAACAGCCCTGCAGACACCAAGGTCAGTGAAGAAGGAGGGGGAGGAGGTGCTCCAGGTGTCGCAGCAGAGATTCCCCTGCAGCCCGTGGTGAAGACCATGGTGAGGCAGGCTGCCCCCATGCAGCCCATGGAGGTCCATGGTGGAGCAGATATCCACCTGCAGCCGGTGGAGGACCCCATGCCGGAGCAGGTGGATGCCTGAAGGAGACTGTGACCCCGTGGGAAGCCTGCACTGGAGCACGGTCCTGGCAGGACCTTACGGACCTGTGGAGAGAGGACCCCACACTGAAGCAGGTTTGCTGGCAGGGCTTGTGACCCTGTGGGGGACCCACACTGGAGCAGTCTGCTCCTGAAGGACTGCACCCCGTGGAAGGGACCCACGCTGGAGCAGTTCGTGAAGAACTGCAGCCTGTGGGAAGGACCCACGTTGGAGAAGTTCGTGGAGAACTCTCTCCCATGGGAGGGACCCCACGCTGGAGCAGGGGAAGAGTGTGAGGAGTCCTCCCCCTGAGAAGGAAGGAGCAGCAGAAACAACGTGTGATGAACTGACTGCAACCCCCATTCCCTGTCCCCTTGTGCCGGCTCAGGGGGAGGAGGTGGAGACCCAGGAAGAAGGGAGGGGTGGGGGGAAGGTGTTTTAAGACTTGGTTTTATTTCTCATTACCCTACTCTGATTGGATTGTTAATAAATTAAGCTATTTCCCCAAGTCGAATCTGTTTTGCCCATGACAGTAACTGCTGAGTGATCTCTCCCTGTCCTTATCTCGACTCATGAGCCTTTTGTTACATTTTCTCTCCCCTGTCCTGCTGAGGAGGAGGAGTGATAGAGCAGCTTTGGTGGGCACCTGGCATCCAGCCAGGGTCAACCCACCACACCCATAACACAACTCCATACCACAAATGATAAATGAAGGTCATCTTGGAAAGTCTCCAAATCAGAGACATCCCAGTTAGACAAAGACGAATGTCTCTAACACACGTAAAAAAGGTGTTAAGTTTCCCCCGACTTCTGTACAGAGCTCAGTTCAGTTAAGTATGCACATTCCACATCAAACACAAACGCCAATGAAAATTAAAATCAAGGTACAGCCCTCCAGGGACACTCCAACAATTCATTTAAAGTTAATGGGTTCAATGGATATATTAGAAAAATCAAAATTTGCCAGTGCCCCCTTTTTGGAATTATCTTCAATCTGAAGTACAAGACAGATGCTTCTAACTTCTCAATTAAATAAAAGAAGCAGTCAGTAAGACATGACCAGTAATTTACACACGACATTTTTTCCAGTATTTCATGCTGCTCTCTTTATAGTAGGCTTAGTAACTCTGGTGTTTACAGATCAAGAGAAAAGTTAACGAAAACAAGCTATTCAAAGATTCCTAATCCTAAAGCTTGTTTTAAGTTACATATGTATTTCAATTCACGTGCTCACTCTTTGAAAACTGAGATCTCAAAATATTATTTTGACATTTTATCCCAATCCAAGAAAATTACATGAACACAGCTATTTAGGAACACATCAATATAGGAAATATACTGGAAAGGACCTCCTAGATTATTCAGTGGCGGTTATACCACCACATGTTTTATACTGCCATATGGATATGTGCATATACCAATGACGGTACCCGATGGTAAGAAACCTTTCATTTCTGATTTAATTGCAGGTCATTCATATGTACTTGTTGGTATTTGAACATTGCCCTTCAGCTTCCATAACTTTTTCCTTTGTGTCGCTTGTGATAAAATAGGCTTTCCAATGCCCTAAGGACTCCAGAAGGCTTCTCTCACCCATCCTACACTGAATTTATCATTCTTGAATAGGGGTGATCAAAAATGTACAATGGTTTTAATACATACCTGTCCTTACTGGAAATGCAACAGCTGGTGAATACTATGATCACATTTATTGGTTTCAATGTTGGTATCCCACATCCATTCCTGCAACCTATTCACATATCTATCTTTGTCTTTTTTTTTTTTCTTTTTCTGTTATCTCTTATTTTGAAGCCCTTCAAAATTAAAGCAATCAATCTGATTTCAACTGAAGAGCGTTTTACATCAGAACACCAAACTCTAGGCCAGGGCTCTCTTTAGTCTGTGTAAGGAAAGCCAGGAGTGGAGGGGGAAGGAGAGGAATCAATGACCAAATGAAGGTGGCCTTTAAATTAAAAAAAAAAAAAAAAAAAAAAGAANTAAAGAGGTCAGTTAAGAAATCATTTTGAATATCAGAGGCTTTCCAATGCACAAGTTTCACTATATATAGCACAGTGCCAGACTAGCTGGGTTGCTTTGTCAATGCTTTGCTTTCAGAAGCCAACTCAGATCTTGAGAATCACACTATCCTTTAGCCCAAATTCCTCATATTAACTACCCGGTAGTAAGTAGAGCCTTTCTATGTTAATAAAGGTTATTTCTATTCACTGCCCACATCTACTTGCATACATTACAGTACTTTTTCTTGTCCCTTCTGAAAAATATATCAATAGGAAAACTCCACAGCTCTCCCCCCGCCCCCCTCCAATCTCTTTCACAGTACTAAGAATTGAGAAAATCGCTTTATGTAAAACGTCTGCAGTATTCAGTCTTGTAGAGAAAAGCAGAACATAGATAAAAGTTCACCTGACATAAAAAAGAAGGATGGTCAAGACAAAGTGTGCTTTGTGAACAGCAAGCCTCAGTGGCCGTCTGAATGGAGAATGGTCCTTCCCAAGGTTAGGAGGCATCTTTTTTCACTGTGGGTGATCCAGGATTAATCTCAACCAAAGAAGTAATGATTACAAATTACAGATCAATTTCTGTCTTGCCAGCTGTGACAAAGATTTCTGAAAAATTGGTTCACTCACCAATGATGAGCTCTGCAACATGGTACACACTAAAATTATACAGAACTATCATCCAGATTTTTGGCCCCTGATGGAATTCAAAGGCCCTGGTAACATGACCAGTAGTTTCTTCTGCACACAGATCTACAGTTGTATTTCTGGGCCTGTGGTCATGAATTCACAAGCCTTGGGGAATTTTTTTTTAGTTTTACTTTTTCCTGAATGTGTGCCAGTATACTGTAGCAATGAAACTGGCTAGTGAATATGCTCAAATTGTGGGGCTAGTCCTCAATGGGTTCCTCCATTTGCTTTTTCACAATGTTCAGGTGGGTCTGGGGGAAACAAAATAAAGGATGTTTCATTTCATGTTTAAATTCCCTTCAGCATGTAACTCATAACAATTAGGTCTACTCATAGAACCCCAAAATGGAACCATATTTGTTTCTGCAGGACATATCTGCATCAGAAGAGATGAATAGTTTTTCGATACCCAAAAAGAGGACAGGTACTGAACGGTGGAGAGGATGCTTTTATGGGATATATGATAACTTTAACAAGAACAACACAAAAAACATACCTCCTGGGGAACAGGTCTTACTAGGCTGAAATAAGATACTGTCTCTTCCAATGCTGAGATCTCCATTCTAATTGGTTTATAAATTGTTATTCTTGGATGCTCTAAATGCATTTTACAAGCACAGAAAATGCAGAAAGGCAATATTCTTCCACAGTGGCATTTCATTCAATACAGTACAGGAAACATATGCTCTAGAATTGCTCTTCCCCAGCTCAGGGGCTTTCTGAGTCACAGAAAAATAAGAGCAAAATTCTCCCGCAGAAAAGAACAAGAGGGGTCTCCCAGGCTAGCTGGAGAGGAGGGAAGGCAGATCATATAAACCAGAACAACGATTGTAACAAGACTGATAACCCTAGTACCGGTTGAATTTGGAAACAAGACAAATGATAAAAAGTAGATCATGACACAAATACTCAGGTAGGAGGTTACTGTGTACTGAAATGGTGATCTAGGTTTGGGATGTGGGGAGCGAGCTGGGGGTTAGCACATCTTTGCCAAAAAGCATCTTCCAGTTGAAAATATTAAAGCATGTTAAGAAGGGCAGGGTAAAGCGTTATTCTCTCCAGTTTACGGATAAGGAAACTGAAGAATGGAAAGGCACATTACCCAATGTCACACAATAAGATGTGAAGAGGGCAGAAACAGACCCCAGGTCTCTTGATCTCAAAATCTCTCCATTTCATTTAATGAACTTGCCTCCCAGATGCAGAGAGATATTATAGTGCCTTAGGGCAAATCCAGATTTTCATAACTAAGCAGAATGTGAATCAAAATGGATAAGGAATTTCATCCTAAGTAAAACCCTTGCTTAAGATATAAAAATGCAAAGATGTGTTTTAAAATGTCAAACAGTTTGGAAAGAGACCTTTGTTCAACAAAGCAGGAGAAGAGTTCTCGTTCCTGCATCATCCTCTACAAACTCATAGAAAATACATTCAAAATTTCCCCAGATGAGCTACTAAGTTGGGTGCTAGAAATTTTCTAAGTTTTACAATACTCAGGAAACTGGGAGCATGGGGAGGCTGGGGGTGAGGAATAAACAAATGGGCACTTTCAATATTTCTGCAACTAGAAAGATCTTCAAGAATGGCACAATGTGCTGGGCAGGCGTGCCCTACCCTAGGAACGCACGGGAGAAAGTTGAAAAAAAGTTGCAGGACAACAATTCCCAACCCACGTTTCATGGGTAATCCAGTACTTGCAAAAGCCTTCGGTACTGTTAATAGTCATGAGATATTAAAGCAATAGTGAACACAAGAGAGAGCACAAGGCAAAGCATGCTGCTGTCCACAGCGAAGCACTTGTTCAGTACTGTCACCAATGGACCTGCAAAGATTGGACAAACACTGTTCTAATTTCATTTAGCCCACTTAAACACTTGAAGGAAACAGAAATACAGCTTTATTTAATGTTCTAAACTGCTCTCAGTGTATGAGGCGATTGGACAGCCATGCCAGTTTGCATTCAGTCTGCACGTTATGTTTATGTGAGCTTTTATCTTTTTAATGCAGCACGGTTACACTTACAGCAGTTCGCAGCTTCCCCAGGAAACCATTGTAAATGGGACCTGTGCCCAATTGTTTTTATCCCAGTTAAGTAAATAAATGAAATATGCTAATTAGCACCCTATTAGCTCACAGCAGGGAGTAATCCAGGGCACTTTGATTGGAAATTATTCTGTCATCCAGGAAGCTGCTCTGTAACAGAATGTAAACTGGCCCAATTTTCTCTTTTTACCAACTGTGGATGTCATCCAAATAATGGAGACGCCACTGAGCACAATCTACAGGACATGGTGATGTTGCAATGAAGCCTCCTTTCAGTCTCCCACGAGTCTGGCCTACAGATATGCTGGCAAATCCCAGGACTAGAGATGCTGTCTGCATGTAAATTTGGGGGTCATTTTGTCAAAATCACTTTCAGGCACATAGTTTATTTTCCTCCCTACAACTGGCATTTCAAATATTGCTCCAGAATACTTTCTGAACTTATCACAAATCCATATTAATGTTATCTCTTTTTTTTTTTAAATACCAGAAATGTCGAGGTGGGACACACCAGAGGTACATCTGTACAGAACAGGAAAATGTGGAATAAAATAGCCCTAAATTCCCAACTTCAGTATTTTCAAACTGTAAGCAAAAACAATTACATTTTTACATAATTTATATAAAATATATAGTTTAGATATACATAATTATATATATTTTACTTCCTTGCTAACAAAGCAGAATTGCCAGCCTAGTTAGTGCATATCTGTACAGTCAGCCTGGCAATAAGATGACGCTGTAAGTAATACAGGCACTGAGAGAAAAAGCTTACTAAAAAAGCAGCATGTTTTCCAATCCGGTCTTTCAGAAACACCCATTTTCAAAGAGCTTTGAGGCTTTTGGGGATTAGAGGCTATGACACATCTGTCAGGTTGCACTGAGCATGTCAAAATCTCCATCATGATTTGAGTTATGCAACGAAGCTTAGTTATGTTATAAAGATACTGGTAGCACAATTTCTTTTGTTATCAAATTCATATGAAAGGTTACAGGGATTACCTGTGGACTTTCTGACTGCCATTTAAACCAGAGAAGGACCTCAATTTTTAATCTGCTGAATAGAGAGGCAGTTTGGAGTGACTTCTCTATAAAACTTCTAGGTCTTCCTTCTGAAAAGACCCACATTGAAGCATTACTATATCACATAGATTTAAGGCCCCAAAATACAAATAATTTTTTATATTAAAGACATAGCTATTGATGACAAGCAATTTTGTTTTTATTTAAAGCAGTAGAATCTTTCAGTTGACATAAGACCTAGTTTTGTTTTGTATGAAATTACAGTGTTAATTCATTAATAAAATTTTGCTGCTCATGTTCATTGTAACGCCACAGTTATTTAATCTTGACATCCATTTACACCATAATTCCAGTATTTACATAGGTGAGTGCTAGCCACTGGAACCAGTATTTCAAATTTCAAAGGTTTCATTTTAAAGTTGGGAAATTCAAATTAAGGAAAGGAAAACAACAAGACCTCTGGTAGCACACCACAGTCCTCTAGTATTTCAAATCTACGCTAACTACTCTTTCAAAAGGGAATTTTTTAAACATAAAGGAAGAGAAAATCATGCTATCAAGTGGCTAATGTAATATGGGTCTGCTGCCTCCAGCTTAGCAATGCCAGTTAGGTCACCCAAGGATCAGGTCTTGCTCATGCTCTCAGGAAGGATAGTTTTATTCTGTATGCTTACAATCCCTGACACTACGCGACTCTGATTCTCAGGGATCCTATCCTTTAATAACTAAGAATATTGTGTGTTGTGTATCCAGGACTCCTCAGAAACATGCCCAATGGGTTTGTTCACGATGAGTTTATTTTATTTTTATTTTTCCTTTACAACTGAGGTGTTGGGGTCTTCACTGAAAACTAAATAGGAAACATCAGTGACTGCAGCATGATGTGAACGGACTCAAAGGACTTTTTATAGATCTGTAGAGACTATATAACACATATTTCTCTCTATCTGCCTTTTGGGAATGACCCCTTTTATCATTAGAATATATGCTTTCCCTCATGCAGAATAGGACCTTGTTTTTTTCAATACAGAACAAAAACTCACAGCCCTCGCAATGTAACACTTAAGAAAGTGGTATTTAGACAAATGAAGCAGTTAAGAAAACTGCAGCCCTCTGATCCAGCATTGCTCCTGAACACAACCACAGAAGTACCCAGGGAGCCAGCCACAACAGAGAACCTGCTGGTGGGAAACCCGCTGTGGACTATCCTGTAAATACCTTCACTCCACATCTGATCTCAGAGCAGATCTGAGCCCATCTGTTCCTTTGCTACTGGCAAATGTTTACTGAGGGGCAACTAAAAAGCTACGTGTGTCTCACCAGTAGTTGATATCATCAGTCAGCATCAGAGAACACCAGAACATCCAGGGCTCAGTTCTGGGGCCAGTTTTGTTCAACGTCTTCATCAATGATCTGGATGAGGGGATTGAGTGCACCCTCAGCAAGTTTGCAGATGATACCAAGCTGGGCGAGAGTGTCGATCTGCTCGAGGGAAGGAAGGCCCTGCAGAGGGATCTGGATAGGCTGGATTGATGGGCCGAGGCCAACTGTATGAGGTTTAACAAGGCCAAGTGCTGGGTCCTGCACTTTGGTCACAACAACCCCGTGCAACGCTACAGGCTTGGGGAAGAGTGGCTGGAAAGCCACCCGGCGGAAAAGGACCTGGGGATGCTGGTTGACAGCCGGCTGAACAAGAGCCGGCAGTGTGCCCAGGTGGCCAAGAAGGCCAACGGCATCCTGGCTTGTATCAGGAATAGTGTGACCAGCAGGAGTAGGGAAGTGATCGTGCCCCTGTACTCGGCACTGGTGAGGCCGCACCTCGAATACTGTGTTCAGTTTTGGGCCCCTCAGTACAAGAAGGACACTGAGGTGCTGGAGCGTGTCCAGAGAAGGGCAACGAGGCTGGTGAAGGGTCTAGAAAACAAGTCTTATGAGGAGCGGCTGAGAGAACTGGGGCTGTTTAGTTTGGAGAAGAGGAGGCTGAGGGGAGACCTTATTGCTCTCTACAACTACCTGCAAGGAGGTTGTAGTGGGGTGGGGGTTGGTCTCTTCTCCCAAGAAGCTAGCAATAGGACAAGAGGAAATGGCCTCAAGTTGCGACAGGGGAGGTTTAGACTGGACATCAGGAAGAATTTCTTTACTGAAAGAGTGGTTAAGCATTGGAACAGGCTGCCCAGAGAGGTGGTGGAGTCGTCATCCCTGGAGGCATTCAAAAAAGGTGTAGACGTGGCACTCCAGGTCCTAGTTTAGGAGTCATGGTGGTGTTAGTTGATGGTTGGACTTGATGATCTTAGAGGTCTTTTCCAATCTTTATGATTCTATGATTCTATGATCCCCAAAGAAGTCAGGAGGACTGAAATGCTGCACTGCTGGCAAGGAAACACGACGGTCAGCTTAGCATTTATCTGCTCCAGTAACTGTGGATCACATAGTTGAGTATCTGTCTGATACATACATTTATTTAACCTGTTGAAAAGTCATGTGGAGAGGAGAATGAGCTCTGAATGCTTTTACACATTTACAGTTGCTGGGAAAAACATTTCCTTGAAATCCACATGTTCAACATATCCATCTCGCTTTGAGTCTGGCCTTCTGAAAGGAAAATTCACAGCCTGGCATCAGGAATGAAAAACCAGAGAGAAAAATCCCTATTGACACATTAAATTAGACATGTTTGCAGGGCCGCCAGAGATAGCAATTACTCTGCTGCAGCTTCTGTGGACGGATTACGGCAGAAAACACTGACTGCTACCAGGTAATTCTACCTGCTAATTACTTGGGAAGACTCAGGTACTAAACTGACCTGAATGTTTTCATGGGTCCTGGGACCCATTAAAGGAAAGAACTTTAAAAAGCCACACAGTGATGCTGACAGGAACTCCGGAGCTGTTGAAAATCCATCAAAAATATTCTCGCAGTATAATGATTAGAGTTTCAGTCAGCCCCAATCTGTGCAGGCATTCACGTTTACCAGCAGTTACAACAAAAAGAAGTGCTTTAATGGGTTGGTGATTTTTTTTTTTTTTCCATATATATGGGGGATTTTTTTTCAAATGATGCCTACAAAAAGCACCCACAGAGCTGGTCCCGGTGCTTGCCAAGCGGTGAGGCACTGCCAGTTTCAGCTGAGGGGAGGTTAGACGGTCGTGAAATGCTTCCATTTCGAAACAGGGTGGTTGAATTCGCTAAGTGAAACTGATAATCAAACGGGGTTAAAAAAGAAAAACCCAAACCGGGAGAAATTTGCGCAGTTTCGTAGCGCCACCTGCCGCCCCCCGCCCCCCGCCGCCGGCGCAGCGCCCCGGGCCGCCCCCCCGCCGCTTCTCCGCGCCCCAAGGCCAAGGCACCGGTGGCTTCCGGGGGAAAACACCCGTCACTTTAATCTAAAATTGCTTCTTCTCAGCGAAAAGTCGCGATTTGGGGAGCGGGGCACTCATTGGCAGCAGCACTGCAAAGGTGCATTGCTCTAGCGAGGAGGTAGCGGGTAACAGAAACCAGGGGGACAGCAGGTCTGCCCTGCCCGGCCTCCCTTCCCTCCTCAGCCAAAACTGAGGGGCAGAAGCTAAAAGCTGATGCTGACACCCTGCTGCACGTCTAGGCTTCACCCAAGACATGCGGTCCCTCAGCACAAGCCAACCAAACCTCTCAAACGGGGAGCTAAGCAGAATGGCCCCGGGTTATTTTGCCTCGCTACGCAGGACCAGTCAATCCTGTGAGGCAATGTCCTCTATGGCACAGCGAGCTCTGGTACAACAGTTCTGAGCCACCAGGACTTGTGGGTTGCTGCACAGAAAGCATGAGCTGGAGCTCCCGCGCTCCTCTCGAGGGCTTGCTGTGGGGGATAAAACAGATTGTCAGATCGAAACCATTAACCCTCCAAAGAGGTAATGCCTTGCAATTTTTTTGGTGCCATGCTGAGACAATACCTGCAATGCTCAGAACTGGGGACCCAAGTTGCAAACAACTTTCTATTGTGGCAATAACCTGCCTCTAACCCTGCTGCCAAAGAACGCTCTGGTCAGCAAATCCTCCTTTCTTTGGCAGCTGTTTGCAAAAAGGACTTTTGACTGTGGGATGTCCAAAAAGAAACCTGGACCAATGAGGTGCAAAGATCTTTCCATCATGAAGAAGGTTCTGCATGCAGTCACCGAGGCAGGAAAAAGAACAGAAGGAATAAGGAAGCTTTCTGTAAATAAATCTGCATCTACCACCACTTTCCACCCAGCACATTCCCCCCGTGGGGGACTGGAGTTGTCCAGTGTCAGGCAATAAATCGAGCCAAGGTCTCATGGTCATGAGCATGTAACAAGCATTATAGACACGCTGCTAACTTCACATCTTTGCACTTGCACATTGCAGCATTTCTTTCAGTGTCTCCTACAGTACAAAGGAGAGCAGAAAAATCTGACAGAGCTCCAATACACAGGCAAAGCCTAGATAATCCAGGACCCACATAATCTGCATTTCACATCTAAAAATTCAAATCTTCTAGCACTGAAACAACCTGCCATTTGTCATTCTGTAAGAATTTGGGTATAATTAAATACTCCTAGAGATGCAAGGAAAGCTGTGTTATTTCCTCTGAGGAGAAAAAGGTGACTTAGAGGTTTTTAATATTATAGATATTGCTTTTCAGAAACTCTCCTCAGGAAACGTTGGAAAATCCCTTCTCTCCAAATAGACAAGCCTAAAATTACAGATTCATTAAATCAGTGTGTGGGTAAAAAGTTTCTTCATATAGTATCACTAGGTTTAAAACAGAGAGAAAACACAACCTCCTTTCATCTGCTGAGGATGAGAAATCTATAACAAAAAGGGAATATATAAACAAAGCACACTGCTCCTTGGCACAGTCTTTGCTGTCAAAACTTCCTCCTGCTCACGGTCCTTTTCCCCATCCTACCTACATTTAAACTATCACTGTCCCAAACTGTTATTTCAGGGTTGCATTAAACACTTTAGGATTTACTTATTTAGTGAGCAGTGATGCCACCAACCCTTCAGCTTGACACCAAAAACATCTGATCAAGGCTGTGCAACAGAATTTAATCCACTAGGCAGCTGCCTACCGTGAAAAAATATTCTCTACACAATGCGTCTCATCACACACTTCTGAACAAAAATATTCTCTTTATCATACCCAACAAAGAGTCCGCTAATCTTTTTTTGAGATCATGGCATACATAAAATTATTAAGAACAGTGCAGCAGGGACATTAAATAAACAAGGCCCATGGACCAAACCAGTTGAAAATTACTAGATATATGCAGTTTAGGTCAATCTGGTTATCTTCTAGCGAGTGTAACTAAACAAAATGAGCAGGGAGTAAACACTTTCATAAACTTAAATACTTTGAGCTGCACTAATTTATCTATTCCATCAGACTAATCTAATTTATCTTGAGCCAGTAAACAAGAAAAGAATGTGAGCTGCTCACATTTTCCCACAAATAATATCCTGCCATGTTGTCTGTGACCGCAACAACTCTCGGCCACATTCCACTAGACTTTCACAAATATTACCATTAGGAACTATTTTTTCCTCCTCCAGGCTTCACTTCTGTACTGTAAAATGAGCAGCTATTATCAACATGCTAGTTCTCCAGCTAGAAAGGGAACCAGGTGTCCAAATCAGGGCTCAGTGGAAGCTGATAATTATGTATGTCTACAGATTCTCTGGTTTAGCGGATCTGTGCTACCTCTCGAGCCAACACACAACTCTTGATAATGAGGCACAGAGGTAACAGCTGCCCTCTGGCTCTGTACTTCTGCAGAGGTGCAAACCTCTTTATGGCAGCTTTGTTAAAGCTGGATTTTTAGAGTTTCTTGCCTACAACGATACTTTGCTTCAACAAGGTGCTTAGATCTGTAAGCTATTTTAAACAGGACAACAGTCCCACCGAAAACAAAGGTCCAATGGCCTTGAAGTTAAATATGCACTTGAGAGCCTTGCTCGGTGGTTGCTTCTTTTCGTAGTCCTCCAGATGGCTGCCAGAGCAGCTTACTGCAGAGGTGCAGTTTGTTGCACATGCAGTAAGCTGGTGTCACGCTACACAGATACGCTGAGAAAACACTCAGAAGGATCATCTTGATGCATCTGTGAATGCAGGACAGGCAAACAGGTTTCCCTAAGAGTTACACCAAGTTCCAACAGTGATTTTCCCTATGACTGTGAGAAAATAATTTTGTTTCTAGGCTCTGTTGCTGATATATAAAAGGGACTAATACTTGCATAACAACATTTCACCAACTCGTGGAGTATTGCAAACATCAATGTCCATAAAGCACAACGAGCAGGAGGCTGATAAGACTTAGTATTCCGACTCCAAGACTGCCCCCAGTGGCTCATTAGCAGTTGACTTTACAGTTATACATGCAATTTTCCACATGGGCCACCTCCTAGGGAAAACAGATGGTGAGAAAGAGCATTCCTTCCCTTTACCACCATCCCCCCAAAGAAGTAACTTCTCCGTTTTGACAGGTATTTTCCCACCATTAACATTTAACTTCACAAAAAGAAAAAAGTATTGGTGTGTCTTGGGCAAATAAATAGCTCTACACAGGAGAAACTAACACATTCAAAAGAAAAGGGATATTTCTGTATTTGGAAAATTACATACGTATTCTTGCTGCTTTTTTTTTTTTTTCCTTCTAGGAAGCCTGCTAATGTTAGAGACATATTTGGTCAGTGCTTCCACTGGATTATAACATATTATTACACAGTAGATGACAGATGAAATTATCTTTTATATATATAGCTGGCTTATATGCGTGCTAGACTTTCCCAATTTTGTTCTCACAGACATACAAGAATGCAAGAGAATTAAAATGCATAGCTAGTTCCAACAGTACAATTCTGTCTCTTACACAGCTCAAATAAAACTGTGTCATATATGGATATTCTGCTCAGTCACGGAGAACTTTCTCTGTTCCACAACGCGGCAGTGGTCCTAATGCCAAGGAGGGCAAATAAAGCCTCGTGGTCTTCCTCTCACAATGCAGTAATATTTATCTATGAGGTAAAAACCACATATGAATCACTGTGTCCTATTTTCTCCTGACATAGGCATGTTGATTTAGATAAAGCCACAGAGACAATGCTTCCTTCTTCAACACTGACACAAAATGTTCCAAAAAGACGTTAAAAGGAGGGACGATCTATTTCTGAAACGTAGAGATGTTTTCCCCAGGTCACCCATGTTTCATATCTATTTCTCTGCTTGTGTTGTAACCTATTTAAAGGTATTTTTAAAAGACAAAGATTTGGGTATTTTATTTGCAAAACCTATTGCATAGCTTTCAGTAATTAACTGCTGATACCTTTGAATGGAAAAGGATGCAAGAGGACCATCACAGGTCTGACACTCCAGAAACTCCCTGCCTCCAGCAGCCCAGCACATATGCAGAAGCACACACACTAATGAACTGGCTAGCTCTTCAATAACAGCTGATTTATATAAACTACAATGGTTTCTACTGAGTTAAATGTATTTATAACACATTGCAACATATAAATATGCAGCAGGAGGGGACCCCATGCTTTGCATGTCTTTTGATCAGGCACTGTGTTTATTGTCACTCATTTTGAAATTAGATGCCAAAGTAGAAGGGACTTCAATCACAGTAACCCTATCTCATGGTGGTTTCAGAGAGCGCCCTCCAGCAAAATGCCTAATTAGCAGCATTTTCTGAAGATTTGGGGCACCCAACTTTAGACAATCTGTGTCTGATTTCCAGAAATGCTGAACATTCATAGTTCGCATTGGATCAGCAACAGCACAAGGTAGCTCAGCCTGAAAAGGCTGAGATGCTTCAGAAGACCAGGCATTACAAGACACATAATGGGTGGTCACTTCAGTCTGCATGCACACCCAGCAGCATCAGAAAATGTTACATGTTGCCCAATTCCATCAGCATAAAATTAAGCTTCTTGTTAACAGACAAGCAAAATGAAAAGGAAATCCCTGTTTTGTATTTGAATTGCTGTTTTGAAGATTGTGGCATCTGTTGGTATGTATCTGTTGTAGAGTTAAGCATGAGCAGCATCCCATGCAGATTCATTTATCTTGGTATGTATTCTCTACATTTTATGTTGTTCTTAATTTCTATTTCTTTCCCTAAGATTCCTTACATATAGAATTGTGGTTTTGCAATCGTAAGGTACATCCAGGCACTACTTGAAAGTATTCCTTACAGCAAGAATGCAACTCAAGAAATTTAGGTAAGTTTACAAAATGCCTCGATAATGCTAGAATTAAAAAGATAGGGGAAGAGAATCCCCTATGCCTCCAGCACTTTGAAGTAAAAGAAACAGATATACTTTCTTTCCTTTTTTGTCAGGAAAAGAGCTAACAAGGTGTTAAGATGGCTAAAATGGATCACAGAACAAAAACGGTCACATTTCCTTTACTCATAGAGTGACACAGGAGAGATAGAATATTTATATCACCAAAATTTCTACATTTAGACAAGTCAGGGAAAAAAGTGCTTGGTCTAGAGAGTGTGGCAACTTTTTCCCTGTGAGGGGGTAATTTTTGTTTTTTGAAAATGTAGTGAATGGTATTTTTGCTTTACATCTTCTTTTACAGCTGCTGGTTATGCAGCTGACGTGACTGTCATTGATAGGAAGACATTGCACTGATTTTTATTAATAAGGACAGCAAGCATCCAAAGGCTGACCCAAACAAAAACGCTGTCATGGTTGCAAAGATTTGAATTCACATTTGAATTTAAATGCTTGCAATTACTCAGCTGCATTTTTACTTTCTGGCTACGGGGTGATGTAGGCACAATGTTAAAATAGACCCACTGGAGGGGAAGCAGACACCAAACCTTCTAATGGTGGTCTCCAACTGAGAACTATTTGAACTGTTCCAGACATGTGCTCGTGGGAAAGTGAAACAAGCCTCCAACTTAAGACAACTGTTACTAAAGCTATAGTTTATCTAGCAGAGTTACTGCTTTAAAGACAAATATTTCCAATACATGCAAGGAAATGGACACTAAAGTACCAGGAGGGGTAGTTCTCAGTTCCTGTGAGCATAAACTAGTCCAGCTGAAAATTTTGCACAGGGAAAATTTTAGCTCATTGTGACTTACAAGTTTCATTGCTACAGCAAGTGCCTGGCAGTGTGTTTATACCCTGAACAAATAATCAATATCCTGTGTGCCCATCGCATGAGGCTGTTGCCATGTAAACCCATTTACTCTCTGTAGAAGTGGTAAAGGAAGGATAAGAAGCACTGCATTCTCCAATAAATTAAAAAAAAAAAAAAAAAAAAAANCCACTCAAGAATTATGAAGAGGAAAGTAATACAGACTGTAAATTGTGCAGCCAGCCCAGGAAGCTCAGCTCGGTGGCACTCCACGTCACTTGTGTGGCCGTGGTATGACTTCTTAACAATCTTTATGGGATTCTTGGGGAGGAGGGTCAAGGTGAGGAGGACAACTTCTCCAGGCAATTCACAGCCCAGAGGCATCTGGCAGCTTCTCATCCCCCATATTACATAGATACCTTATAAACATGCCTACCCAATCAAAAGGGTTTTCTTCATGGGTTGCCAAGTGTTTGTTAAAGGTCAATCCTTGCTTAGAGAGCAAGAATATAGAGAAGGCACCCATTCCATGGGGTTGCCACGGCACAGCCATAGATTCAGTCACGTAGAAGCTGAAGTAAAACAGTCAGGGTCGTGTACAGAAGATAAGGATCTCCAACCAGGAGTCTCCAACAGACAAAAACAAACGTGATCACTACAGAAATCTAAAGCAATCTGAGAGGTACCCTACAAGTGTGTGTCTCTACTGGCTAGCAGCAAAATCTCCATATGGCTGCGTCTTTCTTTGGATTAATTCACCAATTAGTTCAAATGGATCTCAACTTGACTTCTTCCTGCCTTGCAAAATTTTTCCCTGTACTGTTACCCTGCTAAAACGAGCAGCATCGCGTTGCTCCGCAATTTCAGAGGAGCGTAGTCTGTCCTAGGACAGATCTTCAGGTTCAGAGTCAGCAGAAGTGCAGACCATCAAATTCTGCTGCAGCAGTGCTGGTTTGGGGTAGCGCTGGCCCTTGCCTTGAGAACTGATGCACAGCTGTACCTCAGCTCCGCTGCAGAGGAAGCCCAAACCAAGGGATGAACAGGATACTTGCTGTTCAATCTCATACAGATTAAAGCAGCAGGTCAATTCTATTGGGAGGGAGCAAAATATTCTCTGTGTTACTACTACAACTAGTAAAATGAGAGCTTGGATTTTATATTAACAACTATGATCTGAAACAAAAAACAAATGATGTACAGTATCACCCTCCATACTGCACATCCAGGAATTGTGAAGAGAAGGGAAAATCCAGTCTGCATTGCTGGGGAGTGTTATAAAAAATTCAGAAGTATTTAATAATTTACGCAGTCTGACCACTGACCTTAAAAGTTGTGTTAAAAAATTAAGAACCTCAAAGAAATGTTATTCAAAAATACAGACTGTACTTAAAATAGATTATTAGTTCCCCAAAATTTTTAAATATGACTGAATTTAATAACAAATTATATATGAACACAATTACATGTATAAGTAAATGTGATCAGATCTGATAACTTCAGAGCACAGCTATGCAGCATCAAGCTGAGGCAGTGAGTGAGTGTGACACCCACAGAAAAAGCCTAGCTGAGGCACTAACAACTCCTCATCTGTGCTCAGCTGCTGTCTGGCATAATACTGAGGACATCTGCAGCCTGGCAAAATATTTATTGTGAAACTCATCGGAATTTAGATTTCATTATAAAATGAGACAACCACCCCTTTCTCCATCATACCTCATGTTTGAAAAATTATCTCTAAAGGTCAGATTCTTCCCCTCCATCTTATTACTCCTAATCTATTCACCAGACAGGCCAAAGTAAACCAAAGCACTTGAACAGTGATTTAAGAAACATGGGTATGATCTGAAACCTGGTATAAACAAGGATGTTTCTTAACTGTAACTAACATGGCATTCAGTGGAATAAGTGTTAACATGTTGCCTGAACAAAATTCAAGACACAATTAAAAGTGAAGAAGATATTCTTCACATCTCATTAAAATTTTTACACAGATTTATTGGTACAGAATATCAGTATTTTGGTTGGTTGGCCAGTGAGTAATCCCTAGATAGACACTCTGTAAAGCACTTCATGATTCGCTCTGGACTATTATTTTACTGTACACACTGCGAAGATAACAAGCCCTTCACTTGAGAGGAATACCTTTTTGGGTTTCCGTCAAAAAAAAGAAAGCGGTGTTAACCTGCATGCATGAGAAGTGCATCTTTGATTGTCAAGTGCTGAAATATCTTGCTCAATTTGCCTTGACTCAGGAAGTGCTCTCTGATCTCAAAATTGTTGATGCTAAAAAAAGAGCATTGTCTTAGAGCAAAGCAGACAGTACTATAAAAATAATGAGCTAGGAAGACTCTTAAGCCTTTTACATAATAGAACCTCTCACTACACTGAGGAAGATTCCCTCAAGGCCCAGTGTAGCTCTTTACTTTTATTTTGGCTTAAACAGGCAAACACCAGAGCATGAATTAAAGAGGCCACTTATTTACTAAGCATTCAAAGTCTACAGCAGTTAAGAGGATTAATTGTCTTCATGCATATAAAATTTAAACATAAGAGATTAAAGACAAACCAACCTGGTCACACACAACTAACTTCAATTAACCTATCTGCACTCCCTAAGCATTTTTGTTAATAAGCACAGACCACTGGCCCCAATTCACATCCTGATCCTGCAAGGTTTTCTCCATGTGAACTGTGAGAGAGGGAGCATTGTCAGAACAAAGCTTCAGAAGGACAAAAAAAAATGACAACTCTTAGATTAAACTGTAAAGCAGCAGCTGGAATAGTATGCCAGCTGAACCACAGTGGAAAACGTATGTGGAGACATCCATAGTCACCTTCAGAAAAGCATCCAAACACTGGAAGCAACCTTACTATAATCTGAAATTTGAAAACAACTCTGACTGCTAACGATAAGAGAGGAAACCATCCAACATTACAAGCTATGGCTGCTCCATTCATTTCAATGGAGTTACTGTGCTGAAGCGATTTACATCTATCACATTAAACATCCCAAAATGGGGCCTAGAGCCATTTTATCCTTATGTAATTAAATTAATGCCAGTCTCGAGCTTCAGCTCTGCCTGGTTAGGAACCCATGTTCTTTCTGACCTTCACTGCACAGGAGACCGCCAGCAAAGAGCTGCAGCAGCAGGCTTGAATAGTACACACTTGTCAATATTGGTTTTCAGTATTAAAATCAAGTCCAGTTCTTCTTAGTGAGGCCTTTTTCACCACAAAATACTATCTTTAAATCTTCCTGTGCTGTACTACTTGCAATCATTGCTATAGACAAGTGCTGGGAGAGTGAGGGAGGGAGGAAAGGTTGTTAAAGACTGTCAGTGTTGTAACCGTGGGGTTTATTTACCCAGACTGTACAGGATTTGGCCATAACAAATATAAGAAATTTCATTTAAACATCAGAACAACCCTTTTTTCCTCCAAGGGCAATTGAACACTGGAACACATTGCCCAGAAAGACTGCAGTGTCTCCCTCCTTGGAGATGTTCAAAACCCAGCTGGACACAGCTACAAACAACCTGCTCTAGCTGACCCTGCTCTGAGCAGGAGGGTTGCACTAGGTAAGGAGATCCCTGCGTACCCCAACTTCTCTGTGATTCTGCAACAACAGTTAAAATAGTGACACCCACTGCTTTTGGTCTCTGTGAATGTGCCTCAGTCACCAAGCAGAATAACAGTAGCACAAAACCCCCTCTCCAGAAAGCCTGAAACCTCTGTAACTCATCCGCGGTATGGAGGTTTCCATATTACCCAGCTTCTGATACTTCTGATCCCTTCTGATTTCAAGCCACAACACATCTTCAAACAGCCCCCCCAAAGTATCATAATGCAAGTCCCACATTCGACGCAAGATGTGATGGGGGTTTTAAATTTTTTTTTTTTTTTGAAAGAAGTACATACCACTGACAGCTGCCACACTGTGTGCCTTCCCAGTGAACAGCAGGCTAATTACATGACAATTAGGTGAACAAAGAAGAGTCATATAGCAAAACTAAACCTAGTATCTCTAGTTTTCCTGATTAATAGTTCACTAGAAGTGGTCTTGAGATAATACTAGTTTTAACCAATAGCTTCATTTGCAAAAGTGTCTATTCAGACAGATATTTTTCCTACTCTTACTCCTGCTAGCCCTGTGCAGGTAATCACCCTGGCCAACTGCACAGGACTGTGAATTTTACTCCTCCTTCTGAACTGCCAGCAGAATTATTGACTAATTTCACTAATTTCCAACCCATTACACCTGTGCAAGCCCACGGGCTCTTCATAGATGCAAGCAATATCAGAATTTGGCCTGATGAATTTTTACTGCTGGCGATGGCACACAAAGAACGTCCCACAGAAATTGTGTAGAATTGCCAGTTCGGAAGGGTACGTACACCTGGCTGTCGCACCTCCTCTCCCCTGGAGCCAGGCTTTTTCTGCTGCACACCCTTCCTACCAACAGGCCATCTAATTCTAGGTACCTGAAGGAATCCACAGCTCTAGATTAGAAACACTATTTATTTTTTTTAAATCAAGTTAGATTAAAATATCTCCTTTAACTAACTATTTATTAGAGCGGGACCATATCTCTTCCTCTTCTAGATAGCTGCTCCAATGTCTGGTCTCAAGTGCCCCTTTTTGGCCGTAGGAACATTTAGTTCATTTGTAAAAAATCAGAGTTTCGATGTAAGAAATTGTATGTATGCTCTCCCACAACGTTTTATAGCCAGCCAGCTGACTGCATGATTTCCGGGCATCTAAATTTTGGATGTAGAAAGATAACAGTGAATCTAATTGAGGACAGATGGGCCATGGCACATTTCAACAGTTTCTCGGTGATTGTAACCTTTCTGCTAATAAATAAATGCAGTAAACCTGTGAAGGTTCTTTAAAATAAAAGTGGTTATATATCCAGTGGAATATAGACTTAAGGCAGAGGAGTGGCCTATGTACCTCTTGCCTCTAATTTCCCTAAATATTCAGGTAGGAACAGTGTGTTTCTTGCCCCATTTTCAGGGGAACAGGATGATACATCGTCTGAAGGCACTGCCTGCACGTCCTGATGTCCTTCAGCTTTTATCTATTCTAGAAATATTTGGTTTATGTTTCCTTCTTGAAGGCCCCTTCAGTATCCAAAGCAATGAAACACAAGGCTTGGCTTTGTTCTAAAATACTGCATGTGGTAACATCTGGAAGTGCTGTAACAGGATTCTAGAATCAGGGAACTGGTTTATTGTTTGGGGTATTTTTAAATGTAGGGCTTCAACAATGTAGAGAATGGTTCACAAAAATATAAACAGTACTCACTTACCATAACTCTCTTTTTCCTATTTGCAAGCTGAATACATTTTATGTAAATATCATGAGCAGAGTGAAAAAATCAGGACCCAGGACCTAAAAAAAAAATTTTTTTTTAAATCAAGTCTTGATTTTTTTCACAATTGAAACTCAATCCCGGAGGTAAGGTCTTACGTGTTACATAAACTACGTCAAAATGTACCTCAAAATTAAGAGAGGAATATAAGAAATTGTCATGTGATAACTACACAGGCAAAAATACAGTTATTCTTTTAATAACATCTTTCCCAAGCAAGTGTGTATTTAGACAGAAACAATCTGACAGTAGATGTTGAACAGTAAAGGTCTTTCAGAGTCATGTTTCATGAAATGCCGGCCAGTTGCGAAAGCTGGCCATTCAACAAGCAAGACCAGCTGGTTTTGAATAAAGATCTAAATTGAAACAGTAGATTAAACCAAAACTAAGTTACGTGGAAATTTGCCAGTTTAGTGCACCTCTGCTTCTGGCTTAGCGAAGCCATTTCACACTTGGCTGAAATGCCTGCGTGGTCCCTACCAGTACAATGCAGTATCTGAACACCTTCTAATCTTCAGCGTGCAACATTGACGTGACAAAGGCTGTTGATACTCTGTTTTACAAGTGGAGAGGTGCAGAGAAATGAAGGGCTTGATCCACAAGGGCAGCTTGCATAGCTAATGCTGGCCTGTGCAACTCCCACCCACCAGGCACTGGGCGCTCAGTGCAACACCAGCACCGGTGGGAAGCTCCCAGCAGCTAGAGGTGAGGCACAGGCGAAAGAGGCCAGGCCCGGGTGCCCAAGTGACTGATCCAGTCCACAGACAGTTACCTGTTAACCACCTGCTAAAAATATAGCTCCATTTCTCCACCTGCAAAAGCCCACCACTGCTTTATATAAAAAACCTACTCCTAAAACAAACAAACAAAAAAAAATCTAAATACCTCACAACCTTGAACGGGCATTCAAACCATCAAGGTGAAGCATGAATCAAAACACCACTCCAATAAAATAACGGTAAGTATGAGGTGTTTCTTTCCTGTTGAAACTCCTCTGCTTGATATAAGTAATATTCATAGTGAGAAAAGACACTTTATCTACAGCTCAGTATCTAGGGTATTATCCTAAGATACCAGAGACCCAAATTTAAATTAATACTCCAAAGTAAGAAACAAAACCAGAATTTTTCTCACTCTGGGCAAGCATTCTGATCAGAACATCTCAGCATGCTGTAGCTTCTCTGCTCTTGGTTTCAGCTGCTTTGTGCATGAGCAGCATTCAGCTGCTGTCAGCTCAGAAAGTGCCTCTACAGTTCAGCTTCACTGATCATCTTGCAGAGCTCTGGCTTCAAGCAAAGGCTTCAAACAAATGGTTGGCTACGAGGTATTCATAACTGGTGGAGGTAGCAAGGGCTGGATGATTTAAAAAACGTCATTGCCACTTGAAAGGCAAATCAAATGCCTAAAGGCTTACGTGGTTGTTCAAGTACATTTGAGAATCTGAGCCCAAGTTATCATTCAAAAGTCATGAAGAAAGTCTGAGCCTCCAAAAACCAAAGCACTTCAATCACAGCCTCTTCCTTTCCTTTAGCATATTGTACACATGAGCAGAAGGTGTATCTGTAATTTTAGAAAGACAGCAGAACTGAGCAGACCCCTCACCTTGTTATGTACTTCAGGGCTGAAGCCTAGAGTGTTCCCTTAACTGGTTCACTTAACTGGTAGAGCATTCCCAGTAATGGAAAAAGAAAAAGTATTAGGCTTGAGGGCACATCAACTAGGTTAAACTGACCAAAACAGCTGCTGAAGAACATACATTTTGTAAGTGTTCTCCTTGCAGGCACTCTACTCCCCAGTAACAGCTATTTTCTTTCAGAGGGATTAGGACAGTACCAAAAGGACAGGCGTACATAATAAACCACTAATTCTGGAATGAAACAGTTCCATGAAAAGATAAATCCTTGCTTCTGACAACCCTTATTATTCAACAGATGGTAAAATTAACATCAAACCAACCAACAGAGGTTTCCTGTGCTCCAGCCAGCCTGAAAGGAAGAGAACAACCTTTTCTTCTTCCATATTCTCCTGTCTTTTATAGCCCTGAACAGTTGCATCAAGCAAGGTGCTCTCAGATTTGCCTAGACTGCAACATTTACACTGTATCACTGATTTCCTTTCCCAAACAGTGTCTGTGAATGTTGGGACGAAGGCGTGAAATCCACTATGCAATCTCATCAGTATAGGAGAAATACACATGCTATAGGACACTGTGGTATTAAGCTCCAATGTTAAAATGTTAATTTGAGGCATCAAGCTGCCCTCAATATACACAGAGTAATAAAATTTTAAAAAAATAAAAAATAAAAGTAAAAAAGATAGAGGTGGTAATTTGAAAATCATCGATTCTCCACAAGAAAAACAGGAAGTACAGAGGAAGCCTGACCCCATAAGAAGGGATGTACAATGAACGGAGGCCATCCTTAGACAGCACAGTAATCTACACAAAGAAAAGCTCTTGTCCATAATGCAACATGTGCCACTTAAATAACAAAGAACTTTTTTTTAACCTTGTAGTTCACATTTGCTAGACTGGCAGAACCACTTTAACCTAGAAGTCTTTGTGTATATTCTTCATTTCTTGTCTGTCCTCTTTTGGTTTTATCTTACGTTTTATGTGTATACAGCTGGTATATAAAGAACCTTAGCCTGAACAGAACTAAAAATCACTTAGAAATCCTCACTGAAAAAAAAAATCACTGCATTATAGGATTAGTCTGTTGAAAAATGCCTTTTTTTTTTTTTTTTTTAAAGCTGCAAAAAATGTAGAAACTGACCGTGTGTAAAGTCAAGGTTAGCTGCTACATTCATGAAAAAGACAGACCAGTTTGTGTCATCAAAGAAGAGATGATTAGTTTCTCAGTCCCAGACTGTCAATTCACAAATCTTTGATAACCTCACCAGGTGAGATATCTCAAGTCAGTTCACATTTCAAAGAAAAAGCCCTAAATAATTGCCTTACTAAAAGTAATAAGGATTATAAAAACTAGAAAGCTATGATTTTATCAAAACAAACATTAACAACAATTTTGAAAGAAATTCTAGGTGTTCTTATGTATTTTAAAGCACCGTTTTTCATCTACACATTTAGCATCACATTGCACTTTTGCAAATGTCAAAAATCGTAAATAAGTCAGCTTTTCTTTCTAAACCTTTGCTTCCTTTAAGTTTGGATACAAGTTCAGATCCAATTCCCACATAACTGTACCTGATATGATTTTTTAAATTATGCAGAACTCAAATTTATGGCAAACAACACAGTAGTCACATGTATTGTGATGTTGATTACCCGAACCTCAGTCATCCAAAATTCCTGCTAGCTGAAATAAGGTTGTATGCTGCTGCATCTAACTATCAGGGGAACTTATTTAACATGATTAACTGAAACCCTGATCCTCTGAATTCATTTTCCCTCTGACATTTGGATTATTAAAGCTATAACTGCTCTGAAAAAGAAAAGGCTAAAATGAGCTAAGAGGCAAAGACTATTCTAATGACTTTGTTATTTTAAAAAGAACGCCAGGTGCTTACCCAGGCAAGTAGAAGACAAAGTCCTCCACTTTGAATGGCCTACGGTGTACTCAGACACGATGCTCGAAGGCATAGAAAGGCCTGAGACGAAAGAGTACAAGAGTTACAGTAATGTGATTACACGGTTGCATAGTTAAGGAATGTGAAAATCTTGATGGTTCAGTTGCAAGTCTGCTGGTCATTTTGTGTGTGTAATTATTATTGATTTACTTCTTGATAGAATCTTAGAGAAAGCACTGAAAAAAGATTTGAATGAGAAGATACAGATGTAAATGCAGATTTTAAATGGTGTTTTCACTTGGCATTAATTATTTTAATGGTATTTTTAATTCTGTTTTCCAAGATATAATTTTTTTTTCCTCTTGACTTCAAGTTATCACGTACTTTGCGTTAGCAAAATAAAGCGATCGAGTGTGGAATGGGCACTGAAGGCAAAGACTCAATAAAAGAGCAGCATGCTTTTCAATCTGGCCTTTTAAAACATCCACTATCAGAGGGCTTTGGAGGTTTAAGGGATTAGATACCATGACACATCTGTCAGATTATTATGTAAGAAAACGCTCCTGCTGTTTTCTGTGGGTAGAATGTCTGCTGTGGAACATTAAAAATAGTTTTAAAAACAAAAACACACAAAATAGGCAATATTTCAGTTACTTCAAAGTGTGTTTTCATGGCAAAAAAATGATAACTTATTTTTCCTGGCCTAAAAACAAGTTATATTTAGCGCTCTGACTGCAGGCTTGTATCTGAATATGGATTAGCAGAACACACATGCTTTTACTGTTCACAACAGAGATTATGAAAAAATATCAGGATTTGTACGTTGGCCTAACTTAGCTGTAATTTACAGAGCCAGGAATCACGGACAACATGCAAAGAATAGCAGTGAAATATAAAATAGTAATTCATGTTACATTTCAGCTATATGCTTAAAAGCATTTTAAATGACTGCTGATCTTAGGAAGCTTTTCTGTATAAAACAAAAGCAAAAATAATTTCATGAAAAAACCTAGTATCATCCTACTGCTCACATGCTGTGTTTCAGTAACACAGTTATGTCTTGTCAGTGGTGTGGCAGCAGTGTTCACATCCTGCTGCTGAGGGCACTGCAGAGCAACAACCAATCTCCAAATTCACATCATACATGGCTGGAAAGCTGTAGCTTCATTAAAATTGTTATGAGAAGCAGAAGTCTGAAGCCATCATCCATCACCAGCTGGATACTACAGATTTAAACAGTTATTGTAAGTTCTGTATTGGTCAATTCTGATCTTCAAGTTCTGCAGTTCTCATGCCCCTGCTGTGCTCTTTTAGACATCTCACCCTTACAGCAGGGGACCAGATGATGCAGGGCTGTTTAGGTGGTAAGAGCTACAGTACTGTGTTACACAAACAAATCACAGAAGCAAACACAGCAAGAGTTGAATTGGAAGTTTCTCCCATTCTAATAATTTCTCTCTCTTAGCAGCTGAAATCTACCTTTGCCAGAAATTCCATTACCAACTGCACAAAGCATTTCAGGCTCTGCTTTGCATAGACAGATGAGCAGAAAACAGTTGTCAATAGGTGGAAACTAGAAAGAGGCAGACTAAAAATCAGCGAAGATCTGGAACACCACTATAGCTTTGGATCACTAATAAATATGGCCAAAATATGGGGGAACAGACAGCAGATTTTTTTTTTTAAAATAAACTTACATGTGTTTGTGTGTGTATATTTCAAATTTCTCCCAAACCTGACCTTCACAGGAGCACAGTGTGACCATGAAAAGTATTCACTGCTCAGGGACCACCCCTAACTGGTTTTTTATGCTGACATTATCACAATTTGAAGCAACAGGGCTCCGGTCTTGAGCACTAGCCCATTACTCTCAAAGGGTGCAGGCTAAAGCAAGAAACTTCTGTGCAGCTGCAGTGTGTATTAGGGCACTTCCTGGGCACATGAAGCTCTCTGTGTAGACACACTCATTTGCTTACCACTTCAGAAACATCCCACCTACACAGTAGCCCTCCTTTTTTAAAGTTGCCCCTACTTTCAGTGAGTGGGAACCTAAAGGCAGCATGTTCTCAGCCACACAAACTCATTTCACCAACCTTCCCAGAACTTTTGGTCTAGGACTACTAGTTTCACTGTTTCACTGTTTGCATTCCTGCAAACCAGAGCATCACGAGCGGAAGGTTTCTACTGATAAAAGAACAGAGCAGCAACAGTCATGAAAATTACAGACCTTGCTTTACATAAGAATCGTTCAATAACAACACTGCAGATTATATTGACCAATACGTAACTTGTTAGTAAAGGATAAGCACCTTTTGTTCGCAGGAATTGTACAAACTTTGTCTGGAAACCATGAGTCATATTTTGTCTCTGTGTGTACCACTGGCATTCACACTGAAGTCAGTTTAATTCACATTGAAAAGTTTACACAATGTAATAGTTAAAATGCCATTCCTGATTGATTGTGTACATACACAGACAACTACTATAGTGAGTCAAAAGGACAGTCAGTTCAACAATTCAACATTTTTCACAAAAAATAATTTCTAAGAAATATCCATTTTTTTGTCTAGAACTATGTACAAAAATGTAGATTCACAAAGCCATGAGGGTCTCTCATTTAGATGCCTCTTGTGCAAATGCCCCTTCCCCAGCTGGGTTCCCTAGCCTGGCTGTATAACCCATGATGAATCTCATTAATTCAGAAAGAGGGAATACTCTTGTTGCATATTGGGAGTCAGCATCAGGAAAGCAAGTTCAGTCTATAACACTAAGTGATCCACAAGGTCCTCCAGCAGCCTTTCTGAATTCAGCTTTTTAAATTATGCTAAACACCTCTCATCTGGACAGAATCAGTGTACCCCCACTCTGCATGAAGCTAGCCAAGATTATTTTGCAAGAGCCCATACTCTTGAAACAGGAGTTTCAGAAATGCTCTATTTCAATCTCAGATGTGAAGTGTCCAGAGTCCTAAGTCTTGAATGCTTCGACAGCCTCAGAATTATTAGTCTATGCTTCTTTCAAATGCTCCTTTAGTCTGAAAATACTTGGAAAAAGGATGATGACTTGGCTAGTAGTCAGAAAAACATATTTTTATTGAACAATCTATTCTTCCAGAATTCTGGATTTAAATATTTTGAGCAAAATTCATGTGTGTACATGCATGTAGATCTGTAAATATATACACATTTTGTCTTATTTACATGCAGTCCCTACATTTAGACTTTGGGCAGCTTATGCAGACATCTCTTCTAGTGGGAGTGAAAAACGTGTTCAATCCAATGCTTATGTGCAGCTGGCAAAGAGATGTCAGAGTGGCTCTTCAGGGGCAGAGTCTGCCTGGCACACACAGGGTCACTCTCTGTGCACGGAGGTCTCAGATGAAGAGCTCCTTATTCCAACAGATGCACCACAACAAACAAACACAGGCTCAAAGCCTCAGGCACAGCCAAATCTTGCTGTATCTTTGCTTAGCTCTCCAGAGCCCAACATACTCCCGCTCCCACACCAGGTACCTATCGGAGCTACCCTTTTGTTCTTCACAGGGAACTTTCACAGAATACTGAACTCTGAAATTAACTATTTTTTATTTTTAAACAGAAAGAAATAGGGGCATATACATTCAAAAATCCAGGGTACAGAAGAACATCATTTTCTTTCCAGTGACCTACACACCTAGCACATCCTGGCTCCAGCAAGCTCTTCATGTGAGGTTTCTAACTATTAAAAACATACTATCATTTGCGTTGCCTCTGGCCACATTTCAATTCACAAACTCACTCCTATTTTACATACATCTCATGTCTCATTTCTGTTACTATGCATCATCCACGTTCCCAATAAACATGATGGGATGCTGCTTTTGCTACAGCAATTCTTCAGCTTCTCCATTTTTCCTGTTTTCCTGCTCTCTGACCCCCTCCATCCTTCCACGGGCCTGAAGATGTCATTCAGCTGACATTTTGTTGGACTCCCTTAAGTGAATCCTAGTAAAGCCCATTTGGACTACGGAATCTTTTCAAGAGTCTTTGCAGAGTTCGGGACTCGCCTGAGGGCATCTGTGCTGTTGAGCTGTGCGTGGCCACTGGCACAAGCTGTGCATTGGACCTCTGGCACCACCACCATTGCCTGAGGGCCCCAGTTCACAGTATGTCCTCCCAAACACAGGTCTACCGTGTGCAGTCAGTGTTACTGTACTGAAGAAATGTCTATTATTGGGACATTGGAAGCAACTGGAAAGTTTACAGTGCTTAGTTTCTACTGGCTGAGCACAAAAATAGCTGCAACAAACCTGAATCTGGTTTATTTCAACCTCAGGACTACACAGGAAATAAAAGGAGAAAGGAGTCAAACCATTTGCTCTCTCCTGTGTACAAGAGGGAGGAGAAAACTGCCCTTTTCAGTGGCACAGGGCAGACTTTGTTGCTCATCTCCCCCTTCCCCCCTTGCCTGCTGCAGTTAGAGCTACCCTTGTTTCAGCCTACGTAGATCCTAGGACAGGATCTATCTAGCACTGCTCTAAATGAGCTCACAAGACCATGCCCCCAACATCTTTATGCCAGCTAAGGACCACAAGGTATAGTAATATATAGACTGTGTAAACAACCAACTTGTTAATAACCAATCCCAAATCCAAGTTACGAGAAATGAGACAGGTAGGTTTTGGTCACTGCAGGTAAGTACTTGTTGTCTGAAAACAACCTTGTGCATTACAAATCCCTTGTTCTTTTATTTTGAGGATCGCCTATCTCAAGTTTTGCTTTAAAAAAATTCACAGTTACTAACTTAAGTTCGACATCTTATTTTAGGAAAGAGAGTTTAAGGAATTTCCACATGCTTACATGCAATAAGTATCTTTACATATCTGAGTGCATTTATTAGCTTTGGGGCTAAAAGGATTATTCAGCAGAATGAAACTGAATGTAAAATAAAACAGTCTCTACACACTCAGGATGGTGACAATCATTAATACTAAAAAAATGCACATTTCTAGGCTTACAAGATTTTTTTTTTGAGTTAATCAAAAATGTAGCTGATACCATGCCAAAGCATTTAAGAAAACAAAAAATGTTAAGTACATTTTAATGACTTTAGCCAAAGAAAATTCATGAATGCAGTCTGCTGTTGAAAAAAGTTTCTAACATGAAAAAAAGCAGCAATGTTTCAGCAAATGTATAAACATGTATCCTAAATGCAATCATAATGAATGAGGAAACATATTGTACATAAACATCTGAAAGACAAAAATATGAACCATAAAACATACATCATCAATAGCCATAAACCGAACTAATAATTGCACCACATCCATCACATTCAGAGGCAGGTAAAATATAGACTCTAAACCAGAGGACAATATGTTCCTGCTTACAATGTAAAATGGCCACTTGCCTTAAGCACGTACAGTGTGCCTATGTTGCTCTCTTTTGGTGAATGTGCAGTACTGACACAAATCTCTCTGTGCAACAATTCCAGCCCTTAAAAAATATTTATTCAACTCTAATTCCAAAACTGATCTTACAAATAACCCTTAGCTTCTGATTTGAAACACTTTTTAAAAGCTTATTATTTTTTCATCATTATTTCAACTACGTAATGGTTAATGATGCAAAATGTTAGCTGCTTTTGTCCCAGCTCCTTCATCAGGCTTAAGTCTTATATGCTACAGGCTACTTTACCAACGTGATCAATACCATATCTGCATGCACAAAAATATTAATCAAAAATATTTATGTTGAAATGAAAGAATAATTTTGGAAAAAGGATTATGGTAAGTTGTTTTGGTTCTTTCATATGGCAATGGCAGCTGTACTTTACTACTCTTGAGGTTAAGGCAGGAACAGCAAAGACCAGCAAATAGTAAAGCATTCACTGAAAATTTCAGTGTAAATACAGTTATTTGTGCATAGTGGCAGAATAAATAGGATATGACAATTAAAACAAACTGATCCATTCACTTCATGCTCTAGCTCGTTCAGAGAACCCCATCACTGTTCATACAGAAGAGACCTAGCACGGCATCCTAACACAGCCCTTCCCACTCTGTATACTCTCTTGCATCTCACCCTCACTGGGCCTTCCTACCCTCACAAACCACCTGGTTTAAATTCTTCCTTACCTGACACCTTCTTATCAGGGATACCTCTATATCTTTGTTTTCCTTAGCTGTTGTCCTATTTTGTCTCCTCTGTGTTAGATTGTGTGTACATCTGTTGTGCTATAAAAATGTTTAATAATAATCCCTGTCCTTTCCACCTGGGCTGCACAGAACTGCAGTAATAATGTTTATAACCAACTCCATGTGGTAGTTATGCAGGGCCAAGTAACCTTCAGGCTATTTCTCATTTGGGGCAAATAATCTAAATTAAAGAGATTAATCCTTAGGGTACACATGGGCTTACAAGTACTAAAGGAGGGCAAATACTTTTTCTCCATTTATTTTTGTGAATGTCTAATCAACAAATGACAATGCTCTTAAAGAAAGCACCTGAAATAAAGCATTCAAACCTACATGTGTAAAAATAGATGAGAATTATTCCTTATTAACATAGGAGAACACTTACAGTTCTCTTGGATTTCAGTGGCACAAAATGAAATGCTTAACACCTTTAAATCCTTTCTCTTTCACTGAGATGTATTAATAGGTCTTTGGCATATAATTTTAGCCACCACAGTTTGAAAGCTTTGTACTTCTTTTTCTGTGAACAACAAATAAAGAAAAACATAGATTTTGCATAATCATACAAAAAATAGCTACTGAAAAACTTACTGATGTTTAGAAAAATCTCATCTTTTACTACCTTTCAAAAAGTTCTTTGTCCTGCACGATCCAGATGTACCCACCTAATCTCTAAATCAATGGAAATCACACCAGGCGATGAGAGAGCTAAATCAGACGAGAGTTTCTGAGCATCTTTAAGACTTCCCTAAAAATCTGTGAGGGAAATTGTGTAGTTAAATTCTGTGTCCATACATGGAACAGAGTAATAGCAGGAGAATTGTTGTGACCATGCCACTTGATTAGCATTCCCACTACAGCTGCTCTCCCAGGTGTAACTAGATGTTATACTTAATGCAGCTATCCTGATGAGTGAAATTTTAAACTAATTATTACGCATAAATAGTGAGGAGAGATTAATGGAGCCATACTTCAGTCAAACAATTCTGCCAAAGTCATGAATGCTGAAAACATAAACTGAGTAATTCATAAACAGCACCACAACTCTGGAGCAGAAATTTAGCTGTTCTAACTAACTGCACTATGTGTATCTTTGCAACATACAACAAAATCAAAACAATAGTGTATGTCAGGGACAGTACAGCAGATAAGCTGCAATAATGGAAACTGTTGGATATCAAGAGCACCACAATGAAAATCTGATGATATGAAAAACTGAGGTTATAACATTATAGAGGAAAAAAAATATTCACTAGTAACACAGAGAAAGAGAAATTATCGCACTGAAAAAAACAATTTTAGAATACGATCTAACTATTTACAGTATTATCTGCCTTAAATAAAAATAACTAAATCAATTACTGATAATTCAAGTTTGAATCAGGTATCAAACTGGCCCCAAATCAACAGATGTGAAGAGTTATGGGAGGACCCAAGCAATGGTCTGCTGCAGCTCTTCTCGGCCCCCTCCTCCTGTGAGCAGTTTCAGAACTCTGTCCACAAGGATGCAGCTGTAGGACCACAACTTGGATAGCAAAATCTACAGAGGAAACATTTGACTCAACCCTAGTATCAGATCGCTACTACTTCAGAGTACCTCAGGGCAAAAACCAAGGAGGAGATACATGGGCTCAGTGCAAGGATGAACCTTGTGGATCGCAGCTGAAGTGTTTGGTATCTACACTCACTGATCATATGCTTTCACTGGGTACTCTTGCAATTTGCTATACAGCCATAATTCTTTGTTCCTCACTTGAATACTGCCTGCCAGAACCTTGATGGGGGTTGCACAATCACTTCAAGTCAGGCAGAAGACGGCACTGTTCTAATGGAAAAGTATATGAATTCCCACAAACCAATTGCAGAACAAACATTTTTAGCTTTCTGCTACCCTCAGATACAGACGTCACTTGTGACATCAACTACAACACAAGCAAAGACATTTTAAAACTGCATTGCAACATGTAAGAGCTCGATCTTTCAAACACTCGACACAAGTTTAGGTCTAATACTTGCTAACATGGGCAGACTCACAGTGACATCTACGCATCCTGCCCCAAGTTTGGAAAAATCACTTGTTCCGCAGAATACCACCCACTGCTGCATCTCTCTGGAAACCAGGCCCGACAAACTGCAAGGCAATTTTCAATTTTCTACTCAACACTATTAATTGTGTCTTGATCCCCTGGAAGGACCACCCCGAACAGCTCAGCATCCCACCCCCCTTCCATTTCTGCCACCCTGCGAGCCAGCTCTAGAGAGCGGGAGAGAAGCTGCCGCAGCCTGGAGACCAAGGGGGAGGGAAAATTAAGACTTCGTTCACTCTTCCAGGTTGGAGCTCTCTGCAGCTGGCAGGATCCAGCCTGTTACATCCACGACCCTTCACAGTTCAGACCAGTTAATACACTGTTGCTGACCTGAACTACACCTTAACTGAAACAATTTCAGTTACAGTTGAGCCCAAACATGAACAGAAGGCAGAAATTTGCTGGTTACGGTCCCTCGACACAACTGATAAATCTGAGAGCAACTTTCTGTCACTGAGGTTTTATTAAGGGTCACACAGATTATTTAGCCTTTTAATTTACAGCTTACAGAATAAATGCAAGGTTAAATACCAAATCCCAATAACAATAACCCATAGTAAGTGGGAAAAAATATCCTGAAATACTGAACTTTAAAAATGCAATTAAAAATATAAATAAATAAATAGCCAATCATTGTTTTTGCAATTATTTTAACTTTGATCTTTAAAATCTGCAAGTTGACTTATACCCTATTGCTACAGAAATCAAATCATTTTTACAGTTGATAAACACTCCAGTTTACTCGTTAATTAAATCCTTTTTGGATTTCTTTTTTTTTCCTCTTTCAATTTTAATGGAGAAAAAGTTTAAGCTTTTAATAGCAAAATGGAGCAGCGTCATATAATTCTTTTACTTGATGTTCTTAATTGCAATTACTGGTTTAAACTAGAGAACTCCTTTGGGGGGAGCTTGAGAAGAGTTTGGGGGTTTTTTCCTTAACTAGAGCAGTAATTAGAAAATACTTGGCTTTTCTCTACCTCTGATAATCTGCCTTTCTCTCTTCCAAACAACTGCAAGTTTCCCATATCGCTAAGATTACATGAATTAGGTTTGCAAGTTAATCCCCAAATTATCTGTGACTTACTTAGTTCAAACAAGTTACACATTAGTGACATTTCAGACTCCTGAGTAACACTAATATTTTATGTTGCATTATAAAAAGATGCTATAAATGTAATTTTCATGTGATATCACACAACTCAAAATATGTAGGAAAAGCAAACTGCTTTTAAAAATTAATAAACTTACGGATGCCACCTTTGATTTGTATTTTTGTATGTGACAATGATAGACTTCATCCTGAAAGTATTTTTTACTAAGTGCCACTCACCATGCTTCAAAAAGAAGCCCTCCTATTAGCAACTACTCAGCCTGAGAAATATTACAAACCAGCGGAGCCTGACTGAACTCGATTCAAAGCATACGGTTTTCCAGAAACCATCGTGACAGATTTCCTTGCAACCTGCCAGCCTAATACTGACGGCTTAAATCCGTTCACTCCTGCTGCCCAGGCCCGTCTCCTCAGCAGCTTGACTGACCACAGCTCTCACGGCCTCCTGGAGCTCCTGGGAAGGGACAGCGGGCAGCTGCAGAGCAGGATTGGGTTTGCCTTTGGTTACCTGTGAGGGCAGAGACGCCAACCCTGAAGGGCTTGGTGCATGCCTAGGTGTCTCGTAGTTCCTGTAGGTGACTGCTTCTCAAACTACTGTCTGACAATATCTGATTGCACAAATGCTGCTGACCCTTATATTCCACCTCCTAAAATAACATAGGATTTTTTTTTTTAAATAAAAAAGATACTTACCTGATATTAATTTGTAGAAAACTACTGTTATCTTAAGAATTGCTCCTCAGTTAAGTAGGGGTAGGGTCGTCTGCACCATTTGGTTAAAAAGAAAGAGTGTCCACAGGAATTAAAGCTTCCAGAAGAAATTTCTCCCAGTAACCAATAAATACCAGTACAAAAAGACTGGGGTAATTATTTTTAGACTTCTTTCTCACTTGACCTTGGCAACAAGAAAAAGTTAAGTTGGGAAAAATCTCCTTCCCTTCCCCAGCGATTTTGCAGAAAACAGTAACAATAATAATAGTTAAGAAAAATCATCATCAGTAGTGCTGAAGTAACTCCTTTATTGTGATGGCACCACAAAACCTTTGTGCTGAAGGTCTTGAGGTTGGAAATGGATTATTTCACTGATGTTTTGAACAAGCATGTCCTGCAGGCTGAGACAGCCCTCCCTTCTCAGAAAGGAGAATTATTTTTATAAGCTTGCCCATGCAGACTTACAGAACCAAAATACAAACGAAGCCCAGCATTAGAGGGATGAGAGGAAGGGGACTTCCAGCAGATGACAAACTCTGCCTGACGCAGGCCCTGCTATCAGCGTCTTTGCTATTGGCAACACTGGCTACCGCATGCAGTGTAACTGGTGACATTACTGACATCTGCTGAGGACCGGAGGCGAGACAGAACGCTGCACAGGCAGCATGACAGCGCGCAATCTGCAGTACATTGGTACTTTGTCATACGGCTCAGTTGCTTTCAGATTTCCACATACAGTTCCCAGAACTAGAAATAATCTCAACACTCAGTAGTCTAAGACCAACATAACCAACCTGTGAAACCATTTCTCCCCACAGAAGAGCAGAACTTGGTACTAAATTTTATAGGGTATGGACACAAGAAGGGAGCATTGCTAGACTCCAATTACCACACTACATTGAAGAGTGATGGTTCACCAGTAGGTGTGCAATGAAAGCAAAGTTGCTTCTGAAGCATACAATGTTTTTTTAAAAAAGAGTAAAGCACAATGGCACGACACAGTAAAGTACAATTCGTTGTTGATTAAATAATTACAGTACAGTGCTATACTTCCTGCTGAGACTCTCCAAGCTAGACTGCCACTCAGGTGAGATACAAATTCCTAAATAACAAAAATGCTGATACGACAATATGCATATTAGCATGACTGGATGTTGTTATCGTTGATAAAAAAAAAAGATATACAATTGTCCTTCTAGAATTGTAGAACAGGTTATATGGCAGCCAACTAAACCAAAAGTGTATACCAATTTTATTTACTTGACTTGACTGTAATAGCCAGTAAAACTATCCCCACCGTGTTGTTGCAGTCTGTACAGCAGAAAAAAATTACTGTGAAATAGATCCCATCATTCCAAAAGCTCATCTGAGAGCCAACCTTCTTCCAAACGTGGGTGTTTCTCAAGTAAGAGTAGCCATCCAATTACTTCAGCTTTCCAATCCTAAGTAGGTTTTCTGTTATCAGTAATAATATGTGTATTTGTGTACTTGAAAGAAGACATATAACACGCAGAGATGTTACAAAGTATACTAATTGGATAGTGTTTGGGCAAATCAAATATACTTTCTATAAAAATATTTGTATTCAAACACAGCTAAGAATATATACTGGGAAAGTTTGAACACTGATTCACATTAGATGATCATTCTTATCGCTAGTAAAGCTTTTTCCTCAAACCCAGTTTTGTTAACATTTGGAAGTTATAAGGCATACAACACTTAATGTTTCCTCCACCTGAGCAAGCTGGGGGGGGAAGGAAGGGAAAAAAAACTGCAAACCTTCAGAGTTCAGAGAGAAAGGTCTGCATTAGCCGCACCTTCCTCTACCACAGCAAACAGCCATGCTACTCTGACAGCTCTAACGATGTGCGCAAGCAAGGTACCAGCAGCTTGTAAGCTGATAAGTATAAAACTACAGCACTGTACACTGCTTTTCCAAAAAAATTCTCTTGCTATCTATGTTCCCATTATTCACCAGTTGTGACCAGTACTGTCACACTCAGTGGCACACCTGTGGAGCAAACCATTCAGCTTCTCAGTATGTCAAAAGGCATGTCATGGCTGAAGGAAGGGAGCTGTCTCTGGTTAACGTCCCTCCATTTCAAAAGAAAACCAGGGATGTGGTGACAGGAGAGGAACACACACTCTGAAACCACTACAGACAAAAATAAAGGTATGCACAAACTCTATGCTTGGCATGCGACATAGTGAAGTTTAGCGCGCCCTGAGTATAACCCAACCACACAGCTGTAGGCAATCATGCTGATTAATCTGGCAACTCATGCCACAAATTAAGTAAATTAAAGATTGGAAAGATGTTGTCAGGTCCGGCTTACCAATGCTGGTAGAAATTATTTTAAGTGCCAGAGGAACTTATTTTTCACTATGTCAGTAAGCTTTCTCAATAGCTTCTGGTTGCGTAATGTATTAAACACCAAAGCAACCAACAACGTGACTAAACTTAAACCGCCCTATAGCATATTTGTCTAGTACTATGTCATTTTGATGCAGCTACTTTATTCATTCTCTGAATCAGATGAAAAGAAATCAGACAGCTTGAATCCTACACAATTGTGAAAAAAAGCTCACTCCCATGAACAGCACAAACCCTGCTCAGGGAGGGAAGAGGCTGTGTGCCCAGAGACCTTACTCAGCAGAACGCCCACAATCACCTAATAGGGCTGAGCGGAAAAGGTAGCTGGGCTGGAAGAAAGTCCAACTCTTCCAACCCTGATATATCTCTGAGATTGCTGGCTATTTATCCACATGGTCAGTTACTAAAAATATGTCTACACTGCACAATGCCCCCTAATGCATTAGGTAGCAGAGAAAGCATAGATCTCTGCACAGGACAATTTACACTACTTCTCATTAGCAATGTTTAGTTGTCTGACTAATTTACTGCCTTTGTAAGGGATATTGCATAGCGGTTATTTTACCAAACACACACTTGTACTAATGAAACCTGCAGCTGTATGTGGCCCAAAACTCTCTGGCAGAGCAAGCAATGTCAGAGCTGCAAGGAAGCAACTTCAGCGAGAGCTGAGGCCATTCAGCACTCAGCGGAGAGGTGCCTACGTGCAAGGGCTGCTTGGGGTGCAGGTGCACGCTCCTGGAAACACATACTGAGTTCTCATCTCTGTCTATTCTTGTGCCAGATGCACCATTGCCGAGTATTCCTGAGTCCACTTGTGTGTCACTCAGAGCTGCATTTCTCCTTGCACAGTAAATTAACCCCATCCCTCTTATGCAATGACAACCAGAGTGCTTCTGATACCTGAGCCCGATCAAGAAATCTGTGCATATTTTTTTTATCTTGAAATGGAAAGCTTCTATTTAGAAAATAGGGTCCTCTATGTCCTTCTGAGAGGACAGTGGATTGTGGGGAATTGTGGCCGGAGCAACTGAGCGGGTATAATGCTATAGATGGCCAGATGACACTATTCCACTCACTTAAAAATCATACATAGCATTAAATGAAAGTCTTTTGTTCTGCTGCAACAAAGCAAATCATTTCCACAAAGACGAGCACAAGGAAAACCTTTAATGTGAAACCTACTCCAGGATAATGCATTTTCTCACCAGATATCTTGATTTCTCATAGCCTTTTTGGGCTCCGCTCTATTTCATGACTGCCACCCTCAGCCTTCAAAGCCAGTGCTTTGCAGCGAGTGAACTGCCTATGCTGCCAAACGCCGCTGCAGCAGCACACTGCATGACGATGCTCAGCAAAACTGTGTGACAGTAGCCGTGAGCAGTGGTTTGATGAGGGCGCAGCAGGAAAGGCAGGTATGGGTCACTTCCCTACGCTCTTCTAACCTTCACGATGCTGCTGATAAGTCCTGACAGGGGCAGGCGCAGAGGGCGACCGACAGCTGTGCGGCCACCTGAGCCAGCATGGCACACTGAGTAAATTCTGGGCATCCATGTCAGCCACCATTTCAGCCGGGTACAGGCTCCACTTGGCTCTGTGTCACTAAGAGCAGGCAGGCCTGTTCAAAGGGCATTTAGGGGCCATACACAGCAGTTTTAACTGTATTATATTATAGTATGAGTAATAACATCTGTGGTGAAAGGAGGGCAGTTCGAAGTTCAGTTCTCCTTACTAAGTAAATGTTGCCTTTTGTTTTAAAAGAAGAAATGAGGATATATTAAAAAAGAAAAACCACCAAGAATGTATCTGTCTTGCTCCCCCACAAGCAGAATCTTCTCCTGTTCTATGTACGTAAATGGTAAAATTATCCCTGATTTCTTTAAGAGTCCTAAAGCGCTACAGGTATTTGCACACCAACAAAGACTCTTCTACATTAACAAGCGATTTCAACAACGTAGGGAACTGCACGGAGGTGGCTGGCAGAGAACAAAGAACACAGATGTAGAATAACAACTAATGCATGGGAATTTTACCACATACAGAAAAAATTACAGATGTTTTTAGCAAATGCTGGAGTGAAAGATTTTCCAATAAGTATGCCATTTAACAGCAAATTATTTTCCCCTGAAAATGGGAATAAATGCAACAGCTTTGAGTTAACTGTTTTAACACTGCATGCAAAGCTAACTTGCAAATATTCACATTTGCTAACACCTAAACTAGATGTTATAACTGCCAATACAATTCAGTCTTTTCAATTGAATATACAGGAAAAGTCAAAAACTGTAAACTTATGGTTTTATATTTAAAAGTGAACTTGTTCTGGAACTCCTAGCGCAGCTGCAGAACCATTCAGATGTAGTTTTAAAAGCTGATGAATTTGTTTACTTTGCTGTACAGACAATCAACAACTAGAGACTAATTTTCCCATAACAAGGACAAGACATTCCTTTCTAGACAGGACATGAACCCAAGGCCAAGGTCTACCAAATGGGTACCCTTATGAGGTATTTTAAGTAATGTTTCCTTTAACATTACTTCAGCAAAGCAATGCTTTGGAAGAAGTATTTTCCTTGCTCTTTGGACTTTGTATTTGGACTCCCAATCTCGTTCCCAAGACCCAGAGAAGCACTTTCTTTTAGCAGAAAACTCCACGTCCTCAGGCACAGAGCAAGCCTGGCCATGTTGAGAACACGGCAAGTTACAGATTCACAGAGGCAAGGTACAGATTTGGACCTGCAGCATCCCGCTGTGGAAAGCGGCACCCTTTCTGGTCAGCCCTGGAAGCCCGTTTCACAGTCCCCACAAACACAACTCCTCCAGACTTCAGCAGGTATTTTTCTCCAGTAAAGACTAGAAGAGCGGATGCCATCAGGCCACGGTCTCAGAGGATAAGAGCTGTTTCACACCACAAATAAAGAGTGAAGTCTTTGTAAGGTTTTGTAATCGACATTTCTGAGCCCATCCCTACAGCTGCTCATCCTGCCCTCGCACTAGCGCAGTATGAGAACTGGGGCACGAAGCAGTGAACCAGCATCCACGCTGTGATGGTCACTCCTTCTAAACATCTTCTAAACAGCTAACCACTTCTAAACATCTACTCAATGCACGAGCTTGCCCTAACCGCACCACGATCAACATGAGTGTATTTCAAGACAGCAGACATGGGGGACAGGCATCTGTCACGGCAATTATGACTACCCGCAGCCTTGCGCTTCCGTGCTACCCAAGGAGCTGCGGTAAGAAGTTGCCACCACACCAACGAAGCACGGTGCCCGAACCACCCCGGAGCCTCAGCTGCCCCTTACCTGCTGCTGCCTCCTCACAGGCAGCCACGCCTGCGCTTCCAGTCTGCTCTGAACAAAATAACTGTAACAACAATGTAACGGAAAATAAAAATCTCCAGTAAAGGGCAATATTTTTGACTAAATGTCAGCGGGTTTCTGGAGAGTGGGTTATTAATACAACTTCGCGAGGGAACCTACTCACCCTCCAGCTTCCCTCACAGCCAACCTCACACCCGCGCAGCAGCCAGCGAGGCGCTTCCCGCCNTTGTTAGCCTAAAACCACACAGCTCCTGTGTTAAAGCTACTGAGCGTCTTATTTCTGTGTTAGAAGGATCCTTCTTAAGCTACTAAGATTATCACACACCATTACAAAACACATTACCTTATTTTATTTGTGTCTTAAAAGGGCAAACATCAACATATGGTAAAAAAATTATCTATGTTCTTTTTCTTCTGATTACAGCTCTCAAACAGCTTGGAAATACACTTGAGATCCTGTTGTACCATGAACAGCATTTAGGAGGTTGGTCTCACCTCCGCATTTGGTTAATTAGTTGCTTCCCAAGTAAAGGTTTGATGGTGGGACTAAGACGAGGGGGTCAGCAGATCTGCTGGTCATCAGGCTGAAGGTTCAGCCACAGTGGTGCTTGCAAGAGCCCAAGGCCAGAACTAATTACTATTTAAAGGCTCATTTACTAGGACCACTTATCTGATCACGAAGGAAGTGCTGCTGTTTTGCAGAAGGAGTAAATGCTTCCACCTACGGCACTATCTGCAGTCGGACTGTAAGTGCAGCCCAAAATTCACCCGTAGACCATACGCACTTGTTCTGAGGAGCTGGCAGGGAAGTGTGGCATTACATTTATTGAAAGTATTGATTCATACATTATTAGGAAGACAGTACCACTTCAGGAAAGGTTACCAGAAATATGAACATATTAAGTAACGTCAGATGTAAACCAACCACCTGGTCCACTTTTGTACATGCTAAACGTTGTTTTTTTCCCTAGATCTGTCCATACCACACAGGTATGGTTAGTAGCCCTCGTTCTGCTGGCAGTGTATTCTATACAGATTGACCTGTCCCAGTACTGGCTTCCGAGAACAGAGATCATAACATCACTTAAAAGAAGAAAAAAAAAGGAAAAAAAGAAAAAAAAGGCATGTGAACCTACTATCCTAAGGCTCTGTTTGAGTCTGGCAAGCTAAGCTGGAAGCTGGTTTTATCCTTACGGCCAAAAGCAGAATACAATGGAAGCCTCCCCCAAGAAGAGAGAATTTACAGCTTTTATTAGATCTTACAGATAACCATAGTATGCTTTATCAGTAGTCACTGTGTGGACCAAAAGAGATATACAATTAATGTGAACATACTATATTACTAAACTAGTATTACCATAAAAATGAAAAAGACTTTTCTAGACCAGAAGACTGCTTATATCTGACTAAATCTCAAGAGGTGCTTTTAATTGTTTACAAATAGTCTCATTATCATACATCCTGCAGTTCTAGAGCTGAGGCACTACAGCTCAGGCATCAAAAATCTCACCCAAATTCCCAGTTTTATATATGCTATGACTAAAATTTTAAAAAATCATTTCCAGACAACTTCAGTCTCAAATCTCTTAAGTCTCTTAAACTTGTCTTAAATCTCTGGATATCAAAAACCACTAACATACTTGCTCCTGAGGATAATTAGCCCCCAAATTATTTTTTTAGGTATACCTGAAATACATTGATAATTTACAAACACATTTCAGGGTTACATGATTGGTAAGCAAACAAGTCTTTGGTAAATAATAACTACTCTGTTCTTTACTCAGGTAAAGAACTTAACTTAATTCATTTTTAAATCTAGATTAACTGATTTTTTAAATAATTATTTCTATAATGAATAAGGCTCATATGGCACAATGCTGAGCGGATGAATGGACGTATGTAGCAAAACCTGAATGATGTTTTCAAGTTACAAGTCCTGTTATTAGTAGGTTCCTGCTCTAGCTCATTTTCTTTTTGTGCCCTTCAGCCAGGCCCAGGAAGCTGAATCTGAATGAGAGCTTTCTAATGAATTAGATTTCCAACATTTAAAGGCGTCAGCAATCTAGAAAATACTGTCCATTCTACAGTAAGTACTGGATTGTATGCTAAAAACTACAACAAACCAATTAGTTTAAGGTTGAAATAATACACTATAGCTGCAGTATTTCCTAAAAATGTCTGCTTTACCACTTGTGCAGTAAAACAGAAAAACTATGCACTATGCATGCTTGTGCGAGTTGGAGATGACTGCTTGCTCCCAAAGGACACCTAAAGGCACAGGACACAGGTAGTGTGAACGAAAATCTGGTAACAAACATTGGCTTCCGTTTTGTTACAAGAATCCAATTAGAAACTGAATGCCTAAACTGATATCTTTACTGTTTATGTACTAGATGCCTTCACTTTGGCTAAAAGATACTATACCATGTCCTTTAAAAAAAATAGCAGCATTAAATAGATCTTGAACTTTCAGAGGAGAAATAAAAAGATGTCTGCTTTAGGTTTGGCTTACAGAGTTTGGGGGATTATTTTACACATGTCCAAGAAATGATCAGATTATTTTCGATGACTGTTGCAGTTTTACTGTTCTACTACAGTTTTTTAATCATCTTCCTTGTTAAAGGATCGGTTACATTTGAGACAATAAATAGTATACTTTACAATAAATAATATTCAAGTCAAAATATTGTACTTACAAAATAATGTAACACTGTAATAGGATCTTCAAGATCAATTCCATTTTATATATTCTGCAGCAAAAATAACATTTCTAGTAGGAAGAAATTACTTATAAACCTAGCAAGATCTACACATTCACATGTGTGTGTAAACAACTTAACAAGGTTTATTATGTTTCCAGAAAAGCTATGCTTTTACAGTAGGTTTTCAGCTAAATGTTATCATAATACGGTAGTAAATACATAACAGTGCTTATTTTTAGCTCCATCACAAATTTTAATTTGAAAAAAAATGGAGTGCCATTATTTACAAAGAACAGCAACTTTTCTTTTGCTTCACAAGTGACTGTATCTGTGTGTGAACAAAATGTTAGGGCGAGGCATTCCAGACGAACTGCAGCTAAGTTTGGAAGAGGATGATTTCATGATGAACAGTGAAGGTCCTGGCAATAAATACCTAGAAAGGATATGAAAAATACAGCAGAGTTTACAGGCAAAGTGACATGCAAGAGCAAAAGAATTATTTGTTCATGCGCCATACCTTAAAATCATTGTATGCAGGAAATTATATACAATAAATACTATTTATAAAACATATAGGGCATTAGGTACTGGCTAACTCAGGAAACAGATCTAAACTCAGAGAAACTCTTAGCAAAATTTCAAGGTGTTGTATGAGGATCAAACATCTTTCCAGTCCTTTGCGTTTAAAGCAAGTGGATAAATAAAACGATGGTATCCTGTGTAACACTACCAAAAATTAATCCTTCACCTGTTGTTCTCTGTTATTATAGTATTATTTATTCAATTTAAACTGGGTAAAAACTGCAATTGATGTTAAGCACCTTATAAAAAGTTAAGTTGTAAAAAAAGTTCATTAGGAAGAAAACAGATATTTTCAGCTTTGGTTTCCAGCTCTAATTCTCTAAAAACAGACATGCTATCATCACTCCTCTAGTAAAGCAAGAAACAATGATGCTACAACCTAGTAAGCCACAGCACTGACTATTTACCTTTTAAATTCAGGCAACACTATAGCCTGTATTTTCTGTAATACTACAAACAATAATTTATCATATGCCTAATATTCATTGTTAAATCGTTTCATGTTATCATTTCCTAATAGTTAACTGCAGAAGTCATTAGATGAGCACAGTAAGTGTACAAAAATAACATCCACATTAAATCAGAATTTCATAATGAATTATGTCAATGTTAAGATGGATTAACACAACACATTGTGTAAATTACTGCTTAAAAATTGTTGCATCATTCTAGTGAATCATATTGATTAATGATGAATAAGTTAAAAAGACTGATCCTACTAATCACATGGATAGAAACAGCATCACTGGGAGACAATCTATATAAGAAAATGTACACATTTGGTTTGTTTCAGCTTTGAGAAAAGCTGTTATTACACAAATATTATCACCAATATTTTTTAAACAATTTACCAAAAAAATAAAGTCTGATTTGGTATGGGTTCGTGGTGAGCTTGACAGTTCACTATGTCACCAGACTGAGTCCGACCTTTGTTTGACGATACGGTAAAAAACTCTAATGCTTCCCAGAGAATACGCCATGTAACAGATAAGATTATTTAGCAAGCTGTAAGGATCTAGGAGTAGATGGTAATTTTTTTTATTTTTGTAACACAGGTGAATTTATCAAAATATGAAAGTCTGACTCTTTACACAGTTTGATTTTAGCTATTATTTTAAAGAGATTTTGGTATAGCTTTTGAGCTCTCCTATTGTTTTCTTTACACTTTTAACTGTGTGAGGAAAAAAATTACATTAATACACATTTATATTAATACTCCTATTCATTCTCTTCATGACCTATAGTGGATTTACTGTTAGTTATGTTAGTTACACTAACTACTCCTCCCAGTTAGGAGATGGGATTCAGAACAAATTTGAAAAGTGATAAAAGAACTCTGTGCCTGCTTTCATTATCTTTTTCTCTCTCCCTGCACAAATAAATTTTCCCAGCTAAAGAGGTATCTATTTGTAATCTTCAAAAGTTTAGTTTCACAAACATTTGTTTCATAAACACAAACAAAACAAAAAATTGCTTTGTGCTCAGGAAAAAACAAAGTTCTTCAAATTAGATTTTATAAAGTCTTGAAAAAAATTGACTTCTTGTACATTTATTAAATTATACTCTGATCTCTTCTTGCACTTCACACAATTTTACGGAGAGTCAAGAAAACTACTATTAGTAGTGCAGATTCTTCTATCATTTAAAAACAGAAACCTAGATGAAAAGTGAAATAGTATTGTGGTTCTCCCATTTCTAGAAAAATAGTTCATTACCTTACAATTGTGGGGCATAATGGGCAAAAGCATTTATTTCCATATGTAACTTTCATTTCACAAATTCAGAATATCATGGTTAACTAGCATATTGCTGTATCCACAGTATAGATGTAACATTTGTGGAGATTAATATAAAAACTGTAACTAATCAATCAGAGTTGTCATGACACTCCATTGCTGAACACATACTGATATTTAGGATACAGACAGCTTAGATTCCTCTAGCCTGTGAAATTTATGACTAAACTTCAATTCATCGTCCAAAGAAACACAGAAACTGGAGATGAGAAAGTTCTACTGGACCATCCCTTTCACTGCTTTCCAAAAGCAAGCCTGTTAGCTGCAGTACATTAGAGTAATCCAATCAGTCTGAATAGTTTGTGGTTGGTCATGATGAAAAATTTTCTGCAGTATTAACAGTAAAAGCAATAAAAACTTCAAGGTTGAAGATTTTCTAGTCTTAGCTAATCCAGATGACTTTACCATACTCTTGCTATAGCTCAGTAGATGTTAATATTGAATAGGATTTGTTTTGTGGCTAACATACTTCTACTTTTCTGTGACCAAACAAATTCCATTTCTGGTTGGTTTTAAATTATGTTAGAGTGCCTTAAGATCCATATGACAATAACAAATGGGTTCAGTGTATCAAATAACTAGTCTGAGATATAGCAAGTAAGCAATTAAGTCATAAAATAAGTTTAACAGATAATATATCAAAGGTTTGCTTTTCACGTAATATTTAACTCATAGACCCCTTCTATGAAATAGTGTCTGTAAGATGTTTTATATAAACAAAGCATTTGTAAGTTTATATACATAATAATTCAAATTGCCATTATGGATAGAATTTGGAACCTGAGTAATTTGTAACTTACATTCTCCACCTACGACTGTTAAATTGCACATCGTTGACTCCCACAGTTGGAGCATTTTCAGTAATCCCTATACTGACAATATTATAATCCCTATTGTATCTGGTT
>WAAD01026164.1:4047-38307 GCA_013389945.1 Fregata magnificens
TTTGCATTTCCTTAAACAGCCTTAGTCATTTGGCTCAGCAAAGACCCCTTTGAGACTCTCTTTCCGTTCCTGCCTCTTTCAGGCTGCCAGTAATCACCGCGGGAACTTGATGGCACTGGGTTTCTCCAGTGTAATTGTATTTAGCTGAGTATGAGGAAATATCATGTGGTGCTTTTGACAGTGCCAGACCTGTTACCTTTAAATCTTTAGTGAATCAGCAGACTAATGTAGTGAAGTAAAGCAATCTGAGAGCGATGGGAGTCATCTACGGTACAAAATGGCATCTTCTCGCAGTTGGGAATTTAACTTAATGGGGATGAATGGTTGCTGCTGGAGATCTTAATTCTTATCAGACAAATTTCAGTGTATTTCATTTGTTGCTGTTTTTATCCAAGGGGAAAAAAAGATTTAATGGAAGTTCTAGTTCTCATTGATTAGCGCAATGCTGAGAAATAAGTCTCAAACTTTCTTGCAGTGTGGCTCACTTTGTTAGGGAAATTGCTTTGTTGACCTTCATCTTTTCACATTTGCAGTACATGGGCCACTTTTTAAGCTGTTCACATTTGTGAGGCCAGCTCGCTCCACCCTTTGGGACATCCCATGGCAACTGTAGTAGCTGCCTATCTGGAAAAGTAACAAATACTGATATATATTTTGCATGTCTTTTATTAATATATAACATCCAAACACAGGAGAAGCTAATACTGTGTGAGGAATATTTTCTTCCTTGTCCTCTAGGAAACCATTTTGTGAAATTACTGTTGTAAAGAGAAGTACTGTAGGAACGTCACTGCAGTAAAGGCCATCTCTCTAGACCGTCCCTGCTGAGCTGCCTCTTAGTCTTTTTCTATACAGGTAAATGCCCACCAGGGCTGGAAGAGTGGCCTTGCTCCCTTCCACAGTGAATTTAAGTGCATCTGACCTGAAGGGTATGTTCATGCTATAGTTCTCCTTCTCTTGGTAAGCTTTTGTTGTTGCGTTTGTTGTTCAACAACAATCAATTTGATTAATCTTCCATCCTGACTTCTTTATATTCTTCAAATGATGACCTATTTCTTTATGTTCATGCTATAGTTCTCCTTCTCTTGGTAAGCTTTTGTTGTTGCGTTTGTTGTTCAACAACAATCAATTTGATTAATCTTCCATCCTGACTTCTCTATATTCTTCAAATGATGACCTATTTCTTTATCTTATTTACTTTCCTCTATGTCCTCTTATATTTCTGATTGCTTCTCTGCTTTATAGGCCTTCATAAAATGCTATAACTTAACTCTATTATACGATTCCTTCTGAGCTAGATGTTTAATTTTTCCTGTATCAAGCTATTTTTAGCCTTTTTGCAAGTCTGTAATACTTTTGGTTTGATATTTCTCTTGTTTTAATCATAGTATGAAATATGCAAATCTTTAGCAAACCTTTAAATTTACTGTAGTATTTCTGTTCTGTTGACGTTTCATTCCACTGCTAATGCTTTGTGAGTATGCCCACTTCCGAAGGGCATACTTTAAAGAGCATGCACTAATTTTTCTCACAAATAAATCCAATTATATTAAATATTTCAGCAATTTTTTGCTTTGCTTTCCAGTATTATTTAATCAGCTCTATTTATAATACATTTTGCTTCTAACCAGGCTGCTCAGGACAATGCTCTTTTCTTCAACACTATTCCAAACTAGAAAAACCAGCCCAACCTTCACAGCCTTTTTGTTTCAGTGCATTTAGTGTCATCTTATCACATGCTTCATTGCCCTCATTCCTACCAGGACAGAACAGAAAGCAGAGTAAACCTGTAGAAATTAAATCTTTTCCCTTTTTCATCAACAGGAGTTTTGCTGTGACCTCCGTAAAGCCAACTTTTGACACTGGTGTATGATATGTTAATAAGGCCTACTGTTCAGAGGACACTGAGCCTAAATTCTCTATTGCTTTATATAGTTGTCTATGACTACGTACACAGTGAAACAGAGGCAAGATAATGAAGCTTCAGGGTTGGGTCCTCTGGATAAGAGTAAGCAGAAAACCAGACCCAGGTTGCATTGTTATTCCCAGATCATCTTTATCTTGGCTTTTACAAGGCCCAGTTCTGGGTCAATATATAAAAATTTCTGAGTGTGACATTGACCTAAGCCCTATACCAGACAAGGATGACTATAACAAAAGTTAAATGATGGTGGTTGTGACCAGTACATTTGTGATCTCAATGTTCTTACCTCTGGTGAAGCTTACAAGAGTCGCAGAATTGATGTATACATACAGAAAAGCTCCATGGGGCATGAAATGCATTGGTTGCTTTGGTCTTTACCAAATCTGTGGTGAGTTTCGCATTGCCTTATCCCTAATGAACAGGTTTTATGACATTATAGAATTACGTAGCCCACATACTGACATGCCCATAATTAGTAATAGAGAACAATGCTGTTCATATATCCCTGTCAGCAAATAATTTGTAATCTGCAGGCATTTCTGTATTATTAATAGGCTAGGTGTACCTAGACAGCCAGACACATATTGTAATCCACCACTTTCAGACCTGTACAGTTGTCTTACAGGATGCTGAACAGCCCCAAACAAACGAGTTTTTATTATTATCTTCCTTGTTTCTTTGGATTATGTCTTTTTTTCAAAAGTCATGCAGGTTTTTCTGAATGTGAGCAATGTTTGTTGAATAGTTACCCTCTTGTATAAACTTTCAGAGCATCCAAGGAGTCACTCTGATAGTAATGATGGAAACTTAGCAGGACTTCATTTCTACTACTGCATCTTAAGCTTCTGAGTGGATTGATTATTTAATACATTTAGCAGTTTTCATAGGCTTGTAGCAACAACGTGTAAATAAATGACCTGGTCAACATAGTCACTTGTATCAGTTCCATCAGTTAACAGTGACTCAGCATGGGTTTTGACATTGACAGCAAAAGCACTAAGTGGCCAAATTCTATGGCAGCTAATTTGATACTGCTTACAGCACCCTTCCGTAAGGACTATNTCCTCTTATATTTCTGATTGCTTCTCTGCTTTATAGGCCTTCATAAAATGCTATAACTTAACTCTATTATACGATTCCTTCTGAGCTAGATGTTTAATTTTTCCTGTATCAAGCTATTTTTAGCCTTTTTGCAAGTCTGTAATACTTTTGGTTTGATATTTCTCTTGTTTTAATCATAGTATGAAATATGCAAATCTTTAGCAAACCTTTAAATTTACTGTAGTATTTCTGTTCTGTTGACGTTTCATTCCACTGCTAATGCTTTGTGAGTATGCCCACTTCCGAAGGGCATACTTTAAAGAGCATGCACTAATTTTTCTCACAAATAAATCCAATTATATTAAATATTTCAGCAATTTTTTGCTTTGCTTTCCAGTATTATTTAATCAGCTCTATTTATAATACATTTTGCTTCTAACCAGGCTGCTCAGGACAATGCTCTTTTCTTCAACACTATTCCAAACTAGAAAAACCAGCCCAACCTTCACAGCCTTTTTGTTTCAGTGCATTTAGTGTCATCTTATCACATGCTTCATTGCCCTCATTCCTACCAGGACAGAACAGAAAGCAGAGTAAACCTGTAGAAATTAAATCTTTTCCCTTTTTCATCAACAGGAGTTTTGCTGTGACCTCCGTAAAGCCAACTTTTGACACTGGTGTATGATATGTTAATAAGGCCTACTGTTCAGAGGACACTGAGCCTAAATTCTCTATTGCTTTATATAGTTGTCTATGACTACGTACACAGTGAAACAGAGGCAAGATAATGAAGCTTCAGGGTTGGGTCCTCTGGATAAGAGTAAGCAGAAAACCAGACCCAGGTTGCATTGTTATTCCCAGATCATCTTTATCTTGGCTTTTACAAGGCCCAGTTCTGGGTCAATATATAAAAATTTCTGAGTGTGACATTGACCTAAGCCCTATACCAGACAAGGATGACTATAACAAAAGTTAAATGATGGTGGTTGTGACCAGTACATTTGTGATCTCAATGTTCTTACCTCTGGTGAAGCTTACAAGAGTCGCAGAATTGATGTATACATACAGAAAAGCTCCATGGGGCATGAAATGCATTGGTTGCTTTGGTCTTTACCAAATCTGTGGTGAGTTTCGCATTGCCTTATCCCTAATGAACAGGTTTTATGACATTATAGAATTACGTAGCCCACATACTGACATGCCCATAATTAGTAATAGAGAACAATGCTGTTCATATATCCCTGTCAGCAAATAATTTGTAATCTGCAGGCATTTCTGTATTATTAATAGGCTAGGTGTACCTAGACAGCCAGACACATATTGTAATCCACCACTTTCAGACCTGTACAGTTGTCTTACAGGATGCTGAACAGCCCCAAACAAACGAGTTTTTATTATTATCTTCCTTGTTTCTTTGGATTATGTCTTTTTTTCAAAAGTCATGCAGGTTTTTCTGAATGTGAGCAATGTTTGTTGAATAGTTACCCTCTTGTATAAACTTTCAGAGCATCCAAGGAGTCACTCTGATAGTAATGATGGAAACTTAGCAGGACTTCATTTCTACTACTGCATCTTAAGCTTCTGAGTGGATTGATTATTTAATACATTTAGCAGTTTTCATAGGCTTGTAGCAACAACGTGTAAATAAATGACCTGGTCAACATAGTCACTTGTATCAGTTCCATCAGTTAACAGTGACTCAGCATGGGTTTTGACATTGACAGCAAAAGCACTAAGTGGCCAAATTCTATGGCAGCTAATTTGATACTGCTTACAGCACCCTTCCGTAAGGACTATTTATGTGAAGATGTCATGTTTTTTCAGCAGAACATTTATGAGAAAGGTTAGAGGACACAGGAAAACCTATTCTAAAAAGAGAAAAGTTACAGATTATGCATTTTCATAGCAATCTTGAGCAGATGTTTAGATACACTTGCTTTTCTGCATTTACCGTTTTGAAACAAAGTACATTATGGATTATGCAAACACACACTTTTGCTTGAACCGGCTATAAAGTTATGATTTCAATTAAATGTGGAAACAGAGAGTAATTCGCTTAACTACAGGCACAATCATGTAAACAGATAGTTGAAAGGTCTTTTGCCTTAAGTAGCCTGTTAGAGCTAAATTTTGAGATATATTTAGGTACCTAAAAAATGACATAGACAGTCATGAAAGAATTTCAAAGCACTTACATACCTAAATCACATTGTAATCAATGGGGATTAGACACTGAGGCATCTTTGAATATCCCTGCAGGATATCTACCTAAATGTCTAGCCACCTTTACATTTCCTCCCTAATAGCCTGACTATATTTTGGAGAACTTGTACTACACACCCATCAAACACAACCTGTGAGACTATCTCTACTGCTAGCATGGACATTCTGATGAAAGAGAGTAGATTCGCTGACCTTGCAGTGCCTTCCTACTCTGAAACCCCACCCACGGTTTGAAAGCAGCAGAGAGCCAGTGCTCTGGTGTAAAGAATGAGGGTTCAGATTCACCAGGAACATTTCTCAAAGAAAGAAAATATCTTTTTGTTTCCTTCCTGTCCTAGCAAGGTGAGCAGCCACACTAGAGTTCTTCTACAAGTTTGTCTGCTGTGCTTTCCCTAACCCTGTTTTACTGTAACATCACATAGTTGAGCAGGATGTGTGTTCTCTAAGTTTAGAGTAAGAAAAAGGTTGGGGTTTTTTTCAAGAAGGCAGCCTTGGGTGAAGTCTCTAGGTATGGAATTAAAGTGATCTGAGTGCGGAACAAACTTTCTGCACAGATTTCACTAAGCAACAGTCTTCGTCCTTTTTGTACACCTTTGACACTGAGTGTTTTACCTTTGCTTTTTACATGCTCCAGCCTGCTTTTTGTGAGCTTGTTTCAGAGGAGAGCACCTACCATGGTGAATCATGGACAGGGAAAAGATTGTGGATGTAGCTGTTCCTGACCTGTTGCTGCCTTCTCATTAATGCCCAATTGGCAATACAAAGAGTCTTCAAATGGTGACCCTGTTGAGAAGGGAGATGGGTGGTGAATATCTTTGCAAGCCAAAAAGCCTGCAGTTCTTCAACAATCATCTGCAGTCAGAATGGGTTACAGCAAGGGCAAAGCAGGTATTAACAGCCATCTAACAGGTTTCAACTACAATCCTTGGAGCTCAGTTATCAGAAACCGCTGCAACTTATCATTAATCACTGTGTGATGCTTCCTGACCTTCCTGACAAATATTAATAATCCTGTATGAGCATACAGGATGACAAAGGCTATAGGAATAGGTAGATATTTCAGACCCATATCTCAGCTGCCTTGCATCTGAAGTAATCATTTATAACTGTAAAGCATTACCAAATTAACAGTCAGTAAATCAAGGAGCAATGTAAGGACCCAGCCTTTCTTCCATTTATTTACTTCTCTGAAAACAATTGATGGGTAATGCTTATAAAAGACAGACGTACAAGATTGCAGGAAGCTTTTAAAATTCTCCCTCAGCCTGCTTATGCAAGCAAATGAAAGGCAAGACCCTGAAAAGGCCAGCTTTCCAGGTAACAAAATGCTTCTTCCCTTAGTCAGGAACTTGAAAGAGCTTCTTGTGAAGCTGAAAGCTTCTTTTATTTTCACTTACTCATCCTGACAGCTGAAATGAACAATGTCCATCTTCTTGGGTTAGTCTCTTCCCCCCATCCACTTTACAGTACATGTTTTGTATTATCCACTCTGATTACAGAGGTCCTGCTTTGCCCCACTGAACACCTGATTTCTTGGCTTCATCTATGGACAATAAGTGGTGCAACTTATGATTCATCCTCAGTGTTTTCATTAACATACTCTCTTAGCAAGTGTTGCCTCTTCCTGTCCGTTTTTCTGTTCATACTTGGATATTTTCTTTTACTGTATTTCACATCTGGTACTGTCTGGCATCCTGGGCAACAGCTTCGCTTCCTTACCCTTTGGTTCCCCTAGGTGGGACATGTGAAGTACGAAAGGACTATTTTAATCTCTCTTCTAAGGAGAAAAAACCTGTGCCATCATGCTATCCATCTACATAATATGCCTCTACCCAAAAACTTATAAATCCATTTGCCAGTTGTACTCAAATTTGTGTCGCAGCTGTCTCAAAAATAACTCTTACAGATTTCATGACACCAGAGAGAGAGAGAGAGAGAGAAGGATCCCAGTATGCCTTCACTGTTAGAAGGTACCAGCGAATCCAAAGAGGTGATGCGGCTGTAGGAAACCAGGCTTCATTGCTTCAGCTGCTCAGGGGACCATGTTTTAAATGTGTCAGTGGGCATTAAAACACTAAAGTATTTGCTGAGCTACTACAAGTGACATGGGGATTTGACTGTAAATATGCTATGTTTCCCTGACTCCCTTCTGTGCCATACAGGGTCCATGCCAGTGTTTTGCAAATGGAGCGAAAGGACTCAGAAGGGGCGTGACACCGATAACCAGCACCAACCCAAGTACTGCAAAGATGGAGTAACACAGAGCCTCAGTCAGCAAGGAGTGGAGGGAGCCCGGACACCTGCAGTCAGCTCCTGAGACTGCAGCGGCCAGCTCAGGGCGTCCCATGAAGAATGGTGAATCAGATGAGGGTAAGACTTTCAGAATTTCTTTAAAGATTGGCCTTGGTATTTCTTTTACATAGTGACAGTAAAAAAGCAAGAGTAGGCAGGTTTAATTTAACTGAAAATGAGCCTGCAGGAAAGTCATAAAGAAAAGGAAGACAGGCTGCTTAGAATGGATCATTAGTGACGCTGTTGCAGAGATGGAAAGCTCTTTGAGAGCTTTGTTCTGGATAATCATTGTTTTGCCTTTTTTTTTTTTTCCCCCTGGAACCAGATGGGGATTTAAAGATTAGTGTAAAACTGCTGTCATTTGGTCTTCTGAAAGAAAGCTTTGGTATGAAGACTTTGGTTTCCTTCCTTTTGCAACAAAGAATGGATTGGGTTTTCTGTTTGAACTGGCCTGGCTGGTTGCTCTCAGTCTCCTTGGAGGGAAGGGTCTAAAGCTGTGGCTGGTCTGAAACTGCACAGAACACAAAAGTCGTGGGGGAAGAAGAAACAACCTCTTAAGAACTAGGCCAGTGAACCAAAACTGATGTTTTATGCAAGATGTCCTCTGCTAGAGGTTGGACAAGCTCAAAGGAAGACACAAACCTTGCTATCTTCTACTTAAGGCAGGGAAGAACAAGGGAGTGCGACTAGCAATAAAGTGTATGGGTAAGGTGAAGAGAAGACAAGAACAACTTTACTGAGATTATTCTGACACGTTGAATGGCCATGTGCAGAGCTAAGAAATTTCAAATGATGAATGATGATTCCTGGGCATTCCCACCTTAAAACAGTCAGCTGATTGTCCTGTTCTGGGGTTTGTTTGGGGTTTTTTTTTTTTTTTCGTGTGTAAGGCCAAAGACTAACTGGGATATAGGTATTGACTTATTCTTTGGGTGACTCCTGCAAGTCAAGGTCTGGCACACACATCACGCTCTTACGGAAGGAGTGAGAGAGACACTTCCTACCTAAAGTAAATGGGCAAACTGACACCCTTAAAAAGAAATACAATAACCAGGGTCCATATCTCATTCTACATGTAAGCTCGTCTGTGGGTAAACTCTACCCTGCACTGGAGTTTGTGGAAGGTGCATACCCATTAGTGCAGCATCCTCCCTGTAATTCTTCTTGGTAGTATCAGCTGTGACTACTGACACTGCCCAGTCTCAGTGGCCACCTCCTTCATGTTGTCTGTTATCTAAAGTGCAAAGGACATCAGAAGCCATGGTTCAGGATCTTTTCTGATTGCTCACACACACACCACAAGGGAGTGGTTTTCTACTGAAACCACAGCATCAGAATTCCTTGAAAAGTGTTGGATATTGTTGTGCCCCCTGTGGCCTCAAGGATGTTGGTTTCCAATCTCTCCCATCTTCTTTTAGGAAGATTCAGTTATCAGCCTCCCAAATAAACTGACTGTTGAGGGTGGGGAATACAAATGAGCTAAGATTTCTTAGCACTGATTCAGAAACTAGTGTTTTCTGTCATGCTTGTTCCCCTATACTTCTCAATCATTCACATTTGGTTTTTGGTCAAATCATATCTGAGGGCGACAGTGAAGGAAGTCATGGTGCAAATTTTTTATTGCAAGGCCTTGCCAGATAGACCAGTGTAGCTGAAAGTTTAGACATAATAAGGAAAGGATAGCAAGAACTCTGTGAAATTGGGGTAGTTTGCAGATTCAAGTTACAGTTCATTTTTCAGGCAACACAGGTTGTGGTACACAGCGTGAAAATGCAAATACCAAGGATTTGTGTTACTGAAGGAGGAACATTTAAAGCTGCCTGTGCTTTGGTCCCCCTCTCTGAAATGAAGAAAACAGTATCTTATCTGGATGGCTAATCCATTACTGTTGGTAAATGCTTGGAGGTTAATTCATGGAAAAGAATATCAGAAGTTTTACTGTGTTTACAGCAGCAGTCTTATTTTCTTACTAGTCTTTCAAATGGCTCCCACTATACAGCAATTTTTCATGGCCATGCATCAATGAATTTCACATATTTACGTTCTGTATCCTGCTCAATATAAACTATAAGAGCAGACATGCTGTGGCAGCACAGCAGCAGTGTTCTGGTAAGGTATGTTGCATGAGTTTGTCCTGTAAATTCTTGGTATGATTTATATTTCTCAAATTCTGTATGCCCAGGCTCCCAATGGCAACATATATACAGCATGCAAATTTCAACACCTGTGCTCAGCAAACAGATAGGTTTATTAATAATGATGTAGCTCTCTATTTAAAGAGAATGGAGGCATGAATTTGCATGCTTTGATGTCTGAGCCTCATTCATCTTGTGTGTGTGATTTGTCTGTGAATTTAATGCTCTGTGAGAGTCAAGGGTAAAAAGCCTGTTGTCCCTTTGCTCTTTTTTACTGGCATAAATCACTGATTCCACATATAATACTGGGTATATTTCTCAGAGGCAAAGAGTGTAATTAGGCTTTTTTGCTGTTATCTTCTGCCTCTACTGATAAGGTTTCCCATGTCATGCATGCTGAGTTGTCAGAAAATGAACAAAATAATCAGAAATGAATATTTAAAATTCTACTTTGTCCTGAGTTTTGTAAAGTGCCGTGTTTATAAGGAGCAAAATTGCAGCAAAAATAACTAGGAGGGTCATTGCATATGGAAATTTGCAATTAGGGTTTCTCTTTTATATTTGAACAAAGAAAGAACCACAGCAATGAGACACCCATCCTTTGAGACACCTTCCTATGAGAAGTATTAAGTACTGCTGTACAGCCTTCTTGTCAGCTCCTTTCTCTGACAAAAATGGCCTGTGTGATCTTTTGGTCTGGGAGTAATCTATGTGACTATATATGCCAAAGTCCCCCTACATATCACTAGTGTACAACAGTCAGCTTGCACATAACCTTTCAGATCTCCAGGCAAGTTTGTCCTAAGGACTTGTGCATGTTTTGCTATAGATCATTTAGCTTTCTGAATTGCATTTGGTTTATTTTTTGCCATACAAATTTGAGGAACCACTTTGACCTGGAAAAGAAAAACAGCAACCTCAGCAGGTAATATGGTAAAAGATGTGCATTTAAAGATGTTTTGATAATCTACTGTTCAGATAAAAAAATAAAGAGAGATTGAAATGAGATAAGTGTTGAACCGGGGTGAATGAAAAGATTTTGTACATATGAAGAGATGAGCTTATCCACTAAGGAGCACCAGGCTGTGGTTTCTAGCCAAATACTACATTTTGCTGGCTATTTATTACCAAAAGGTCTGCTGATAATCTTCCTTGGGCTTCCTAGGCAAAATGGTCACACTTCAAGGAATGAATTAATCTCACATCTATTAAAAGTTATATTATTGATCACTTCTTGCTGAAAGAAGAACAGCCTTAAATCAGGGTAACAGTTAAAAAAAGAGGGGGGAGAGTTTTTAAGAAAATATTAATGCACCACTTAGTCTTCTAGGAAAACAAGGAACAAACAGATCTCTGATTAGTTCATATTTGGTGAATACATTTGCACATTTTTCTGTGAAAACATTACAGCACAGAACAAAACAGCACACTTCTCTAGTCTTGTTGAATATGACACCTACATCCACCATGCCTCAAATCAGTCATTTCAACCAGTTTGAGAATCACCCTAAACACCTCTAAGGGAGCTGTAGAGGTGCAAACTGAATTATATAATGTCCTAGGAAATAAAGATTCATTTATTATATTAAGGAAGAATACTGTTCGAAAGAAAATGGTAAGTTCAGTGTTTTAATTAAGTTTTATTTGTGTTATTTAGATGATGGCATTGGCTAAAACTGTTAAAACTTCCAAAATAGGTACTAGATAGCTATTAGGACCAAAAAAAAAAAAAAAAAAAAAAAAGGAAAAATCACCTGCAATGAATGAAAGTGTTAATAAATTGTAATACTGTGTTACAGTAGCACAGCTCACTACAGATTGTGTTTACTGCATTCACACCTATTTTATGCTTTTGGTTTCCATCAGGAACATTTGGCTTTTCTTAGACACAGCTGAGAAATGGGATATTCCAGGCAGCTGGAGTGAAAGACTCCCTCTCTCCTTTTGTGTCATCTGGGCCAGTTTGTCGCTTCATGATATGCCTTTCTTTTAAGTGAGAAGAGCAAATCATTATGGCATTTTATACAAAGAGTTAATGTACATGAAGAAATCTTCAAAATAATGAATAATATAGGTTTTCTATCAATGTCTTGCTTTTGGAAAGATGGTGCAATATCTGATGTCCATTTATCAGAGAGATGTCTTTATTGCAGAGACCCACAAACTTACCCCAATTTTGGGATTTGAACTTTGGATTTGAATTTTTATAGACATACGAATCACATTGGAGAGTCCCATAGGAGAATGGGATTCATAGAACTGAAAGCTAATGAAATTCTTTGCTGCTTAGTCCTGAATATATGTGCAGGATTAGTTTGTTTGGTTCCTTCTTTTTACATTCTGATACTCAGCAATGGCTTGACCATGATTAGTTTTGCATTTCTTCTATTATTGAAAACATTAGTAAAATATTCATTAAAGGAATTTAAAAAACCTTCAAGAAGAAGTACGAATTTTTTCCATCTTAGTATTCAGCTATCTTTATTTCTCTCTTTAAAGAAATCTTTCTGAATATATCTAGGATGTTAACTCTTGTTATCAACATGAGTTTCATTATTAGATATCAATATACATTACTAAATACTGTGGGAAATCAATATCCTGTTACACCAAAGTGCTTTATTTTTTACAGTCCTGTAGCTGATTTCCCACTGACTCCAACAGAAGCTGTTTATCTTCACCAAGTGCTAGAGATCACCAATGTCATTTGCAGTTCCTTTTTTTTATCCTTATAATGAATTCCAGTTCATAGGGGAGCCTTAAAAGAAGTTTAAATATTGTAGTTTACAATATAAGATTTGCAAGGACTAGAATGACTTCAGTGATAAATAAAAAAAGGGGGGGGAAGAGAGAAGATTGAATTTCTAGTTTATGTCTTGAATAAAGCACTAGAAAACCAAGAGTATACACTTATCAGCATAATTCAGTACTCCGGAGAGTAGTGGCAATTGCATTTGAATCAAGTAATTTGCAAGACATTAAACAAAAGTAGATCTATACAAAAGTGCGTAAGATACGAGGGCTGTTACTGGATCAGACCAGCCAAGACTTACTTTGTGAGGTGTTTGTAGGGGAGAGAAAGCTAACTACTGCACAAATGGTAACCCAGTTCCTGGGGCTGACACAATTTCCCCGAGTCCTGAGCGATTACAGTGGGTAAATGCTGTCTCCCTCTGTCAGGGAGTGTAAGGACACAGTAGGACTTTGGCTACTCCAGATTTTCTGCCGTCTCCCACTAATCCCTGTGTGTAAACCACCTTTACTTTGCCTGGGGTTAAACATGCTAGGCAAGAGAGGCAACAAGCTACAGCAAATACAGTGTTGGTGGCTAAACCAGGAAGAGGAGCTGGAACCTACATTCTCCCAACTTCTCAAATTAGCTGTGAGACAGAGGAAAACTTCTAGACAAAACACTTTCTGCTGTCCCAAATTATGGTCCACACTGGTATAAGCTACAGAAGCAAAAAAGCGATAACGATTTTTCTATTCTTAATTATTAATGCTATACACCCAAGGCTTTATATCACTGCCTATAGTATTTTGGTGATCCATGGGGTGAGATGGCTCTTAATCGGTACTTTCAGCTGCTTCAAAGCTCTGGATTGCAAAGAACTATCTAGAAGCCCATACATGACATCTGGGAATAATTCTAGTCGTTTCCGCCCTTCTTACAAAGGAAGAGGAGGAAAAACAAGATCCGTGTTTTGAAAGGGAATGTCAAGGGAAAAAGGATAAGGAGTAAAGTCTCTACAGCATCATGCCTTAAGGCACAAGAAGAAGAAAAGGAGTAACATGCTGAAGCAATTGTTCAGGGAGACAGAGCAAGGAGGGCATGAGTTAGAAGACAGGATTAAAGGGAACATGAAAGACAAACTGACTGGTAGAGAAAATTGAAGAGAAAAGAACGCAGCTTTTTTTGCAAAAATAAACAGTCTTAAAGACAGCTGCAGATGAAACCCTTCTTTTTCAAGCTATTGCTGGAGTTATTGTTACTGAATGAAAAAGCCCTATGACGACCCTAGGTAAACGTGTCCAATGTGCTATGCAAAGTGCTTTGAACCTTTTATGCCTAGAATTCAGATGTCCAGATGGGAGATGTTGGATATAATGCTTTTATTTAACAGCTAACACATCTTGTGAATATGGTGTGATTTCTGTTTCCTGCTGTTAGCTCACAGTACTCCCTCTACAGACTTGGCTTGCACGCATTCTGCTATCCCATCATTTTGTGTTGCAACATCAGCACAGGCTTTGAATAGTTCTGTACTTGGCATTCTCAGAAGTTATCTCTTAATACATTTTATCGAGTACCTCTCCATCAAAATCAGACAAAATTAGTTACTGGCATCCTTAGTTTGGGTATAAAAATAAATCTGCCATTTTAAGCAATTGTTTGAATATATAATCTCCATATAGAATGCTCACTACAAGAGAAACATTCAGTGGAAGGTCCCTGCCCATATGGTCCAAGGCATGATTTAGGGCAAGTGACTTGTCCTTAGTGGAACCTACCAAAGGCAGCTTTTAAACAAAGGCAAAAAAATCACATTAATTCAGCAAGTCTATTTCTAACATTTAAGACTGACCCCTGTAGCAAGGGCAGGAATACAGCATTAGCAAGAGTGGAGTGAGTCTTCTCTCTCCATCATAACTCTTTCTCCAGGTCTTTCCACTGGTAACGTCTAGTTTGAGGCAAATTGAGAAGTCTCTAAATGTTGAACTGCAAAGGTAGGAAACTCTATGAGGAACTTCAAAATGATAAAGCAAACAAAATATTTTATTGTATTACTTACTCATATATGGATAAAAATGTTTAGCTCATAAAAAGAATTTGAATGGTATCTGCTAGAGGAAGGAACATTAAAGTTAAAGCAAAATTCTGTTTCTCTCTGCAACAATGGCTTGAGAAAAGTTTTCTTCAATATTTTAAACCTGTAACATTCAAAGCCTTGCAATACATATCTATTCCAAACTAAAATAAGAATGGAGTTTTAGAATTTGCTTGGAATTTGTGGGTTCTTTGGGATGGCTAACTGTTCAAAAGTTATTTACATTATTTATTTAGTAGAAAATGGGAGTAGAGGATTCAGCAGTAGCTGTTAAATTCAAATTTCACCTCTATTAAAACATCCTACTCTGACCCTGTGTGATTCTCTTGCCTTTTGCCAGTCTCAGTCTCCCGATAAACAGGAAGAAATGAGATACTGCATCTCAAATGATAATCACTTATGTCATGGTTTAAACCCAGCTGGCAACTAAGCACCACACAGCCGCTCGCTCACTCCTCCCCTGTGGGATGGGGGAGAGAATCAGAAGGGNCCCCCTCCCCTTCCAGCTTCTTGTGCACCTGGCAGAGCATGGGAGGCTAGAAAAGTCCTTGACTAGTGTAAGCACTACTTAGCAACAACTAAAACATCTCTGTATTATCAACACTGTTTTCAGCACAAATCCAAAACATAGCCCCATACTAGCTATTATAAAGAGAATTAACCCTGTCCCAGCCAAAACCAGCACAACTTGTATGCAGACTATAGAAGTGTCATGGCATGGAGTTAGTTTTTCAATAAAAGTCTATGATTTTTTTTAACCCAAATGCTGACTTCCTGCATACTGCATACCAGATGTTGCCAAATAAGATGTCACCAAATAAAACAGTAACCGATATTTCCGCAAGAAAACCTCCTCAGTTTGTCTGTGCAGTAAATAAAAACAAAGTAGTTATGTTACATTCAACAAATCATTTGTATGTTTTTTTCCCCGGGAAAGTTTTCCTATTTTTTCATTTCCTAATGTTTATGACCTTATTTCATGTAGTACATTTGTATGATTGAATTATAATTTATTCTCATATTAAAGGCCAAGTTTCTGCATAGTTTAGGACTAATATTCAATTAGCATACTGTAATTAATAATGACCTCTGTTACCTTACTGTGAGGTCAATGTTTTTATTTAGCTCATTTTATGTGAGCTTTTCTTGCTAAGGAAATGTGTGTGCGTTATTAATATGTGCAGATAGTATCTCTTGTAGTATAGCAATACACGCCAGGAAGTGCCTGTCAAAGAGAGTCAAAAGCTGCTCTTGGATACAAACCAATATTTAAATATGCATTATAGTAATAGCTACATCTGACAACAATTCTCTTGGAATTAGTGTCACTGTCAGCTGGGTGAGAACAAAATATGAGTGAAGAGAGTGGTTCTGCTTCATTCAGATTGCAACCTGATCATGTTGCAGCAGGACGAGAGGTATCATCAGACTTCACCCTTTTTTGGGAAGGTGCCTTCCTTTGGATCTCAGGATTTTACTTCATGCACCTTCAGGGATGCAACTGAAGCTGTGCTTGTTGAAATGCAACAACAGCTCCAGAAGCCTGCTGATAGTGTCTCTGATGAAAGTCTAAGCTCTGCTGAGAGATGTCCACATTTTACAAATGTGTTAGACTTCACAGATGGTCCAACTACCTGGAATGGCTTCAATCTCAAAGTGAGAGAGGAATGAATCAGAGCAGGTACAATACATCAGGTTCCCCGTCTAGCTTAAGCACATGGTGTTGGGCTACAAGGTCACAGGCAAAAGTGCGAGACCCTCAGATATGCTGCATCTGGAAAAAGACATTAGTCCCACTGTGTGAGCAAGGTTTTCATTTCACAATGAAGTAACTCTTCTCATGCTCCACTGAGTGACTGAAATCCAGCTGGTTTTGAGATGTGTTCAGATTCTACATTCTCATCCAGTGCCCAGGGATATTTAGTTCCCTGTAACTGTATTTCCACATGTTTACATTTTTTCCAAGCTGGAATGAAACAAGAAGACTACATTTATGCGATTTCACATATTGCTGGAACACTTTCACAGATTTCATGAGGACCAAATTTCTCTGAGGGCTACATCTTCAGCTGCTTTGTGAGGGGATCTCTGAGGTAAATACAATTTTTATTAAAGGGACACAGAACACAAAGCTTTTTTATTTCCTGATATCAAAACTGGTAGGAATTTGGTATTGAATGTTTGTAATAATGGCACAGTATGCACAATTAGATGCCTGAAGGTGAGATAAAAAATACTGTGGAGTTTTTTTTGCAAAATGGTGGACAATGGAGCAACTTGGGACAAAATAAACTCGTTAAAACCCTCGGAGAAAGAAAAGACTCCAAAGGGGGTGTTCAGTAAGACCAACTTGAGTGCTTCTCTAATGGGGTATGTGTAAAGAGTCATAAGGAACCACCTGCTTCCTATGTTTGTGAGTTTGTTGGGGAAAAAGGGTACCACCACAGCTTACCTGCTGAACCCTTCCTATCACCACAAAGGCTAGGGTTTTTTTTGTGGGTGGATGTCCTGGCTGGATTTTGTTCTTTTATAACAATGATTGAGCTCCAGATCATATTTCACTTTTGCACTCTTTTCTAAGATGTCAAGGGAGGGATGCTACTATTTATTTGTAAGAGCAGGAGTTGCATATATGGTCCACCATGGCAAATCTTTCAGAAAATGATCTTATAAACAAACCTCTTGTTTCTTTTCTGTGTGCAGTAACACTGCCTGTGGTCTTACACTGGCAAAATGGTTGCTCTCCTTAAACCATCTTGTACTGACTTTCAACACTGAAGCATTATCTCTGAGACCATACTTTGAACATTACGTGTTCAGGAAAAATTGTCAGCAGCTTGTCCTGCTATAAGACCATGAGTTCTTCCGCAGACTTTTTCAGGGTAACTTTTCTCCTATTAATACACTTTACTTCATCAGACCTATGGACTCTTGCCTATCCTGTTTCTGAAAGTAATACATAGCTTGCTGAGTCAAGGAATGCAAAGAGGAACTTTGCCCCCCTAGGATATTGGCAGCAAATTATGGAACACCAGGCTCTGGCGTAGTCAACCAGCCATAGCAAACACTTCTTGGCATTTGCCAATTCTTTTATTTTAAAGCTCTGAGTAGTTTTAAAGCAGACTTTTTGCATGGGTGTATCTATGGCCCTGTGTTCCCTGTGCATGTGCAGAATAATTGGCTGTGCATGTAACTATGGCATCAATGATCAAATGATGGATGTATACCAGATACTAATGTGTATACTTGTAAATGTACAAAGGAAACCTTGAAAACTTAGTTTCTGTTCACTAGATGTCTAGACAGTGATGTAGTGAGCAAAGTAGGTTTAGAAACGGAGGAACTAACTTCGATCACACATGCACCTTATTTTGCAGACACTAACTTCTTTCCATTTTGCATTTCCAGATGTCTGTTACCAGACAGACTGAAAAAAAAAGTCATGTCAAAACATGGTGTGAAAAGAGCTATCCTTGCAGTATTTCTAATTAGGATGGCACCAGAAAACATCAGAAATCTAAAAATAAGTCTTATATTAATGACATTGACAGCCCTTATGTCAAAGATAAAGATGTTTGGATATATTTCAAATAAGCATCTGTGGGTTTCAATCGTGTTTGAGCTATTAAGTCTAACAAGATTCATGGACTGCTTTACAATAATTATTGTATTGTTGTGGCTCTGTATAGTCTTATCAGATATGAGGCATAATTGGCCAGTGCAGTTTGTAGCAGCAAAACTATTAGCTTCTGAGCCAAAATTAATATTATGATACTTCCCATATGTTCTAGATTTCATCTTCATCTTTTATTTTCCTCTCCTTTGTTTTATTTCCAAATTAATATAGGCAAAGAAAGAGAAGAATGCAGACACCTAACTGCTTAAGCTATGTAGAAGAAGTTGCAGGCTTGTGATCAAAGAAGGTCATCTGACATGTATGCTTTTATACCTTTAATTTTGTCCTGCAGGTGTTTACTCTTGTAACAGATCCACAATAGTTTTCAAAAAGTAATGTATGAAACTTGGAAACTGCTGACTTCACTAGTGTTTTGTCTCCAGTCCACTTAGATCCCTCTTTTCATTGTCTGGACACAGTTTAGAAATTACTTCAAAGCTTTTCAGCTCTCACAATTCACATTTTTAATTGCTACCAAACATTTAAGCAGCTACAGCTTGGCTCTGAGACTCTTTGGTTTCTTTTGAGCTAACAGTTTTTCCTCCTCCGCTGTTTCATGCAGTTAAATGCTGTGATAGCTCCATGGCATAGCAAGTGGCTCTGAGTCTGTGGCAGAGCCTAGATGTAGGTCCTTGTGTAGAGTCTCACACCAGAGTCCCGTGCACTCATCCATCTATACTTTCACAGCTTTCTGTAAATTTAGTTTCCTAGGAGCTTTCTCCTAAGTTCTAAAGAAAAGTAAGACCGTGCTGAATAATGTGTTGCTGCTTGGAATCAAGTGAAAGATCTATTATTTATAGGCTTTGGGTATTTTTATAAAAATTTCAGAGATGTGCCCAAGATAATTATTTGAAACTACAGTCAATAAAAACAGACTAGAACCAAGAACCATCCCTCAAAATAATTAAATAGATGACACTATGCAGATGAAGAATCTGCCAAACACACTGAACAGCCCCTTTCAAGCTGTGGGTCTAAAAAGCTTCCTAAAATGTGTATACATATACATATTTATATATGTATATATACATAAAAGACCATAATGAAGAGATCAGCCATTAGCATTTAACCCCAAGTCAGTAAGAAGAGCCTATCTGCTGCTGCTCCATTTCATAGCCTTGATTGCTTTTTGCTGTCCTGTGATCCTTTGTCAACCTGACACCTTGTGAAACAATCCTTTACACCAATCCTAAATTGATGTAAGTTGTTACTAGTTCAGAGTAGTGACATTTTTCTTTCATGGAAATGAGTACATGAGGACAAGGACAAGGACAGAGCTGTCCTAAGATGGGCAGCATTCAACAATAAAAGCCACCCAGAAGCATTCCAGCATTATTTCTGCCTGTTTCCTCTTTAAGCAGCAATCATGGAAACAGCTAGATGGCATTTAGAAAGAGAATTTAAAAGAAATCTTTTATTTCCCCTGGAATTACTGAAGAAATTTTAAACTACATTTCAAAGGAGTTTAACAGGTTTAGGTTGTTTTACTTTTTTGAATATGCAGGGCTCTTTCTGCTTGGAATATAGCATCTCCTTCAAGCTAACGTGTTGTTCAATTTCCTGGCTGTGACTCTGCAAAAATATGCTGCCTCCTTTCTAACTCTCTGCAGACATTTATCTCAGTAATACTAGCTGGGGGTTTTATTTATTTCACCATGTCAAGAAACCTCTCCTTTTCTTCTATTAGAGTATTCACTTTTAAGGTGATTATTTTCCATTTGAATGATCTCGAAGTTCATCCTTTTGGGAAAGGCCAGCATGAAACAGTAGGTCTTACTTAAACTTATTTTGAGAAAGTAAATGCTACGTTGACTTTGCACTGGCCTTTGGCAGATGGGTAAATTTTACCTTCTGCTTCAACTCCTGATTTATAAAACCCTTTTTTCAAATGTTGTAAGGCACTCAGGCTGGATAATGGATGTCTTATATTTTCTTTAAAACCCGGGTAGATCACTGAAGAATTACTAAATGATTCACCAGTGGGTTGTATTTTCTTTACAAGGCAGTGAACAGGCACGTTTCAGCAACCAGGTGTGGCTGCAGCTACACACAGGCATGCACTCAGTCCCGGAGCGTTTGGTGGAAGCAACCCTTTTCACATCCCTTCCTTTCTCCACCTGTTGCTGTGCTCCAGGGCAGGGAGGACAGCATCACTCCCATGGGGAATCTGAGGCAGAGATCCCGGTCATCTTCTCCTCTCATGCTGATTTCACCTTGTTCTAGATTGTCCTTTTTAAATTGGTAATTGATAGTCATGCATCCTTCTGATTTTCTTTGTTGAATCAATGGAGCCCCAGAATAACTCTCCAACTTCCTAAGGTTGCTCCGGATTTAAGAAACCGTGTAACTGCTGTATCAGATTTGACATTAGAGTGAGAAATCACCTGCAACCTACTAACTGCAGCTCACAAGGACCTCGTTACAAGCCAGCTCCCTCTAGCTGTGAAGACGGTGTCATCTTGAATACTGAGGAGGAAGAAAGGGAATAAAAATAAAAAGGCTTGAAAAAGAAACATTCAGTGTGGTTTAATCCTCTCAGAGCTCAGTCTGTAATGCAGTACATGGGGACTTCCATGGACAAATCCTGTCAGCAAACAACAGGATTTATGTATGTTGTTCCCAAGGCACCACTTTCAAAATTGTTCTCCTTATGATTTCGCTCCAGCACAATCAGTTCACAGTTTATAAAAATTACTCATGGAAATTAATCTTCTAGGAATATCAGTAGCGCTTTGCCACTTTACTTTTTCAGATAGCTGTCTCAGAAGAGAGTTCTCCGACTTCTAAGGTTCTCTGTCACTTGCATCCTTTTTTCTGAGTAAGCACTTTCCATTTCATTTCTCTGTGTTCACATGTTGGTTTCTGAAACTAGCTTGTCCCCCTCCATTCCTTTGAATAAAAGATCTTTTTCCTGTTTACACAAATATTTTTTCAAATTCTAAATCCAGTTTTCTTTTGTATTTACGAGAACTGGTCAAAACCAAGTTTTACCAAAAAAGTAACTCAATGAGGATCATGGGAATGTTTTGGAAAAGAATGCCTATCTTTACTGATTAAGGCGAAAAAAGAAATTCATTTTTGACATCACAAAGCTAAATTTCATTTTTAATTGCCAATAAATCAATCTTGATTTGGCATTTCTGCTTTCTTCAGTAAGAACCACTCCCTTTAAAATTTAAAATAATTTCAACAATGTAAACAATTCTTGTTTCTTTGAAATTTGTTTAATGAATGCTCTGCAGTAATTCTCTAAGTCAGTGCTTTCCTGTCAACTTAAAATATGCAGATAACTGTTTTTCTGACAAAGCCTCTTTTTCATTTTGTTTGTTCATCTTTTCTACACTTATCACTGTTTAATCCATTCCAGTTCAGCTCGTTCTGAAGAGAGAGTACTGATGCCAAAAAATTGCATTAAAAAGTGCTGCCTCTTATAGGTCATGAGTTTGCACTGCACCAAGAACGCAGGATCTCTGATGCTATAAATACCACAGGAATAGTGGAATTATTCCCCCGTATCATACTAATACGGTCCACTAGAGTCAACATTCACCAACAGTTACTAATTGTCAGGGAATACTTAAGTGGTGAAAGATGTGAAAGGTTGTTGTGTTAGCAGGCAGGAGATCTTAGTCCCAGGTCAGCTACTGATCTACTCTGTTACCTTTACTTCTGACTTATAAGCAGTCATGTTAAACCACCATTACTGATACCAGAGGTGGCAATAAACCAGGAATTATTAATCAACGTCATCCAGAACTTTCTGCCCCTGAGCCACCATCCAGGGGACCATGTGGCTACTCTAGTATTGAGTGTCAAGGGCTGAAACTGCTCAAGGCCAGCTTCCTCTTCTTGCAAGGGCAGGTTGTAATCCTGGCTACAAATCCAGACACTGAGTGAGAAAACTGGGTAACTTTGGTTATGGTGGTGACTTGATGCAGCTTTTGATTAATGGGGACAGGTAAGGGAATATACATATATGGGTTTTATAGCTGCATTGGGATGGCTCTGAGCCATGACTATGACTTGAGTTTTGCTATGGGGCACCCACTTTTGTACTTGAATAGTCACAGAGTAAGGGGCACCTTAAACAAATTAATGTTACAAGCATTATAGTGTATTTTAGCTGAAACAAACCCAAGGCATTTCTAGGAAAACGTGCTGGAGCAGTAAATCATAGAAGATCTCATAAATGTAAATGTAATGCCCAAGGCTTAACATTTACTTATGCTCTCTCCTCTTTCTTTTTTTTTCTTTTTTTTTTTTTTCTTCTCCAAGCAACACTTCATGTGAAGCTTCACAGCATACCATAAATTTTCTTCCAACTAATAATTAACTTACCTCTGGCTAATACATCTTGCAGAATGACAGCATGGATCTGCTAACAGTACCTTAGGAGGACATAGTAATGGCATGGTGCTTGAGGTTGGGGATAAAGTTTATGAGTTTGACTATCCCTTCAAATTAAACACATTAAAGCTTGCTTGTAGGGGAACAGGTATGAATATTTAAACAACCAAATGCATTACTAAATCTATTTAGAGACCTATTATGAAAACCAGGACATATATCAGATGTTCTACCATTGATCACAGTCTCTGAGCTCACAGCTACCTGAGCCTGATTGATCATGAGCCCTTAAAAAAACAATTTTAAGGCAGATGCAGAATATTTTTTTAGTATCAAAACCCCATAAAAAATTTAAAAGTTTTGTTGGCTGGATTTACAGAGGCTTTCATGGGGTAAGGAAAAGTCTCTGATAAAGAGAAGCAGCATTGAATGTGGCAGAATTTGACAGACATTATTTGATTCATATTGGAGCTGATGGTCTTGAACGATAAAAAGAGTTATTTTAAGACATAGAATGCTTCCACTGTTCATTGTTTCCATGGAACAGAAAAAACCAGCTCATTCATGAGCAGTAGTTTGTCACAGAAAGTGTATATATTAAGGCTGAAAAGGAAGAACTTTGGAGTTACCATTTCCCTTCCAAGCACTGGAGCAGCATTAATCACCTCTTCACCTTGTCTCATGGCTTCATATAGATCTGATTCCTTCTCTAGATTCTTCAATCAATCCCTTTCCTTGAAAGATCAGAAATGGGGAGAAAGTCTGATATGCCAAAAAAATGCCTTAGAAAACTTCCTCATATCTACAGCTCTTCTCATTATCCTTCCTTTCCCAGGCAATTAATTTCCAGTGTTGATTTTATTTTCCCTTCAGTAATGTATTGTGAAAAGATAGTTTCCTTAAACCTTCCTCTAAGTTCTGAGAAGCAAATAGCAACACATTTTCCCATTTGAGGAAATCTTGGGTTGGTGTGGTGGGTTGACCCTGGCTGGGTGCCAGGTGCCCACTCAAGCCATTCTATCACCCCCCCTCCTCAGCTGGACACAGGAGAGAAAATGTAATGAAAGGCTCATGGGTTGAGATAAGGAGAGGGAGAGATCACTCAGCAGCTACCGTAACGGACAAAACAGACTCAGCTTGGGGAAATTAGCTTAATTTATTAACAATCCAATCAAAGAAGGATAATAAGAAATAAAACTAAGTCTTAAAACACCTTCCCCTCACCCCTCCCTTCTTCCTGGGCTTAACTTTACTCCCAATTTTTTCTCTACCTCCTCCCCCTGAGCGGCGCAGGGGGATGGGGAATGGGGGTTGTGGTCAGTTCATCACACCCTGTCTCTGCTGCTCCTTCCTCCTCAGGGGGAGGACTCCTCACACTCTTCCCCTGCTCCAGCATGGGGTCCCTCCCATGGCAGACAGTCCTCCACGAGCTTCTCCAATGTGGGTCCTTCCCACAGGCTACAGTTCTTCACAAACTGCTCCAGCATGGGTCCCTTCCACGGGGTGCAGTCCTTCAGGAACAGACCACTCCAGTGTGGGTCCCCTGCAGGGTCACAAGTCCTGCCAGCAAACCAGCTTGGGCATGGGCTCCTCTCTTCACAGGTCCACAAGGTCCTGCCAGGAGCCTGCTCCAGCACGGGCTTCCCACAGGGTCACAGCCTCCTTTGGGCATCCACCTGCTCTGGCGTGGGGTCCTTCACGGGCTGCAGGTGGATATCTGCTCGACCGTGGAACTCCATGAGCTGCAGGGGGACAGCCTTCCTCACCATGGTCTTCACCACGGGCTGTAGGGGAATTTCTGCTCCGGTGCCTGGAGCACCTCCTCCCCCTCCTTCTTCACTGACCCTGGTGTCTGCAGGGTTGGTCCTCTCACATATTCTCACTCCTCTCTCCAGCTGCAATTGTGCAGGTTTTCGTTCCCCCTTTTAAATATGTTATCCCAGAGGTGCTACCACTGTCACTGATTGGCTTGGCCTTCGCCAGCGGCGGGTCCGTCTTGGAGCCGGCTGGCATTGGCTCTGTCAGACATGGGGGAGGCTTCTAGCAGCTTCTCACAGAAGCCACCCCTGTAGCCCCACCACTACCAAAACCTTGCCACTGAAACCAAATACAGTTGGTTAATTGTCCTCTGAGAGGGTTCCTGAAAGACATTCCATGCCTTCTATTCCCACCCCTGGAATCCTAGGTCTGGCTGAAATGTGAGGACCTTTATCCATCCTCTAGAGACAGAGCAGAATTGTCTATCACTGGATGTGCTGAAACTGGGGCCAGACTCTGCAAGCTCTAATTAACAGTGAGAAGACTGGAAACAAACCCCTGGACTCCTAATGCCAAGTCTTTCCTTGCTAGTTGTGTGACCTATTACCCTGGCATGAACCTATGCTGCAGTATATCTGAAAATCTTTGTTTAAGAAAGGACATAAGTTACACCTTAAAAATAGAACCTGTGGGTCAATGACTCCAATTTCAGTAGTCTCCTTAATGATTTGGGCACATCCGCAAATTTTAGAACTTCCTTATTAAAAGTACCCACTCCTCCCTGTTACCTCTTTTTTGCTGGGCAAACTGAAAAGACCTGGCCCTTTGAAAACCGTGCTCCCTGTGAACGGCTCAATCTAAGCAGTCCAAACACCAGATCGTGTTGGAAAGCTCAGGCCATGAATTCCCCATTGAAAAAGTTATTGTGAAGAATGAAACCTTGTTTGGGGAAAATATTTTACACTTTTGCTCTGTACCACCTCTTTTGTATCTGTAATAAGAATTAGGGCTTTTGACTCATAACTGATTTCCTAATTATGAGTTTCACAGATGGCAATTACTTTAAAAATAATTTAAGCCATTCATAATATAGTTTTTTTGGCCAAAACCAAAGTCACTTCTTTGCAAACGGGGACAAGATGGGACTGGGTGTTGAATTGGAGGGTCCAAGGCGTGAGAGTGTCTATCTGGAGGAATGGGGTTGAGCACTAGGGCCAGGAGGTGTGAAGATTAGACCAACATAACTGGATAGAGAGGAGGAAAACTAAACTTCAGACCTTTTTTATTTGATTACTATAATTATTGTTTTGTTGTTATTATAAACCAAAATTTAAAACTCCACTAGGGATTGAGTGCTTTTTGGTTTATGCATTGGTTCATAGGGTGATTCATGTCACAGAGTATCATCTCAGGAGGTCTTTAGTCCAACCTCCTGCAGAAAGTAGGATCAGCACATAGCTCAGGCTGGGTTACTCAGGGCTTTATCCAGTTGAGCCTTGAAAAATCCACGAATGAAGACTAGGATGGAGATGAGAATTTGTGGTTAAAATAACAGTCATCCTCAGATTTGCACCTTCTTGGTCTCAACAGAGATTTAATTTAGTTTTTCTTCATCCCTTGCATATATATGTCTGTTAGGCAGACATTGCCTTGTTGCTTTGTTTCCAGCTTTTGGGTCTTGTCAGTCAGAGGTCAAATACTTACCTGAGTGTGCTTTTTGTCTTCTGAAGAATGTTAACATCCTATCTGCTGAAAATGGGAGATAGACTTGAGTTGATGGCAAGGAGTTCCTGAGTGAAAGGAACACTTGGAATGTTAACGACATAAAAATGACACTCCAAGTAATATGCCTGGAGTGGAAGGTTCATGGGAACAGATAAAGCACACATGTAATGGGGTGCTATCATTTGCATTGACTCAGAAACATCCATAGATTCTAGATGTTGGAAAGAACCTGGGACACTTCAGAAATCTGAAAAAATAACTTTTTATTTCACTGGTGATTATTCTGTCTTACTAACAATCTGATTAGACATGAGAAGAAGCAAAGAATCCCAGTCTATTTTTACATCCTAGTTTGTCCTACAGGCTAGCTAGTGGGAATACGTCAGCCCCAGGATTGTGGTTATGCGATTCCACTTGCGTTCTGGATCAGCAATCACTCTATCCCACCATGCCCAAAGGCATGACCAAGTAAAAAAATCTGACAGTGGGGGATAATCCTTTGGAAAAAAAGTTGAGCTCCTAGCTAATCTAACTAATTTGTACTCATAGGACTCCTGCATGACAGTGTGCATGCTGGAGAAATTTTAATCTCAGTGGGCCCCTTGGAGAAGCTTGCGTATGTAAGTCAAATAGGCTCACAGACTACCGCCATCTTCCCTGAAGGCAAACTGCAAGATGAAGGGCTTACAGAAGAATTAGATTCCCAAGGGAAAAGTTGAGAAATCTCCTTGACAGATTGATAGTTGAGAGCTGCTGAGTGGGAAATCACTTAGAGTTCATTCAGAGTAACAGTAGTTAAACATCAGTTATTTATATTTTTCTCCATGAGCCACTGAAAAGTTCCTTGTGAATAGTTTGTGTGTGTCTGGATTGTATTAATAAATTATTCATTTTTACCTTTCTCTGTGCTTGTGCTAATGGCAATTTTAGGACATCTGGCAAACCCTACAACATTCTGCTGTAGGTAAATAGGTACGGGAGCAGCTACTGCTGTAATACAGTACCACGAAATTGCTTGGACCAGTTGGTAGTTGGCAATGCAAAGTGTATGTGGAATGTTTTCCAGTGAGCTGTATGATCCTTGGCAAGCAGCAAGAGAGTGGAGATATTGTCTGAGCCCAAGCATCTCCTGGCAAAATTGTAACAACTTGTTCTGTCTTCCCTTCTTTGCAAAGATAATATCTTTTTAGGCTGTAGCAAAGTGTGGAATAATTGCTGGAGGTAACCTAGAAATTAAACTTATATTCACATTTTAAAGAAAGGTACAGCATTGAAGAAGTTTCCAGGGTGGAGTGCGGCTGACATGCAAGGAATCCATTCCATGGAAGTCCCCTAGGCCTGCAACCTTAGATGTTAGCTACACCAGGGGAAATTGGTATGCTGACTCTAAGAGCTGCTGCACGGAGGGTGGAGCGGAGTGGAGACACCGCGGCCAGGCTCTGTGACACTAGAGGAACTTGAAAGTACCATGGAACAATGATAAGCTGCATAGTTACTACCTTGGGCCAACGGCCTGTCACGGTTTTGACAAAATGCTGTCCTTTTGGTGAACTTTGCTCATTATAATATCATTATAATACTGAAACACACCTCCATCCCAAAAGCTACCCGCCTCTCATTTAGGCGGTAGCTGGGCAACAAGATTCAAGCTATTCAGTTACTAGTAGTAGATGCATTTTGAAACTCGTAACTATAGAACCCTCACCAGGTAATTATTGTTTTGTATTAGGAAACTAATAGAAACTGGATGAAACAATGAAGAATCGAATAGAGAAGTTTTGTTTGAGTCTTGTAACTATAGAAATGTTGCTTGGATATCTCCTTACCATCTTGATTTGAATAATCAATAGATATCAGTAGAAGTGACCAATGATTATTTTGGGACATGAAGATTGAATCAAAGAAACCAATCATAACAAAGATATGTATGACTAGAGTCACTCAAGCTCCACCTGAAAGGTAAAAATAGTATAAATATAGCTTAAGAGAGAGAGGATGTTAGGGAAGATACCATCGTCGTGTACCACTCTGACTTCTGGGATCAGTCGACGGGCTGAGCCTCTCTTCCCCCCCATCGGGACGCCTTTGGGTAAGATTCGAACACTTGGTCATACCAAGTGCCTCTGCGCGCAACTTAGAAATCTCTGTAGAGTCGCTTTACATCTTTTAACGCGTTTGTTGCCAAGTAGTATTACTCATAGTCTTGGTATTTGCACGTGCTCTGCAGTGATTTTATCCCCGGCAATCCAAAGAACCTGTGTACCTGTTGCTTTAATAAACTGCACTATTCATTAATCTAGCCGTGATAGTTCTCATTGAACGCGACCAAACTCTTTAAGGGTGGCCGTGGTAGTTCATGGAACACGACTAGGCTGAAGGTGTAGTACGTTATTAGTGCATCCGTAATCGTGATAGTTCAGTGCACCGAACGACGCATATATAATCCTTTAGATATAAACCGTTGACCAAGTCTGGGACTAGGATTGGATCTAGCTGGCCCTAGACTCCTCTCTGAGAAGGAGTTTAGAAAGCAAGGGGATCCTTTCTGAACCTCATGACTCGACGGGAGGGTCCCCCTGACAGTTTTGTATAGTTCCGTGCACTGAGCGTGACCTGACTCATAACGACAACTTGGGCTACTTTAGCCTTTAACGCAACACAAAGATAAGCCTTAAAAATATATATCAAAATATACCATCAGAATAAATGGTTGGACATCAGCCTTTGCCCTTAACAAAACATCTGAAAAGCCAATATGTCCATTATGTCACACTGTCAACTCCAGCACCATAAATAAAGATGCACAATATTCGTGCATACTGCAGTTTGTATAGCTGCTATTAGTATTGTTACGGCAGCTAACCTTCTTGATTCCAAACTCAAGAGATTATTTTCAGTTTCATGAAATGGTAATTAATAATCCATATGTTGTTCCCTAGGGCAAATCAGATGGGGTTTTTTAAAGCCTTTCGTATATGAAAGCTATAGTTTTTCTATTGAGGTTCAGATTCATTTAAAATTACATCCACTACAGAAGGAAATATACACTCCTGCAGGATTCTTGCAGAGATATAAGCTGTCCACATGAGATTTTTTTTGAGTCTGTTAAATTAAGAGCTGAAGTTTTATGGAGGGAGGAAATATAGAGCAGACCTTTGTTGTTGGAGCTCAAGTGAGAGAAATAAATTTTGGTCCTTTCCCAGGACACTTGGTACCATTTGCTGTTATAGGTATGATGGTGTTGTCTTTAGTCAGGGCAGCCACCTGCACAGGAGACTATATGACCAAGAACACCACATGCTCAGAAGGGAGCAAGAGGATTTTACCCTAGTACCTACACTGATCTGTGATCTTGGTCACATCAAAATTTTTCTCCTTTCAATCCTGGAAGAAACACGCCCTTGCCTCACACTGAGGTGCTGGGTATTTGTAAAGTGTTATGTATGAATATTTCAGAGAGAGATGGGGTTGTGATGGGGCTGAAGAACAGTGAGATATAGGTGAAGCTGAAGAAACAGAGCCGGATAATGCAGAAATAAAGAGGATGGAAAGAAAAGAGAGGAAGGCAAGAGCTGGAATGAACAAAAGGGTAAGCCAGTAGCAGAAGACAGAGAAAAAAAAAGGTATTATTTAAAACAGAATACAGTTTAACTTCTTAAATGTAAATGAAGAAATTAAGAACTGAAGTGGAAAAATAAAGAGACAGAAATAGTCAATAAGAAAATAATCCAGAAATGGAAAAATGGAACTAGAAAAAGAAAGAAAAAGTAGAGTTTAGTGTAACAAAACACACACCGTATTTCTTTATTTTACATGACTCTGCTACTGATGCTAGGGAAGAAGGAAAGGTAGCTATTTTATACAAGGATATAATAGCACTATGATAAGCATCTCTTGACTATTATTAAATGAGTTTAGACATGCTGTAGAATGAACTCAGAGTTTTCCTTATGACTCCAAATCCCTGTCTGGATTGGAAAATTGTTCTTTTTTTTTTTTTTGTAATGTTGGTGACAGTGTGTAGATTCAAACACAAGAAGATAAAGCACAGGAAAACTGGTATACTGCCAAGAGATCTCCATGTTCTATTTAAACCAAGTCATCCATGTTTTGGAAGCAAAAAGAATAAGCATCTTACCAATGCTTCTTAAACCCCTCAAGTAATACTTAACTTTATCGTGTTGTTTCTTTCTTACATTATCTTTCCATCTCTTTCTCTGTACGGATATCCAGTAGGATCTGATGGATCTAAGTCAGTGCCAAGTTGCAGAAGACCTGTTTTTAAAGGTGTTCTGAAGTGTCAGCCACATTCAAACAGAAGAATATGACTCTTACCCTTTCCTTCTCCTTCTCTTGCTACTCTGCAAATGAAACTGGGAAGCATAAAAGTTACCTGGAATTAGCTTTAATATTTCATCAGGTTTTGGGGAGTATTTTTGGTGCTTGCTTCTCTTCCTTCAGCAAAACAACTCCTAACCTTAATAGTATCATTTTCTTACTCTTGAACGTTTCAAAGGACTTAAAATATTGTCTTGCAACACTGCCTAATTACTGCAAGAGGTAACTGTAGGTGGTAACTGCTCCAGCTTCATCCTGTTTATGTTCTTCATCCTAACCCTTTATCCTACTTGCTTCAGTGATCTTTATGGGAATGTAAGGACCTCTATGTTGGTGCCAGGTTCAGGAAGAGTCAGTAGGAAATTCTTGGTTGCTGCTCTGTGAAAGCCAGCAACACCAGTCATGGGCCACTTACTAATCATGCCTTTTCAAAATTTGCAGTACTTTTTCCCTTGTTTTCTTTCATTGTGCTACATGCCTAATATTGTATTATTTCCTGTAACATTGTGAACAAAGGGCCAAAAGTGTGGTTTTTTGGTTTGGTTGGTTTTTTCTTCAATGCACCATAGGCCCACCACAGCAGATTTGACCCACCCATGCAATATTTCTAGTAGGAGAATATTTATCCACAGTAAGATGAGTCATTCTGCCATTCATTTTGCTTCTTTCTTTTTTTCATGTTTATGCTGAATCCAAACCCAAAGGAAACGCTTACCCTTCACTCCCGATTACCATCTTGGAAAGATAGCAGAAATGATAAATTTCTGGTATTGAAGAAACTCAGGGGATTAACTGATATAATAACATTAAAACTGGAAATGAAAAGAATATTTTTTTTTCTCTAGGTGAATATGATGAGAAGAAATTACAATGAAAACCAATGGAAATCTAGACATGCATCCGTACACTAACTTTAAAAGTCTCAGTTGACCACAGAACTTACATACCTATTAAAATGTCAATACTATGGAAATAAAAGTACACGAAAACAAATTACTGTTGTACCCTATTCTCACAAGATATTTTATGGGTTTTAGTGAGGCAGAGAATTCTAAATATAATATATTCAGTATCTGCTCTTTCATATGTGGAGATAATAAAACTAGGAAATTCAGGTTGCAGTTATTAAAAATAATGACTAGAAGTAATAATAATCAGTGGCTTACTGTTAATAATTAGTAGCATTACTGAATTAATTTTGTGGGGTGCACAGTGTTATTCCCTTCAGAGTATCCATAATTTACCAAAGTATTTATGTGGCTACCTTCTACGTAATGGCCAAACTCTGAAATCCTTGCTCCTTCCTCACAAACTCACCTTAGTCTTCTCTGCACTTAAGCTCAGCAAGTTGCTTCTCATGAAATCACTGTGTTCCCAGAGCTTCAGGACAGTTGGCAGGTAGTGCTTTTGGTGGCTTTTGCATTTCGTTCACAGCGGGGTGTTTTCTCTATGCTACAGGTACCACAGCAGATATTTCCTTATCAGCTGGTTTGATCCTTTTGCACGGGGGTTTGCCAGTACGAAGGAACTGTGGAGCACCGGGAGACCCTACAGATGAGAGCCCTGAGGGTGGAGGAACAATAAACGCCAGTGTTTTACCTGGAAAACTGAGTAATGGACCTAACTGATACTTAGCCACTTTTCTTCACGTGATGAATGGCTCAAAGGAACTGTATAATTTTTGTGATAGGGAAAAAAGAGGCACATTAGTCTATTTAGGTCAACAAGAGTTTTAAAACTAATGTACTGTGCTTCTGCAAGGTTGAAAAAATGGGCATTTTAAGCCTAATGGTAACAAGAATTTCTCCACATTAGGTACTTGTTCTCACATCATACCTAGATTTCTGACCTTAGATTTATTCCACAATTGTATAGAAAACAGCAATTTAGAGAATGTTTTACTGGTTTCCAAACTTCAATAGTTATAATTATTCTTTCTCTCTCTTTAAGGCTGGTTCTATTATCCTTGCAAACATTTCTCTTCCTGTCTTTTTATCTGCCTTTTGTTTTGAAATTACACTTTATTCTTTCCCTTCTGAGAATGCAAGAAGCATCATACACAGACAGCAGAAACTTAACTGAAGTCAAGATGATATATAGAAATATAAAATGTGAGAAATGGACAGAACAATGGCAAAGTGCCCTGTAAATCTGTGTAGAATATCTGTCACAGACCTGGAAAACCGCTGAAGCTGTAAGATATATATCTTGGCTCGTGACTTGATTAAAACAGTGATGGCAAAATTCTGCTCTCAGAGCTGAACAAAAAATTGCTTTGTGTTGGTGCTGTGTGTTCACTGCACATTCAACCCTTCCACTGACATCAGTGCAAGACCTTCATTTTGAGGGCTGCACATCAAACTTGAGGGTTGTGATGGCTTTGTGACGAAGACGAAGATGAAGATGAAGACGAAGATGAAGATGAAGATGAAGATTCATCTGTACAATAACGATGACTTCCTTGGAAGCACACACACACACACAAACCCTCTTCCTGAAAATTAGCACTTTGTCAGAGCTGCCTGTTTGCACTTCTGTTTACTCTGGTTCTGGGATCTTTCTTTCAGCGCACCGGATACGCCAAAAGCAAGTCTAATGAGCAAGGTGTGCTGCATTCAATTCCTGCTAAAGCATTACTGCCAGGAAGGTCAGAGACATGCTCTGGCATCCATGGCACTATAACAGAGTAACTCCCTTATGGTTTAACCTTGAAAACACTGCTTACATCCCTGTGCCTTCCTTTCCCTTTCTGCAGCATGAGTGTAATGATACAGGCCATTTTCCAAATCAATGGCTGAAAAGTTTTATAAAAGAGCTCCTCTCTTTCCAGGTGAAGAATTCCTTGCTAGAAAGGATAACTGTCCTAAGTGCTCTAACATCTCCTGATTCTGTCTTGAAGTTGGCTGTGCCATTCCGTGTAAAGGGTTGAATTTTTGAAATTATTAGCTGAAAAACATTGGGAAATAATTGCTGACCCTTGGGATTAGTTTCCTTTCTTTTACAGCCTAATCCTTCAATCTTAAGCGTGAAAAAAGTCCTTCCTCAAACTTATCTATGTAACTGAACAGCATTTCTGTGAGTGAGAGCCAAAGGATATAGCCTGAAGCCCTTTGAAACAGTTGATCTGACTTGGCACTCAGCTATTGTATCCTTGTCTTAGCAGAGAGCATAATTGCAAGCAAAGCCTTTCTGGGACCATCTGACTTCCTTGAGTGAGGAAAACAGCCAAATCTCTCTCTTTGAAAGCAGAATGATATCCTTCAGAGATTACCAAACACTATCACTTTTCTGATGTCTAGCTCTTCTCTTCTTCCTGTAGGAAAGTAGCAACAACAGCAAATGCATCCAAAAGCCAGGGAAGGGCTTTTCATGAGGGATTGCGGAGGTTTTTTGCTGCTCACATCTCTTGTTTTTGCATACTAATCTCCATGACAAACTGTGCTTGATTCTGCTCCTGCTGATATCAGTGATGGAACTCCCATAGATTTTAGCTGGAACAGCATCAAACCCTATTTTGCTGATGGTTTGAAAGAAAAATCATATTTTTTCGTAAGATTCATGTATAATTTCTTGGCCCCTTTCCTTCACAGCCTCTGTCTAGAGGCATGGAGACCTTGTGGGAGCTTAATTTGTAATATCTCTGTTACTGTCATGGCAATAAATTACAATGTCAAAGTCCCAAGAACTGTATTGTTACAACTCACAAACAGCTCTCAGAAAAGAATACTACTACTAAATTTCACTGAAGTCATATGACAAGCCATGAGGAATGGCATGAAGAAAGAACATGTCTGAATCTGTGCCTTTGCATGTGTTTTCTACTCCTCCCTTATCTGTTTGAGCAACTTTTCATCTTCAGAAACCATTAAATCATTGTCCTGTGCCTCATATTTCCTTTGGGAAAATGTGCCAGAACATGGCACAGTTCAAATCCCCCTTTCACCTAAATGTCGAATTGCACCTCCTATTGTC
>WAAD01026164.1:45734-77335 GCA_013389945.1 Fregata magnificens
CTTCTCTGATTAGCTTTGCTTACACTCCCATGTTTCCTGGACTTTTCGGATTAAAAAACAGCTCTTCCAATCGGATTTAACTAAAACTTCTCCTGGCTTCAGCAGAGGGGCAGTTCCTTTCTCATATGTACCTTAGGAAGCATGCGTGGTGTGGATTTCCGCTGTCTGCAGCTTACCCCTTTATCTTCTTCAGTGTAATGGCAGTAGACTATTTTTTGTTATCAATGGTATTTTAGTCAAATTTTAAGTTGTCTTTACTGTTGCAGAAGCCTTTGAGAAGGTTCTTCATGCAGGTATATTACTGAGATGCAATGCAGGCAGATCAACCGCAAAGCTTTGGCTACTTCTGGATCTTGATGTGAATCCGATGCCTCACCCCTCTGCATCAAAAATCCATTATTCACTAGAGTTCTTAAAAATGCTTTTTTTCAGAAGCACTTATGGCTTTTAGGGTATGTGTCCCATTGACCTTTATTGTGCCACAAGCAAGACTAGCTCTCGCTGTTTCAGCATTCTGGGCAAGGTAATTTCCAGATCCCCACAGTAAATTGGTAGCTACAATGATCAGTTAGTATTTAGTGTCTAATTCACTTTAGAAATGCTCTTTCTGGTTCTGCCAGCTGGGTACAGCTTACTCAGAAGTTAGGTCAGCCTCAGTCTCTTATTCCTAAACCTCACAGCTTTTAAAAAAAAATTCTTCTGCTTTAGAGGTTCACTAATATTATTTATTAAGTATTTCTGAGCACTAGGCACTTCTTAGCATGGCACTAGAAGGAGGTGATTAAAATATGCAGACTTTTTCCAGACAACGCATTGTAGCTCAGTGAGAAACTATATGCTTGAGACAGGAATTTCTGGTTGAAATTCTGTGGTCTGTATAGTGCGGGATGTCAGACTAGTTATTTGCTAAGGTCTTTTAAAATTTTGACTGTATGAACAATGCAATATTCACTGACCCAAATTTCACCAGTAACAATGATCTCATTATATCTAGAGGAGAGGCTGTGTTATTTTGTCCTAGCTGTTAATTTTACATGAAGCTTATGTAAATCATGAAGATTCTATTTTTGATCCAGTTTTCAGGCTCCTTTTTGCGCTGTGTAAACATAAGCTGATCTTCACAGTGCAAGAGAGGACAAAAAATTGCATAGGAACAGTGTTAACTCTGCTATATGAATTTTAATACCACTATGATATAAAGCACCTCTTCACTTTATTCTTCCATCTTGCAGTAGTGATGTCACGCACCATAAATCAGGCTTACTGGCTCATGAATTAGCAGGCTTCCAAGCATATACTGACAGGACTATTAAATGGTCCCGAGAAAACTGCTTTCAGCCCTACACCAGCAAAGAAGGAGAGGAACACAAAGAATTTATGATACCTGTGAAGAACATCTAGTTGACTCAAAGCACCTTCTATCAATACCTCATAATATCTCTGCATCCAGTGATGGAGACCATCACTTTTTGCTTTTAGAGATATGAATCTTGTTTAACATACCCTGGATAAGTGAAATTAGTCACATGGTAGGCTCAGAACCAGGACTTAGAAACTGCAATATCTGAAGAGAGCCAGTGCTCGTGCCGGATTTCAGCTAAGTTATGTATGCCATATTTGTACTTTCTGGATTTCCTGTGATTACTAATAAGTAGAGTCACTGATGTAGCCTGTACCCTTTACCCCCAATTTCCCCTTCCACCAAGCATCTCTTTCCAGGATTTTTTCTTTTGCCATTATTTCTCACAGTTTGAAGAGTATTACAGTGACAAAAGCAATCAAAGCCATGGAGAGAGCTAAGGAAGTTACTTAAGTCATGTTTGACTTATTGGGTTTCAATAAAGGTTCTGCTGAAACTGGGTTGTGAATCACTACAGTACTAGCAAACGTGACAGGCTTTAAAATGGGATGTTATAAAGGATTTTCATGTGGCAAACTGATTGCTAACTCTCCCCCATTACTGTGTCACCCAAAATATGAATGGAGCCCTAACATGCATGGCAGACCCATGTTTAAAAATGCCAAAAAAGAAAACATGAGTAAAGAGTAAATATTAAAAGACAGCAGCATAAAAGGATAGAAAGGGCAAAATGAGAGCCACACCACTGCCTTATTGCTGGCAGCTGCACTGACTAAGCATTCATGCAATTGCTTGTATGTGGACGCCTTTGTTGAACTCTCTCTCTTTTATATATTAATTATTCCTACAGGAAACACAGAATTATAAGAGTGGATCTCTTAGTTACTGGACGAAAAGTGGAGGAAACACTGTGGCTATTTATCTATGGGCAAAATTTAAGTCAAGTCAGATGCAAATGATCACCAAGTGAATATATTTAAAAATGCCCAAGGTTCCTGTTTTTCAAAATCCCTAGGTACCTACTCCCACCAAAAGTCATAGATATTCTGATTAATAGTTTCACTAAACTGTTTAACCATTTCACTGGTTAAAATGACCTTCTATCCATTTTGAGGCTCCTACTCAGATCAGAGCTCTCTGGTAATTAAATCCTCACTGAAAGACGTTAACTTATGTCACCCATGCTTCCCTATGCTGTTCTTGTCCCTGCTGTCCCTACTCTGGCCTGCAGCCAGTCGCCTCTTTCTGGCTCAGGGCACACAGTCTCGCTTCGCCCCAGGGGCTTCCTGGCAAGAGCACAGGCACATTTGCCACCCAGCACCGCAAAGAGATGAGGGGAAAGGTCTGCTCGGGACAGTGTTGCTTTTTTGCCCAACCTCCCCATCCCACCTGAGTCCTGCCTACTCAACTGCTGAAAATGGTCAGCCACCAGCAGAGTCACCCTAAAAAAATTTCTATTGGTTGCCTTCACAGAGATGGACATTTGAGTCCAATATCTGTTGTGAGAGGGAAAGGAAGATCTATGTCCCCAGCAAATTTAAGCTGTGCCTGGAAAAGACATTGGAAAAAATTATAGATCTGCAGTGTCACTTCATAAGTCAGACAAAGAATGTGATATAATAAATACCTGCGCTCATCCTCCTTCACTGAAGATGTTTTTCATTTTGATTAGTGATTTTAAAAGGTTCATTACTTAGTTTTCTCTTTTACCTCTAGGAAGGTTTTCCATTATTCAGTTCCTATAACTACATGAAAATGGAGAGCACAATAAACCAATACATTTACTGAGACTAGAACTTTCTTTCTTCTCAAATGAAATGATGCTGGTGCTATAAACAGCTGAAAATAAACAGCTGAAAATATTTTACCGAGGTATTAACAGCCTCAGGATCTGTATTAATGACAGGCTTGTTAGGGTGTGAAATGCCTCCTGGCTTTTCTCCAGGGTGTTTGAACTAATCAACTGCTAAGAATAAGGGAATAATTTTCCTTTCACTCTCACTTTGAGACTCTCAAATTTTCATTAACTTTACTGATATCTGTCTTGCCTTAGACTGGTGCAAGTGAGAGAAGCATCAAGCCAAAGTCCACACATAGCAGCAGGCCTGAAGGATGAGCTGGAAGTAGTATTATTGACCAAACTCAATTTTTGAATGAAGGATAAGCCAACCTATAACACAACAACAGAAAATGCACCCTAAGCATAAGTCTTTTCCCTTCATTTTTGGCACCCATGTAAAATTAGTTCCTTCAAACTGACATGTGGCAATTCTGCATCAATTAAACAAAAAGCAAACTGAAACTAACTAGTCAGAACATTTATATATGTCTTCCCTTTTGTTCTGAGCTTGGTAAAAATGTTTGACATATTGCTCCAAATGCTGATCGGTTTTGTGAGTTGTTTTAATTTGGGGAGGAGAAATCTGGATGAGTATATTTTTTATATTGTAGACAAATTAAAGCATGGAAGATACCCACACAGTTTTGAAAAGGAATGTGCTGTTCAAAAGAGAAAACAAGGAAAAAAGCATAACGTGTTTGAGCCAATAAATAAATAAATAAATAAATCACTCCATCAGAAGTTCAGATGGAGAGTCTAAAGGAGCCCACAAAAGTTACACCTACCAATTATCTAAACCTAATCCAGAATCTTAGATGGAAACCTCAACAATTTGTTTTGGTATATGCACGATTGTGCCTGTCAGGTGACCAAAGACTGTTGTACAGCCAAATACACTGAGGGCTGCTGGGCACACGGTGCTTTTGAAAAGTGAAGTTATCTAGCTGCCAAAGTGCGGGGCCATAGAATAAATAATAATGAAATTAGTAATGAAAACAAGTTGGTCATCTAGATTAACCCTTGCTCAAATCAGGGCAAAGTTCAAATCAGGGCTAGGTTTCCTTTGCTTTTTTGAAGAATTTGGCTCAGCATTTTGTGAGTGGCTTTGCAATGTATTTGCTGTTTGCCATTTCTATCGAGTCACTCTGTAACACAGTTTGCACATTTGTGAAATGGCTGCTAGCTGTATCTGTGAGGCAAAAGCATTGACCTGAAAGTAGTCTTCACCTGGAACTTACTGGTGTCCTGCCCTGCCTGAAGAAGGAAGCTGGTTAGAGATGTCTACTGACAGATCACAGATGTGAAAGGTTGCAGGGGAAGGATTCTGGGTTTTGTGAAACTCAGGACTGAGCTGGGAATCAGCACCCTGCCCTGTAGCATCCCAGCCAAGATAATACTTTGAGGATTAACAGTGCCTTCAGAAGCAGTGCACTGCAGTTGCTGCCAGGCTTTGTGACCCAAGTACAACATTATAGAGAAAGAAGGGGTCTTAACTGCTCTCACCTGCAAGAACTGAAAGTGCACTGAAAGACTAAGAAGGATGAACAAGGAAAGGAGAAACCCAAAATGGTATCACTGACCACTTGAACAGACTTGACAACAATGGGAAAACATTGGAAATGCTACCTGTATATCAAACCTTTTAAGCTTTCAGCTTCCCATTCACTTGGCTTTTTCAGTGACATTTCCCCAGCTAAAGGGTGAACCATGTTGCAAATGCTCTGGAGTCATAGGCCAGTTTGGGCAATGTTTGTTTGTGATTAGCTTTAGAAGAGTGTGTGGAATGAAATAATTTAAAATTGACTACATGAAGCATACTTCTGATAATCACATGTTCTCTCTAGTCATGCTTGAATTTATCTTCCCAATTATTTTTATCAACAAATATTTCCAGATTGCTTCTGACTTGTCTATTAAAATATACATGATGGTAATCAAAACTGCATAACCTACTAATCATGCTGTCAGCTACTACTAGCTCTATGGAGATGGCAAGATTCAGGGAAGAATAAGATTTCAATTATATGGTTATCTAACCTGGTATTTGTTGATGGGCTTATTACATACATTCTAGAAGGGCATGGAAAAAGAATAAACTTAGGAGACTTGGACAGAGGTAACCAGACGGTCCAAACCTGTAGTCAGGTTTCTAAATACTTGCACATGAGAAACGGTAGGCAAAGACCCTTAGCAAGACATGTTCCAGTGTGCTTTTCTAAGTAGGACTTCAGCAATTAATTTCAATTCACACAGTGAACAATTGCATGCAAATCAGAAAGCAGCAAACACGGAAGTGTTTTGCAGTGCAATAAACCAAAAAAGCACACTTTTTGTTTCACTTTAAAACAATTCCTACCATTCTGAATTTGCTGTTTTGTCTTACTGAATTATTTCATTATTATTGACTTCCATGCCAGTAGCACCCACATGCTTAGAGAAGTCTCAAGCCGTGATTTGCATACATGATCATGCACACTCTCCAACGCGTAATCTTGCCTGAAATGTTCCAGTGAGAGTCAACATGGCAAGAAATACCATTATTATTTTTACTCCTCAGCCTGGAAATTGAGACCTGGAGAGGTCAGGGCTGTTGTTAGGAGTTCTGCAATTCACCACGCGCAGGTAAATTGTTACAAGGACACAGAAGTCTCCTGTTTTCAGAGGGACTTGCACGAACATAGCACGGGCCTGCATGGAATAGGCTGCAAGGCCAGATCCTAGATTATCATTTAATGGCACTCAGAGACCTAGCTATGTGCACACAGGACAAGTCCAGCAATACTATCTGATTAAAGTACTGAGAAAGAAACAATAGACATTTTCAACGTTGGTTTTTTTTTCATTTAGTAATGCATGGCTCACTAGTTAAAATACTAACATTCTGTAAAAATTGCATAGTGCTCGTTAAATGCATGACAAACTGGGAAAGTGATAGCTTTCAAAAAGTACTCATCAATCTAAAAATAATGAGTCCCTAACAGGGTTGATTGACTGCTTTTGTACAGACGGCTTGATCACATAACCTGCAAAACACAAGAGACAGTATTTTTGCCAATGTTATTAGGCAATCCCAAAGGTTGCACAAGGTCCCAAAAATCTGTAAGAAGCCTTGAGAATTTATAAAGAATCCAATACCTCAATTTCATTGGTATGTTCCCCGTGTAAGGTCCTCTTTCTGTGCTTATACTGTATTGCAGTATTGCTGGTTGGAAAATGAAGTGTGTTTTTCTTGATAAGGGCGGAAAGATGGGAAAGCAGTGAGGCTGCTACCCTGGGATTTGGATAACTCAGTTCAAACCTTTTTGAGGCACAAGGTCCTCATGTGATTCTGAGTGAATAATGGTGTTTCTGTGCCCTTCCACACAGCACGAAAGGAGTGAGGGGTTTCCTTTCCTTGCTGAAGTGTCGTAAGGATGAATACATTGAAGGTTTTGAAGTGCTCTGTCACTGCATCAGTGCGGCACTGTAAGTGCCTAAGAAACAAAGGCAATTTATTACTCTTATCCCAAATGCCGAACAGCTTTCTGGTGGCATTTAGCAGACGTGTTTTCAATAGCTTCGTTTAGCATATATTCTCTTTTCTTTCACACAATAGTTGTATTTACATATTCCCCATGCATAATTACAGAAATACGTTACAATGTCTGACGGGATGGAAAAGGCCCAGGTTCCTACAGCCCAAGAAATGTCATTACAGTCATTTAGATTTCTTATGTCTTTAAATAGGGCTGTCAATTCTATAGCTAAGAACATTTTGTAAACATAATTCATGTTCTGAATGAGTATACATATCACACTTTTGAGTCTCCTGATTTTCTTGCCTCTCAAAAAAAAAATGTGAAGGGTGTGAAATCCAGAAAAATACCTTGGGCATCACTCCAAGTCTTTGTATACTTTACATGAATATTCATATTTGCAACTGCTGTTGGGACTTCATATAGGTAAAGGGGCTTCAGGACACTGATGGAGGTGACATTTTGGTGAGAACTTCTTGTAAATGTTCCTAAGAGACTACTGGCGTTAGTCCAATACCTTGATTAAGAGACTTCTCATTTGGCTTCACAATATTATGAGGGATAAATTACTCTCACAGAGAGGAGCAGACCAAGGCATGAACAATCTGGGCTCTCTTTGCCTCATTTCTGAAGGCTTAAAAACCAACACAAATACTGTGTGAAGCCTTGATCTAACCTGCAGAACTATGTATATTTTCCCCTCAATGAAGAAATGGAATGGCTTCAGCATTTTCCCAAATTAAGTTAATAAAAACTTTGATTGTGATTTAATTCACTGTGGGATATTGCTATAAATTGCTACAGATTTGATTGTTCAAGGTGTCAGGCACTCATTTCCTGTACAGAAGTTGTTAGATATTGTAAGTGGTCAGAACCACTAAAAATCTGGTTTGCACATGATACCCAACAACAAAAATCAGTGCACACCTTCAAATAAAAAATCCTCGCATACCCACTTTTCTCAGTGTAGGGATGCTGATAAGTGCAGTTGAATTCCTTTTACAAACTAAGAGAAATGAAAGAGGATAAGGTCTATACTTTTCCAGAACTTCATGGTAGTTCGCGTTTATGCTGTTTTTCCCTGATGATCATGGGGAAGACTGGTAATAAACTACAATTTCTTCGTAAAACGGTTCCCCTCCCATCACACACTTGCTTGTTTTTCAGAAGGACTGATGAAATAAAGAGGAATTGACTGTTCTTGATAAAAATCAATCAGTATAGCCTGTTACAAGGACTTTGAAGTGCATTCAACACAGAAAATACATCATACTTTGAATCTGCCAGCCTTGAGAGTGTCTCTTTAATTTTTAGCCACAGACATTTTAACACAATGGATAAAAACAGACATTTAAGTTACCTGAAAAATTAGCTTTGTAGAGAGCAACTTTAGACCATTTATAATCACAAAAAATAAAGATAGCAACAACTTCAATTTGTAGATTTTGTAGATACTGGAGACTTCCACCATTTTGTGCATTTTAATCACCATGTTCCACATCACAAATCCTCTGCCAGCTTTTTGGAAAGCCCTCCCTACAGCCTGTACCTGTCCCACGGCAGCAGAAGAGTCCGTGATGACTACGGTGTGGGGGATGCCCTGTTGATCAGGGCTGCTGGTGGGAAACGGGGATGTTCCAAAGCATCCAAAGAGTCTGAAGCTGGAGATTTTTGATTGGAGGGGTTGTCCCTGGAGGTGCAATTTACTATTTAGATCTGTCAAAAGCTCTTAATAAGAAGGTTTAATTGCATTATGAAGAAAGATGAGTCTTTACAACAGCTTAGCTCAAAGATGTCCAGTTCATACAGTGCTTTGGGTATCTACAGTTTCATAATATAAATGGCATTGAAAATGAGGCAGGGATGTCTTTCTGTCTTTCTCCCTTCCCTTTCCTTTCATTTGACAATTAAGTCTAGGGACAGGAAGTTTACGCTCCAGGCTTTATGCCCTTTATGTTCTGCTCAGCTCCTGGCAGAAGCTGCTACATTTGGACACCCCCCTGCTGATTTCCCGGCTGCCTTTTGCTGCCTGTGATAGGACTCAGGCATCCAGCCATGGCAGCAGCTGGAAGGTGGGCAGGACAGATATAAAGGATGGGTTTGGCAAAACTTTGGGGGCAAAAAGCAAATCTCCCTGGCTACCACTGCTCTGACGACCTGTGCAGTTACTCCAGCTCTCCCAGACGCCCCTGTACCACCCAGAAGAGCAGGTCACAGTTACAGCACTCTCCTTTACTCCCTGCTGCCTGTCAGCTATGCACACAAACCATAACAATCCTGCACACCCTGCTGCTATCACAAACCCATCAAGTTCAGACAACCCTGCATGCACACTTTCCTACCTCCTGCAACCCACACACTTACGCCAGCAGCCCTAGGCACCTTCTCTCATGTACTCAGAACTGGCGAAGTTTGTGCTTATCTGTGTCTTTCCCTAACACTGTTTGTGGAAGGGCAGATTAACCATAAACTGAAATTAATTGGCACGTAAAATTATTTGAAAAATGCAAATTAGTCCATTAAATCATTTAAAATGTCGTGCATAGTGCAGCACAAAATTTGGCAGGGAGAAGTGGTGATTATCACAGGTAGGCAGGCCAGCAGATGACTGAGTGCTTGGGAACACTAGCTGTGAGGAAAGGATGTTGTTCATAGCTCCTGGACTGCCTCTTTCTGTGTTAATAAACAACTACTAGTACAGTAATGGAAATGCCTATCAGCTCTTTTTGCTATACTGTGGAGCCCATTAACATAACACTGATATTTACATAGCCACAATGCTACCACATGCTTATCTCTGCAGGGTCAATTTAAACGTTAATGTTTCCAAAGCTGGTAAAGTGAGTGGCATTTTTAGTGGCAGAGTAATGATGCCCATTTAGTTCCCACATTTAAGCTCCTATGGAGTGTTTTCATAAATGTTAGGTTTAGCTAGATGTCATGGTGAAAACTATTTCTGTGCAGATGCAATTGCTCCTATGTGTTGCACAGTCGTTCAGGTGGACTGTGAGATGTGGTTATATTTCACCAATCTTTTTGTTCATACTGTTTGCTGTTCCTTGGTGAATCAGGAAGCATTTTAATTGCAATGAATGTTACAGTTCCTAAGGGGCTGGATGGTGTCTGGTTAGAGAGCTGTGCAGTTCCTACAGTGCAGGAAAAGGAACCATAAGCTGTAGCCAGATGGGAGCGACCTCAGAAAAGAAATTGGGGCATCAAGCAGGTAGCAGATGGAAACTGCCTGTGTAAGAAAGTCCAGATGGTCAGAGCTGCAAATACACTGTGCTGAGAAGGCTGGACCTTCATTCCAGGACCCCCGGCATCTGTATTTCTTCTTACAGTCAGCCTGAATTCAGCCTGGGTTCAGGCTGCTCACAAAACTGTCTGGTCTTATTCCATCCCACCAGGAGGACGGGGAGATCTTCAAAGGAGAACTGTGGGTCCTTGTGACTGCTTGAGAGGGTGATCTCAAAAATGGGGCTGAGAAAGCCTTCTCAAGAGGAAAACTAGGAAGGCTGCTGCAGTGCTGGCCCTCATAACACCCTTCCTGCTAGGAGTGCAGACAGGCAGCAATCTCAGGTTTGAAGGTGTCCTGTGGGTCAGACCACACTCAGAGCAGGGACTAGCAGTTGCCCCTGAAGGAAAAAACAGTCTTGCTTGGAGGCAGGAGGACAAGGTGGAGAGAGTCCAAAATGAGGCTTTTGTCTGAAAGGGCCAGTGCTTGTATGTCCTCTGATTAGCAAAGCACACATCCCACAAGCCAGACACCCAACGTGATGTTTACCACAATACTTGGGGTAACCTTCCCTGGAATAGGTTCAATACTTAAAGTATCTTCAGGCATTTATATCCATTGATATCTGTGGAGATACTCAAAACCTGACTGGACACGATCCCGGGCAACCTGCTCGCAGTGACCCTGCTTTAGCAAGGGGTTTGGGCTAGACAATATCTAGAGAGTCCTTCCAACCTCAACCTTTCTAATTCTTAGTTTAGAAGCAGACATAAGGTATAGTGACAAAGCACCATCTGCAACTTTTAAAAGGTTTAGAAAAAGCTTTGAAAGACAAAATAGATGAAGTGCCAGGTGGTCAGCATGATATTCCCACAGACTGGATTTATGGCATCATATATTTCAAATCAGACTTCTCCATGTCTGCTTACTGAAAGTACTGATTCTGCCATGAAGTGCTCTACAAAAAGACAAATTACTTTCTATGGCACAGAGCACATAAGCTTCAAGTTCATTTCTAAAACTGGAATCCTGGATCGAAGCGAATATAAACCTCATGATTTCATCTCTTTCTCAATCTGAACAGGAGAATATTGTCTAACAGATGCTATCATATGAAAACTTTAGGAAGTCAGGATTGTACTAATCAGTATGTCTTTAAACAAAAAGGTATTGCCAAAAGAGTAGCAGATTATGGAGCTAACAGAAGATATGTCAACATAAAATTAATGTTCAATATTATTTATAACTATACTTAGGATTTATCCTTCCACTGTGGAACATGCAATTAATATTCCTCTTTCTCCCACTAACTTGCTGTGCGATACTATCATGTAACAACTTCACTGAGGTGAAAGCGACCTAAGAGACCCTGTACATATTTCATGCCAGTTTATGCATTGTCATACTAGTATTTTTTTACTGATGTCTAATTTAGAAATTACCTTCATAGGCCTTCTGTAAGTGTGCTTAGTTTTAATTATCAGTACAAACAAAAGGTGACATTGGAGTCCTGGGGTTTTTTGTAGTAATCCATTCATAACAAATACATAAATGGCATTACATGAGAAAAATGTCAATCTGATCACTGACTGTTTCTGAGTTTTTTGCATGAAGTTAATCTTAGAAATCTCTGCACAACATATCTGCATGCTATAAACTATCTAATATTCTCTAGCTCTTTTTTAAAGACTTCCTACAGACCCATCAGAGGACTGTCTTTCAGATAATCAGGATTTTCTCTCCCTGTGACAATTTCCATTGAAACCTCAAAAAAATATAGATAAGCAGTAAATACAATGAAAAAGACAAGAATCCGAGGTAGCTCTCAAATCTCATCACATAACGGGTTTCTTTCTTACATGTGATTATCATTAATTATCATGACTGCTTAACCCTGTGACTCAATTAAGGCTTTCAAAGTGCTTTTAAATTATTGATTGAAAGGCAGCAAGGAGCAACCAATGGTTGAATATGACTTTATACTGCAAAAGTAACAGTAATTTAAACTGCAACCCACAAATGGATGTTTAAAAAGAGTATTTTACTGAGCAAGGGCTTGCCAAAGAAGGAGGCAGCCCCCAGTTCTGCAAATCATTGATTTTTCTCCCATTTTAAACACTATGGGTCCCCATTGCTCAGAATGACATACACTATCATTGCTGTCAGGCAGTAATGAAGTTTCTGTTCAACACACTCCCTGACATGAGCAAGTCAACGCAATAGCATTTGTCAAAGGATAATGAGATGCTACTAAATCCTTCGAGGCAGCATTTGACCTCTTCCCTACCCAAAGAAAGTGAACAAAGGAACCTGGTCTAAGGAAACCGGAGGAGGGCTGATGTTGGTAATGTCTAATGTATACACAATTTTTAAAACCAGCACTTTCTACTCTGGGTATGATTACAGTTAGCATTACTTTGGGATTGAAGTTAGGATATTCAGATCATTTGGTGCTCTGTTTATTTCTGAATCCTGTAAGACCTGTAATGATAATAAGAAGGCTTGTGCATATCCAGGACATTCAATTATAGTCTCTTTTAAAATGTGATTTCCCTCATTGCTTGATTCTCCATTGTCCTTTTAGACAGAAGTAGGATTTGTGACCAGTAACCAATATCTGCTGTTAATTCTTATTGTAGGATTGGAGCCAACATATAATTAAGATTAGGACTGTAGCCTGAGGCCTTATGTTCTCTTTTATCATCAATATCAGTGCATTGTCTGTAACTCAGCTTAGGTCTATGGGGTACAGTTAAGCGATCTAAAGACTAAAAATCCTATTTTTTTCTTGTATTGTTCCCAGCCTACAGAATAAGGAGGAGTGCTCATTCTAGTAAGGACTTTTACTGTATTTTCATTTTAGCGATCCTCTGGCTGTGATAGGGCAAAGATTATGGTTGGGAATATAGTTAATATTGGAAAAATCTAAATACACAAAAGCCTATTTTACTTCAATATTCTTCGGAGTTTCCAGAGACAAATAGAAAAATTCTCACAGTAATTGTTACTGTCTTTTAGTAGAAGATTTTTACTCAAGGATACAAGTTATAGTGAGGATTGTGGTTACATTTCAGCAACTTAAGAATCCCATAAAGGTCCAAAAATCAGGAAAAGAACAAATTGGAATTGGGCATTATATTCTGTTTTACAATGGGGTTTGATACCCTGAGGGTAATAACGTTAGTGCCAGGGACACAATTAAGGTTAGGGGTTGTAAAATGGAAAACATCAACCATCCAGTTTACTGAATGGTTCTGCACGTCCTGAAAAGATAGAAAGAAAATAGGTATAAGATTAAGGCAAAGCCCTTAATCATACGCACTTACATGGAGTGTCTGTAGCTTAAGTTCAGACCTAGAGTCAGGGTTCAGGCTTTGGAGCATGTAGCATAAAAAGCTGTACTTGCTGCTGGGTTAGTTAAAGCCTTTGGCATTGGAAAGAAAGCTCATAAGTGCCAGTAATATTTTTATATTACTGTGTTATTTGATTTCCTAGGCATCTTGCCTGACTACTAAATAAAAGATGACAAGAGACTGAACTCAAGCATTGGTCCCTGATTCATCCCTATGGCTTATCAGCAGCTTGCTGACTCTGATTCCTCTCCTGTTCCAAATAACACTCTTCAAGACAAATTTCATGTGTGATTCTAGAGATAGTTTACTCCAGGGGCGATTCCCCAAAGGGCAGGATGGGCAGGACTGCAGACAACAGCAAGTCTGTCTCTTTCTGCCCTATATAGTCCTCCAAAACCATCTCCTTAGCCTTTGTACCCACTCCTGCTTTCATTCCTGGGCACACAACACATGACTTGCATTGCTGTTATAAAAACACCAGTTCTAAACATTTCTATTGCTAGCCTAGAGAGTAACAGTTCTTGAATGCAAGGCACATAGCTACACGTAATCTCCTACTGATGAAACTTTGCCACTACAATTAGGTCTGCTGCTTTAAATCTCATCTGAGTCATTGGAAGCATTGAACATTTTGGAGGAAGAATCTTGGGGGAAAGTTCCTGAAAAGTCTGTTGAATTAATATGATGGCAAAAGATGTGTGAAGATACGACAGCTTAAAGTAATTCAATGGAAAGCATGCCCTTAGAACAAGGATGTGACTGCTTAAATTACTCTGTTGGTTTAATAGCCTAGAGCACCTCAGAAATGCCCCAGAACTCAATTTCAGCAAAACCCCTCCTTGCCCCAACAAGTTTATTTTGAGATGTCCTGAGGGGCTGAGACAGCGAAGAGAGCTCTGCACTGAACAAATGTAAAGGGAAAAAGAATAAAACCTGGACTCATACCTCCAATGCTTAATATCGATGGAACACCCTGAGATAACTTAGAAAAAGGCTAACACAAAACGTGACCTTCATAAATGTCCTAAATGCTTTCACCTGAGGAAAAAAATCCTGGCATTTGCCATACTAAGGTCATTAAAAAAACAGAGAAATTCATATGGATGCATGAGATATTTTTCAGTGTGTGATCCCCTTTCTGCTTTTCATAGCTGAATGAGATATTGAAATCACAGAGACACAGCTGCAGCAAAGCTACCCCAGTAGCACTAGCTAGAAAAACAACACAATTTATAAATGCATTGTACCTATTATTGAAATCTTCCACATTTAAAGCAAAACTTAAGTATTTCAGGGTAACTACTTCATGAAATCTGTCCTCAAATTCTGTTTCACCTGACCACAAATTGTCTCCATTGTGCTATATATGGGAATTGAGTAGAGTTGTTCTTAGTCTGTGTGCTTGAAGAAAAAAGAGCCAGAAGCATTTTTCAGACAGCCACCCATTCCAGCACTCCACTACCCTTTCTTATTGTGAAAACTCTCTTTCTGAGCTCAAGTACAGGCTGTATATCTAGCAGCATACACCAAGACACCTACAGTGGGAGAAACCTCTAATTTTGCTATGATGCCAGACAGCATCTCTAACACAATTTAGTGGTGGCAGCCACAGTTCAGGGGGTTGATAAAGGGAATGCATTTTTCAACCTCTTGGAAGTTAGCCTCGAAACACTACATTTGCATAGTGATGGAAACTCATTATCATCAGAGGGCTGTAGGCTGCTGGTACCATATGTGACAAAGGTTGGTTTTTACCAGTTTCTGTCACACTGGATCCTCTGCTATGGTTAACACAGCAGAAGAAATGCCAAGGGCCAAAGGATTATTGAGGATGAAGTACCCACATGCCTACAACCCAGGCTGTAGCTCTTCAGTATCAAAGCTGAGCTTCTCTGATGGAGCAAAATGAAAGCTCTTCCATTGTCAAGTGCTGCAGGACAGAGGTTCTGCAAGTCACTAGAGTATTATGATGGCATAAGGCATTAATTTTAGCTCTTTGTGCATGGATTTCACAATGCATTTGTAGGCGTCTATGTTCACAAATATGAATAGTTATCCTAGTTCTGTGAATATGCTACCAGAGCTGTACCCTGTAAGCCTTCATTGCCCATATATGTGGCTAGATGGCTACCTAGCTTTATGGATAAGCAGGACAGAAAAAAATCTGTGCATATGTAGTCCATGCTGAACAACAAAAATAAGCACATTTCTATGATTTAGTAATAGGCTGAGCAGTCAGTTTTGTACTCATCTGAAACCTTCAGAAATGCTGAGCAAGATGTCTAGCTCTCTAGACCATTTTATGCATTATGAAAACAGAAAAACACCCACCTGCTTGCAGCTGTCTGCATGTCAGTGTGGCAAGTTCACTTCTGTTGCAGAATCAATAAAGGCTTCAAGGACCTAGCTCAGGATTTTTGAGATACACTGAGAAGATTAAATAAGCAAAGCATATTTTTACTCTGTCTAAACTGAGGAGATATTTTACAGCCTTCATCACTGCAGCTGCACCACCAACCACATATGGAGGCTGTAGTCACCCAACAGAGGATTCTCTGGGGAAATATTTCCATTGCCCTTGTGGGCAGCTCCCCATTCATTCTGCATCACAGAGGAGGTACATATCTGTGGGATTCCCCCTGCATCTCTCCCCAGTGTGCCATTTACCTAAGGCAATAGCTGCCTGGCACAGAGAGGAATTCTGAACAGCATTACAGCAATTCTGAAACCGCTGGTAAATATCGTAAGGTCTCAATGTTAATGCATTTTCATATGCAGACCCAACACGGTCTACTACACATATCCACACTTACCTACTTAGCTACTTAGGGCCTTTTTTTCCTCAGCTCTGCTTGCCCCTCTTTTTCCTACTTTTCCTCTTGCATTCTCTCCTGTTGCCTTCCTCCCCTTTTCCATCTCCTCTTCCCACCCTGTGAAGCACTTCTTTCCATTGTGAATGTCTCTGACTTCTTAAGTCATTGTTGCAAACAACCCTAATTCATAAATTAAGTTCTGTTGACTGCCCTGAGAATTAAGTCAGTTGTTAAACTCTGTGCATAATTTCCAACTTTGCTGTAATTAAATGTAATCATAATGTAAATGTTATTCCCACCATGTTGCTTATTTAACATTTCCCCTTCCACCTTAATCTATTCTTTTAAGAGGCAGAAGACATACAACTTTAATATAATGTGTTCAAAAGCTAGCTTAATCTGACCTATTTCACTCATGAAACCCCTCAGTTTTCAGGCAAATTAATTATTGGCTATGAAGTTCTCAAATATTTTCCTTAATAATGCTAGCTATCTCTCTTGAAGCTAATTCAGTTCTCTCTATTCTCACTCTTTGTAGTTCAACTTTCTACTCACAAACTATTTTTTCTGTTACTGATACTTCCTAGTGTAAGACAAAAGAGAGTCACAAAAGAGACATTGACCTTTTAAATATTACCCCTTGAATTACCTTTCTATAAATTAACCATATTTTATCAAGGTTCAGCCAATGACTTTGTTTCCCACTTTTCTTCTGGTCATGGGGGAAGGGAAGAGAGCAAAACCTGTGTCTCCTCCTTCGTGTGAGAGACATAGCCATTAGGTTAGTGGGAAATCCTATCCTGCAGGCTTCTCCTCCCAGCTCCTGGTCCCAAAGTTCCCAGCCTAGCCACAAAAGTGACCCATCTTTTTGGCTACTCCGTTTGGCTAGTCCTGCTCCAGGGGAAGAGCAGAGGTGGCCACAAGGACCTCCAGGCAGACACGGGAAATGAATGTCAGACTCCTGTTTCCTGCTGAAATGATTACTATCCTGATACATGCCAGTGTGGGGTTGAAAGTGGCTGTTTCTCTTCTTTCCAGCTGTGTTTTGTATAACAGCCTTGGCTGCTTCTGTTTGCAGAGGGACTGCAGTCCTTTCAGTATGTTCCACATACTTTGAAGATACCTTGTGAGAACGTGTTTCTCAGGAGACCAAAAATGTCAATTCTTTTTACTCTGGTCAGATGTAACTGGAACCTTACAAGATCGAAAGAGATGATAATCAACAGTGCTCTACAAGAGACTTACATGCACAACACAATGAAGCTGAGTTTTGGGAATAACCTGGCATGCTTCAAAAATTGTTCTTCAATGTTTATTTGCATGCAGCAAAGGAAAAAATAAACCAACAGCAAATCCAAACCTCAGCTCTTTCCTGGTTATCAGCCTATCTCAATATTGTAGGGTGCTGTCATGATTTAACCTCAGCTGGCAACTCAGCACCACACAGCCGCACACTCAATCCCCCTCCAGTGGAATGGGGGAGAGAATCAGAAGAGTAAAAGTGAGAAAACTTGTGGGTTGAGATAAAGGCAATTTAATAGGCAAAACAAAAGCTGCGTACACACAAGCAAAGCAAAACAAGGAATTCATTCACTGCTTCCCATCAGCAGGCAGGTGTTCCGCCATCTCCAGTAAAACAGGGCTCCATCGGTTACTTGGGAAGACAAATGCCATCACTCTGAACATCCCCCCCTTCCTTCTTCTTCCCCCAGCTCTATATGCTGAGCATGACATCATATGGTATGGAATATCCCTTTGGTCAGTGGGGGTCAGCTGTCCCACCTGTGTCCCCTCCCAAATTCTCGTGTACCGCCAGCCTGCTCGCTGGTGGGGTGGTGTGAGAAGCAGAAAAGGCCTTGCCTCTGTGTAAGCGCTGCTCAGCAATAACGAAAACATCCCTGTACTATCAACTGTTTTCAGCACAAATCCAAAACATAGCCCCATACTAGCTATTATGAAAAAAATTAACTCCATCCCAGCAAAACCAGCACAGATGCCTGCCTGCAGGAAATTGCCTTCTGTCCTTGTTCAAGCTCTCTTCTCCTCACTACAATCGACCATTGGTTTTGATCATTATTCTGCAAAGCAAGAAGAGTTTACGGGTATTTTTATAGTAGTTAAAATAAACAAAAGAAAATCCCTCTGTGAGTTGTACCTTAAATCAAGGAGATACCCCAGAAGTTTCTAATTTCTTCCTTTATTAAGGAAGAATGGTATTTTACCATATGGGACAATGAAGAATGATGTAATTAATCATATTTATTTCAAATCAAAAGGAAAATAGTTCCATAATCATAGAGCGGGAAATAATTTGTAATTATAATAATTATAGAAGAAATAGACGTAAAATTATACACAAGTCTCCAGCAGTGTATAAACCCAGCAGGCTGGGAATTTACTAGCGCTATGGGAGACATTTGTTAAAACTTTCATATACTGGTATGATATAGCATAATTACTTTGCGAAGAACAGTATCTTATTACAGATAATTACTACCATTTCAAGTAGCTTTAGGTTATTGAAACTAGCAAGGAGAACTCTGTGGGTGCTGGGTGTAACCTGGTGATGCACAGGTTTCATCGTTAGCCGTGAGGAGTTCCATGGCACAAATGACCTTATGGCCTTGGGTACTCACTACCCAAGGGAAACTGATGGCAGGGGTTTTGCTGAGCATCACTCACACCAGTTTCCAGCATGTGCATTGGTGGTATGCAAACATCTGAGCAACCTGGACAGTCAGCTTTTTTAACTGTATGTTTGTGACAACAACATTGAATTATCTGTATGCATTTTGTTCAACTAATTGTGTTCATAGGGAAAAATAGTCTCCAGAAGCTGTTTTCCATCCATGTGCCATTAATAAGCTATGTCTGGAAGTGCGTTATTGGGTTTCATCCCAGGCAGTCGTTCTAAGACATGCTCCACCAGCATACTGATGCTAGCAATTTGGGCCTTAATGCTTAATTACATTACAGCCATGGGACAGTGGCTGAAGTAACTGGATAGAGCTGTGGTCAAAATCTTGACTCAGCAATGTGAGGTTAATTAGGTAGGACTGTAAAAGAAATGAATCTGATAATGAAGTATCGTAATTTAAATGTATATCTTTTCTTTTTTTTGTAAGTGGCAGTTCAACAAGGTTGACTGCAATCACTTCTCTTGCCTCATTTCTTAAAACGAAAAGGCTCAGGAGATCTAGGCATTGTATCAGTTGAGAATCAAGCTACCTGGATCCTGTTTCAAGCTTGTTTGACCACAGAAGACAAACATAAGCATACAATGCCAAATTTAACAATCCGTGAAACTGTTACCACAGAGAAGCAGGTAATGCACTGCCAAATGCACGCTTGCTGTCACCCTTGGAAGCCTGACGTCCCTTGCCACTGGCATGGGCTAGGAGGGCTGCTACCTACCAGAGCTCTTTCCAGAGATCAGTTTCTGTGGGACTTGTTACAGCATATGTAAAGAAAACATTTAGATTATATGTATAATTACAGTACAGAGAACTATTCCCTTACGAGTCTTGATTTGTCTGTGTTTATAAAGTATCTGAAAATCCTCAGGGAAAAGTTGTAAGAAGCAGCGCAAGATAATCCTTGTAAGCATCAACAGGGGGAAGGGGAGTTGCATTGCCCTGGTTTCTGTTGGAGCCCAGTAGCTTAAGCTCACACGTCAGAATATTCTCATTACTCCCACTTAGTTCTTTGTTGTATTATAACTACATAACACTTTAAATATTTCAGCTGTTTTCCCTCAGTGTACACCTAGACACATTTCAGCAGACTTAAATTCAATGCTTAGTTTCCTATCTCTTAAAGGAAAGCTTGCTGTATCTTTTAACACTTTTGTTACACTTACCTCAGTAATATGTCTAAGAAAGTCATCAAAGGGCAGAGAGGTGTCAGATTTATCAATGCAGAAGGCACTGGATTCAAGGACTCTTGTCTTTAATAAAATTATATTAAGAGTATGGAATAAATCACCTGTGGAGCAGCTGTCTTATACTGAGCTAAGGGAGGCTAAATAGGGTGTGGGTAGGTAGTGATAAATTGGGACTTGATTTTGTGCTAGTATTACCTACAGAAAAAAACATCAGAAAATTGAATCATTGAAACTTCTGACTCTTGTTGCACTCATTCACTAATCCTGGCTGCCTACTTACCTGCAGTGAGAAATGTAATCCCTGGGGGACAGGACCTGATCATAGTTCAAGTGCATTACTATATATTCACTGCCTCTATGTCATGGTTTAACCATGTTTAACACTGTTTTCAGCACAAATCCAAAACATAGCCCCATACTAGTTACTATGAAGAAAATTAACTCTATCCCAGCCAAAACCAGGACACTCTCCACCCCTTATTCCATACCATTTACGTCATGCTCAGGTCCCACACTATCCAATACATTCTCATTACCCACCACCACCCTTCCCATCCTTTGATATAATACACAGATATCATTCCCTTAGTCTATGGATCACGCTTGTAAAATGTCCATAAAATGTCCACAAATGCCCACAAAATGTCCACTGACTTCATTTAGTCTACGACTTTGGACTCCATCTGTTATGGCGGTCACTCAGGACGGGAGAGGTGGTGTGTTGTGTGGAGATACTGGGCACCAAAGCCAGCTCAGGTAGGGTCACTGCTGCAGTTGCACTGCTTCTTGTAAGGCTTGTCCTCCATTGGTTCAGGTAGTTCCTGCTATAGCAACTCCTGGAACATGCAACTCAAATCCTGGGTTACATTTTAAAGGTATTTCCATTGCAATCTCCACCCCTGGTCCCTTTGAACCAGACCATCATGTTTAACATTGCAATGAACTCCTCCCCTTACCCCTGCTCTGGCTTGGACTTATCCACAGACTGCAGTCCCTTAGAGACGTACCTGCTCCAAGTGGAGCCTTATCTATGAGCCACAGTCTCGCCAGGGGTATACCTGCTGCAGCATAGACTTATCCACAGCCACAGTCACATTGAGGTGCACCTGTTCCAGCATGGCCTTATCCATGGGCCACAATCTTTCAGAGATGTACCTGCTCCAGCATGGCCTTACCTACAGCCACAGTCCCTTCAAAGTAAACCTGCTCCCATGTGGCCTTACCCATGGCTGCAGTCCCTCCAGGGGTGTACCTGCTCTGTCATGGACTTATCCATGGCCACATCTTTGAGGCGTTCCAGCATGACCTCATGCACAGCCACCGATGCTTCAAGGTGTACCTGCTGCAGCATGGACTTATCCACAGCCACAGATGCTTCGAGGCATACCTTCTACAGCGTGGACTTACCCTTGGGCCACAATCCCTTCAGAGGTATACCTGCTGTGGTACAGACATAACCATGGCCACAGACACTTCGAGATATACCTGCTCTGATGCGGCCTTATTCACGGCCACAGATGCTTCGGGGTGTCCTGGTCCCACATGGACTCATCCACAGGTCACAGTCCCTTTGACTCAAGTTCTCCCTGGAGTTCCAGCCTGTCCAGTACAGCAGCACAGAAACAGCAGTGATGACCTGGCCATCTGCCAGCCCAGGCGCATGGCCATTGCTGTTACCAGAATGTTCCCAGGCACAGCAAACTAAGATGATAAGCGGTACAGCAGTACAGCAAGCAACAAAAGCAAAAAGCAGCCACTAATGAGCACTAGACTCTAATATACAGTAAGGCAAGCGAGCCCCATGGCAACCACAGAAGCCTGCCAATGAATAGCTAAACAGCAATAGCAGCTATAAATTTGATCTTGCACATTCAAATCAAATCTGTCGTTATCTCAAAACCTTGGAGCCCCACGCTGGGCACCAAAAAGGACTGTCGTGGTTTAACCTCGGCCGGCAACTCAGCACCACACAGCCGCACACTCAATCCCCCTCCAGTGGAATGGGGGAGAGAATCAGAAGAGTAAAAGTGAGAAAACTCGTGGGTTGAGATAAAGACAGTTTAATAGGTAAAACAAAAGCTGCGCACACAAGCAAAGCAAAACAAGGAATTCATTCACTGCTTCCCATCAGCAGGCAGGTGTTCCGCCATCTCCAGTAAAACAGGGCTCCATCAGTTACTTGGGAAGACAAATGCCACAACTCTGAACATCCTCCCCTTCCTTCTTCTTCCCCCAGCTCTATATGCTGAGCATGACGTCATATGGTATGGAATATCCCTTTGGTCAGTGGGGGTCAGCTGTCCCAGCTCTGTCCCCTCCCAAATTCTCGTGTACCGCCAGCCTGCTCGCTGGTGGGGTGGTGTGAGAAGCAGAAAAGGCCTTGCCTCTGTGTAAGCACTGCTCAGCAGCATTATCGACACTGTTTTCAGCACAAATCCAAAACATAGCCACTATGAAGAAAACTAACTCTATCCCAGTCAAAACGAGCACATTCTAGAATGAGAAGAACAAGTAATATAATTACCCCAAAATGTGCTGAAAATGCTTCTCCAACAGGTTAATCACTAAGCGTAATTTAATTCTACTTCCTATCTCTTTTTACTTGCCAGCCAATTCAGACCATGTTTCTTGCTAAAAAACCATTGTTTCCCTGGCAGATCTATTAGAATGGGACACCATTAGGGACCACTTATTCCTCTACATCTGACCAAAACCTGTTCATTTCTTTGGAGCCACGGAGCATATCCTGCCCACCACTCCCAAAGGATAGGAAATTACATGCAGAAAACCATAAAAGTACACCATCACTTGAAATCTGGTGTGGTTTAGAGAATTCTACAGAATGTATGTTTTTGACAAACACATCCAAAATTGACAAGTTTAACAAAAAAGCAAACTAAAAAACAGCAGGAAGCAAACCAACCATGAAGGAAAGAGACGCCCACCTTCACTTCTCTTTCTGAAGTACAAACAACTGTTTGTGGTTGCAGACAGGAGAACATATTTGTTTCTTTTCCTACTACAATTAAAATTATCAAATTGTAAATAAGGCAAAAGTACTACTAAACAAAAGGAAGCCAACATATTATATCTTAATAGTCTAGTCAGTCAGTGTGCTTAAAATTTCTCCAGAACAACTATATCACACTGATATTGGCAATGGAAGGATATCTTTGTAGGGAGCCTAAAATTATTGTTTCTCAGGGTAACCTTAGGTGAACTCATTGTACTCCCAAGAGAAAACTTCACTCTTCAGGATTAATCAATGACTTCAGAGAAAAAACAGAGTCTTTGGCAAGGGGGAAAAAAAAAAGCTGTACACAGAAGAAGAGAATCAAATCAGATGAAGAGAAGAAACACCTTTGATTTCTCCTTTAGTTTGACTGCAGAATTCTGACAGGAAGTTCCTGAGAGCTGCCAAGAATATAGTTCACAGAGGTAACAAAAATACCTTCCTTTCTTCTAACCTAAGCTCATTGAAACAGCTTAAAAATTAAAAACAAAACAAAAGACTTCCATTACGATCAATTCAGCCAGAAAGCAACAATTTTTTGCTTTGCTAGCAAAATACTTGTGAATGGTTCAGCTGAAATGACACACTCCCATGGAAAATTTCAGTGCTGTAGCAACTACAGTTTCTGCCCAAAAAACCCCAAAGAAGTGGCAATGTTTGGGCATTGGTCCTAAAGCGTATCAGGTACCATTGTAACAATTTTATAGTACAGATGATTGAATTCCAGCCTCTAGGAATCTTCCTTTTTCAATTACTGGTATAGATATAGCCAAAATGTCCAAGGGTTGTTCACATCTAAGGTCAATGTTCTGGAAAGGCAAGCTATGCTTATTACAAGGCTGACTTGCTCTGTTAGGTTATTACAGTGAACTAATTTATTTGAGTTAAGCACATCTCTGTTTCTCTTAGTAATCAGTCTCAGTGAACTACTAATTCCATATAATCCCACTCATGACAAAAAATTTGACTTGCTCAAAGTTAAAGACCTCCTCCCTTTCAGAGATACATATGTGGTTTTAAAACGTCATGTTTTTTCCCCAAACCTCTTTTAAATAATGAGATGAGACTTGGTCTGGGTGATTTTTCTGGAGTAACAGATTCTGACATTCTAATATCACGAAACTGTAGAATATTACTTTCTGACATTCATCTGACTCTTTGCTGAGTTTCATCCCAGTTTGAAGCCCTTGACTTGTTCTTCCTGTTATACAGTGTTTATACTCTTCAAACACTTAGTCTTATTCCCTTCTTGTAACCGACCTCTTGGTGTGTGATTATATTAAAGTCTCCTATCATGCCACTATAAAAGAACTATTTTGTTGCTCCTCTCCAAAACTGGAATTTCTCCAAGTTTTTGAAATCTTTCTGGTGTTAATTTAATTAATATTGTTGTTTAGGTGGGGACTAGACTTATATATGGGAAAGAAAAAAGTAATTTTCATGGGCAATGAAAAAATGTTTCTGGGCATTCTGTCCAAAGTCATCAATTTCTTCTTGGCTGCAATTCTGATAAAGTTATTTGACATCTTTCCTGGATCACCAGAGATGCCAAATATTTCCATTCTACTGAATTTTCAATTTTTCATACTGACTTCACTTAAAGTATTCAGCAGAGGTGTTTTTCTAATTTTGTCATACTTTTGTCAGACAAAAAAAGTGTCTCTTCTTGTCTCACTAAGATCAGTAATGTGAAGAGTTTCCATATGTTCCTTGGAAGATGTTATTTTACAGTAAGGCAATGTATACATTGGCAACGTATACACTGATATTATACAATTGTGGTTTGGATGAAGTTTAGTAAACTAGTTTTTTCTTATCTAAGTTTATGTTTTCCTCCATTCTATTTCATAAAACTGTTATTTAAGATTTAAAATAAAAACACAGCCACCTGTAAAAGAGAAAAAAAGGTAATAATACCCTTTTAGAATACCTTTTTTTCCTCTTTCTTCTGTGTATGCATGGGTTTTAGTGACAGGTTCCTTTTTCATTCCTGATTATCCCACAAGAAGGAACAGCTCTGAGAACAGCGAAGTAATTCTGCAGTGCCCGAAGGTGAGAACTTCCCTCCACATCTCATCTGACCTCTAGAAATAGCAGGCTACTTCTATCAAAGATTGCAATTCAGCCTTCCTTAATTTTAGTGCACAGCAGCCAGAACACTGCTGCTCCGGCTGGAACACCGGAAGGTCCGGGCATCCCATCGTGTCTATGAAATGGAAGAGACTAGACTGACTCATGCAATTAGACAAAAAACTAGTGTGAAGGACAGAGAGAACAAACAACAACAAAAGCTGGTACTGTTCCCCCTTGTTGCAATTTCCCCACCCCTTCAAAGTTTCTCAGGATGTTCTGAAGAAGCAACTGAGATAGCTGGCAACCCAGCCACACCATATCAAGTGGGGAATGAGAAGACAGAAGAGCTATCAGATATGTAAACAGTGTGTTTATATTTCTTAAGATGTAAATATAATTTATAAAACTTGTTGTCCAGAAGTTCAAAACCTAGCAAAGGACAGTAATGAACATCTTCAACACCAAACTACTAAATTAAATGTGACATTAATGGAACTATTTAATGCAGTTCAGCTCTGCTTTGATGGCCTTTTTAATTAGATTGCTGCTGTGCTGAACTGAAAAGCTGCTGACAGCATCAGAAAACCATGGCTCGCAATACAGAACCTCATAAGATGTTGCTGGAGCCCAATTTGCATGTATAATTAATGAGATATGTCTCTCTCTGGGCACCTCTTAGAGGAGTGTAATTTGATTCAGGTGTTGAGCAAACACATGGGTATTCACTGGCAACTCTCTGGCCTATGATCTGAGTACAAGGGCCTTTTCCTCTGATGGGCTCCAGCAGTGGGATGCTGCAACTGCTGTGACAGTCTCTCCCTGATTACGGGGCTAATAGGTAACTGGTCTGTTGATTTAAAAGTCAGATGTTTGTCACTGCGTGTGTGGACAAGAAGGTTAGATGAATTTTAATAGCAAGAAGGGGAATGGTTACAAATACCTCTCAAAAGCAATCAAAATTCCAGCAGAACTAAAGCCTTCCACAAGAAATAGTATCCCTCCCAATTTATTTGATCTCGTACGTAGGACATCATTCCTTCTCTAGCTTTCTAGAGAACTAAGGAAGTTGAAATCCAGCCTCCTTTGAACTCAAAAGGAAAAAAGGAAGGAAAGCAATTATTCTATGACTGCATTACATGGATACTTTTGAATGGCTTTGAAACAGTAGGAAAAACAAAACTTAAAAAGCTTAGTACCTCAAAAAGGAGGTATACAGCACCATAACTTCTTCATTTCAAGTATATGTCTAGTCACTAATCCTTTAGAAATACATACACGTATTGCAATTTACCATGTAATATTTGGCTGTCAAAAAGTTTTGAAGTCAGTCTGGCTCCAAAAGTTGAGTCATTAAACAAACAGAATTTGCTCCACCATCCTCTGTTACCCAGAAAGTTCTGGTATTGGCAGTCCACAGGCAATGGCTTTTACTGTAAAGCCCCTCTACTGCAGTAAGCATGGTTTAAGGAACTCCATCTTCCTCCACACACGCATAGGAAAGCAAAGATCAGCTCAGCAATAAATAAGAATGAGACTGAAAATAAAATGAGTAATTTCAGAGGGTCATTTATACCTCCAGTGCTGTGCCTTGTACTTGTCATCCAGCCTCAGGAAGGACTCAGTAGGAATTATGAGCAAAGACTTCTGGAGAATAAAGCTGACCAGGCAGTGGAAGTGTTCAAAAAATATCCTGAATGCTATCTCATTAAAAAGAACAATGGAAATATGGCACGATCTGTTCATTCAAATGAGAATCAAGTCCATTTCAAATGCAGTATAAGTAGCAAGAGCTTCAAACTTCCCTTCAATATTGTCTTATGGAAGATACTGGATAAAATGTCCAAAATAAGTAGCAACATAGAGAAGTTTGTCTGAAAAATTCCGTTAAAGTTGTCTCATAAAACAGAAACAAAGGAAAGAGTCATGAAATTGAAAAGCTGGAAATGAGAGACAATGCAAAGAAGTTGTTGACTTGCTTTTTAAATACAATGCTTAATTAAGTTGTGGATCTCCTTGTTATAAGATACAAAGAGCTGATTAGGATTCAGATAAAAGAATTGGGCTTTTGTAGTTAACTAAGTCCCTTAAGTCTCGTGAGATAAATCAGAATATCATGCCATATATAAGGAAAGAGGAAAAAACAGAATAACTACCCAATATGTATAATCAAATATGGTCTGTACAACTTACTGCTCTGAGCAACTCATTATTGCTCCTTGCCCCTCTGTAAAGTCCACAGCCTGTATGTAACAGTCTCTTTCTTCTACAAACCTGCATCCAGTGGGTGTTTTTATGTTGTTTAGTGTTTCATTTCAGGCCTGGAGCGCACTTGTGAAGCTAATGTCCACATCGTTTCCAGAACGCCACTACACACCTCCTTCTAGCGACACCAAGACCCTCTCCATTTTTATGGAGTGCACTTGACAGCACTTGACTGTGGCCGTGCCCCTATCATCCCAAGTTCCCCTATCATATGAACAGACTTCAGACGACAGGAAAAGACATGGTGAGGGAGGGTCTTCAGAACAGACAACTATGGGGGCCAGTGAGATGAACTGCTTGGCACGCTACGGGCAGCAGGTTAAACACGTCCATAGTGGGTTAAGAAAAACAGCAATCTTTTGGAGATGTATTGGGGCAGGAGCTCCAGCTTTTGCATATCCCACATCAAAGATCCTGTTCATAAAAGGCAACACTGTCATCTTGCTAGCAACTTGCCAGGTACCACAAGTCTGGTTATTTAGTCTATTGGCCCCTCTCATCTACTCTTCTTTCTTCTCTTTCCCCATCCATTGCCTTTCCTCTTGTTCATTTGCACGTGCCTCTGCCAGAAGCCTCCCTGCTTTCTGATTTTCTTGCCTCTTTTCCACTCACTGTGTTTCTGCAGAGGATGCAGAGATGGAGGAAATGTGTGATGTACACAGGTCACTATAATGTGACCCTCAGAAAGAAAAGGAAGGAAGTAGTTGTTCACTTCAAGAAGGGAACAGTAATTATTGTGCTGTGAGCAAAACTGAAGTAAGGGCTTGAATTGCCTTGTAATCTTTAAGATAAAAGAATTTGTGCACAGCAATCAATATTTTGCTTGGGTAAAACCCTAGATCCTCCATTTATATGTTTTTGCCTTATCTCTTTTTCTTTTCAAATCCCTCCCATTTAAGTTCTCCTGGCTTCAGGTCTGTTGGATAAATAAAGCATCTACATGACGTGCATTATAAACCCAACCAAATATCACCTGAATTACTGAAAGGAGTAAGATGTGTATGATCATCAGACTAGCTGCTGAAATCACCATTCAGTTAAAAGCTGTGTACATTATACCATTGATGTAATTTATTTGAACACTTAGATCCGTGTTGTGACCTGCATCTCAGCCTGGAGGAGGGACTGCTAAAAGAGATGAACCAGCATGGGAGCATATCACATAAATCCTTACATTATTGCAATAAAATATTTTAGATTTGAAATAATCTGTCAGCATCATTTAAAAAAAGGCAGAGGAAAATGCAAACATCAGGCTGCCATACTTCAGACTTCTTCAGTTCATAGCTTGGCTATCTAAACTAAAACTTTGTTATTATTTAATTTGCTTTCTTTGATTTAAATGACAGTCTTTGCTTGTAAAGGGTAACTTATATCAGTGTTTCAGGAGAAGATTTTTGCTTCCCTTGCACCTCCTTTTTCCAAGAAGGCTCTCCCTCTGTATGCTTTCTTAGCTGGAGAAGTTGTGTAACTTGTATTAACCCTATCAGCAACTGAAGGGACAGTTGGCAACAAGGCAAATGATGAGGCAAGTGCACTTGACCAATGCTGAAGAAGGTCAGACAGTGTTAACCCAATAAGTAAAATGACTGACAGTGTGGGGGACTGGAACAGGAGTGTTAATCCCAAAGAAAAGAATTTATCAATCCTATATGAGCATGTAGTTAGAAAACAGTGATAAGTGCACTTTCCGTGTCTGGAGAAGAATGGAGGCTGACAGTGTAAATAACTGGAAGAGGGTTTTGTGGCTTGCAGATGCAAAACAAGAATTTCAGAGGAAACAGGCTGTAGAACAGCACAGGTATGATGTGGAACACCCCCTGCAAAAAGTTCAGCAATCATTCCTGTCAGTGCCTCATGTTTGCAGGCAGACACTTTGGTAAAGAGGACTGAAAATTCACCTACATCAGAAGGTGACCTCCATCTCTCAGCTACCCTTCCTGGCAAGTGCTGAAGTGTTGTAAACTACGCTCCAATAATGTTTCCTGAAGAAATACAGCAGCAGGTGGCAGTAGTTTGTGGGGTTTAGCACTTGTACATTTAGTTTAATTGGGTCAATTTTGGACCATTTGCAATAAATGAGGAAAAGTATCTACATTTTGGCATCTAGCATAGGATCTAATCATGTAACTACAAACTTCTGCCAGGAGATGAATACCTGTTGATCAATATATACATATTCTATATACTTCAAGGCATGTTTTAGTAAGCTGTTTTGTCACATTGACATAATTAGAGGAAGCATTGAAAGCCCTGAGGTATGAAATGTCTATTTTCTCTAAATGCTGCAAACCTATTAAAAATTCAGGAAAATCATAGGCTTTCCAGTTAATTGTGGTGAATTATGAGCATTCCACATCCGGAAAATGCCCTTCAAGCTACACCGTTATCTAACAATTTTATCCAAACTGAATCTGTTTTCTTCTGACCGGTGTTAGCATATTGGTACATTTAATGCCCAAGATTGCAAGAAACAGAGAAATAGAAACACAGATGTAAACATCTGTGTGTGTGTGGCCCCGAATACACATATTTTTTCAAGTAACAGCATTGTCATAGGAAGTTTAATGATAAACAAATATATCCTTTTAATGTATGTTCAACACCAGTACCAATGGAAGATCATCTTTAAAAAGCTTAAAAAACGCTGTTACTGATGAGTACCTAGAAACTATTGCATGTATCAGTATTGAGAGGTTTAGCAAAGGAGAAAGATGGAATAATGCTGGTCTTTGGCCACCCCACTGGCCTAGGCAGTGACCGGTTCATTATGGCTGATAAAGCACTCATGGCATAAAACATCCTTCAGTTGGATGGCTTTCTCCTCCTTCTTCATCTCTCCTTTACATCTTGCACTCCCAGTGGGCTCCCGCCCATAGTGAGGGCATCCTAGTTTGAAGTTTCTTTTCCCTCATATGCTGCTGTCTTGTACAAAACCAGTAAGAGAGAAGACAAATCACTATATTGGGTTGATGGCAGCTCAGCAAACAACCTGCAAATCCCAGCTTTGGCAAAGTGGGCAGCCCAGTGGAGCCCCGAGGATCCATGCTTTCTTCCCTGTTTGCATTTGCTTACAAAATAACGTGAACAGGAAAAATTGGGCTGTGATTGTCTCTACTCGTGCATGCAGTCGGTAGTAGGCAGAGGACAGTAAATGAAACAAAATGTGTAGCCTATGATCTCCACTCCCTGCCTCAGGATAAGCTTTACGGAAGGTTTTTGTCGACAGGGTATATGTACACCAGGAGAAACTTTCCATTTCGGTAACATGTTTCCTTTGAGCATCTCAGAGAAGTCTACAGATATTCACTAAGCTTCATAATGCCCCTAAAATATCTCAGATTTCTGTTCTTATATAACAGATTAGTAGCCTGAAGGGCAGAGAGAAGTTTTGCCCAAGGTCATAAAATGAGAAATAGGTCTCAGGAATCATGGTATGAGCCTTGCTTAAATACACCACCTCTCAAGAGCAAGAGTGCATATACTGCAATCATGGTTTACATTTCCCAAAGCTTTCCTATATGAAATATGCTATAACAACCAACAGAATGCAGAAGAAAATGTGCAGTATAATGCAGAGGCATTTTATGAGATTGTGAGAGGGTTTCCATCCCAATTGTTTTTATTCCTTTTAAATAAGAGAGAAAGATCAGAAAAAAAAAAAAAAAATAAAAACAATCAAGCAGTTCTGTTCCAGTTAATAAATGACAATAAGAATTGGGAAAGGACATGTCACTTTCATCTGCCACAATTTTTCTTTTATTTGCCAAACATCATACCTAGGGAAACATGAATGATATGAGGATATTTATCTTCCTGTTCATGACAGAATTACCTTAGGCAATTTCCAGCTAAATTGCTAGAGCTGGTTGAAATGTTTTCGATAAAGAAATTGAAAATGTTTGCAGAACATTTTTATACCTGTATAGAGAATTAAATTGGATGTACTGTTTTTTCCTTGTCCCTTATACCCTTTTCCCCTTCACTCTCCCCTTTCAACTTGCAAGCTGGATGAGAGAAGATAAAAGGGATGAAGAAAGTGAGTAAAGATAAAAAGAATAAGATTTGGATAAAAAAGGGGCACAGGATTTTGAACATTATAACAAGCAGTCAAAAAAAACCCTCCAGAAATGAAATATTCCAGAAATTAATGTCTTGAAGTCATGTTTTTCAATTGCATTCATACCTAAATCTGGCAAAAAGTGTCAGGCTACCTTAATCCCAAGCCAAAAATCAGTAATGTTACAAGTTTTC
>WAAD01026164.1:84280-186110 GCA_013389945.1 Fregata magnificens
GGTCACAACCACCCCACGCAACGCTACAGGCTTGGGGAAGAGTGGCTGGAAAGCTGCCCGGCGGAAAAGGACCTGGGGGTGCTGGTCAACATCGGGCTGAACATGAGCCGGCAGTGTGTCCAGGTGGCCAAGAAAGCCAACAGCATCCTGGGTTGTATCAGGAATAGTGTGACCAGCAGGAGTAGGGAAGTGATCGTGCCCCTGTACTCAGCACTGGTGAGGCCGCACCTCGAGTACTGTGTTCAGTTTTGGGCCCCTCAGTACAAGAAGGACACTGAGGTGCTGGAGCGTGTCCAGAGAAGGGCAACGAAGTTGGTGAAGGGCCTAGAGCACAAGTCTTATGAGGAGTGGCTGAGGGAAGTGGGGTTGTTTAGTCTGGAGAAGAGGAGGCTGAGGGGAGACCTTATCGCTCTCTACACCTACCTGAAAGGAGGTTGTAGTGAAGCGGGTGTTGGACTCTTCTCCCAAGTCACTAGGGATAGAACAAGAGGAAATGGCCTCAAGTTGCACCAGGGGAGGTTTAGATTGGATATCAGGAAGAATTTCTTTGCCAAAAGAGTGGTTAAATATTGGAACAGGCTGCCCAGAGAGGTGGTGGAGTCGTCATTCCTGGAGGCGTTCAAAAAAGATGTAGGTGTGGCACTCCAGGGCCTGGTTTAGGAGGCATGGTGGTGCTGGGTTGATGGTTAGACTTGATGATCTTAGAGGTCTTTTCCAACCTTAATGGTTCTATGATTCTATGAAGTTTGAAGAATTGTGCCAGATAGTCTCAACAGGATATGTTTCTTAGTGCCTGGTTTGTAATAAACATGAGTTATTGACACAAAGTATATCCAATGTGGGAAGAGCTGCATAAATTGTCCCTTGCAAAGAAAGGAACCTAATCGAAGAAATTTGAACGAATGGTTTGGAGAAGGACTCTGTAAGAGAGCGCATAACTAGATGATGTCTGCATCCTCCTTTGCCAAGTTCTCTGGTAAGCTGGGTGTGTTGGGCAAACCTTTGTGACTTGCTGCAGGAATGGCCTTTCTGTCACAACACTCTCTGGGGCCCACCTTGCTGTGAGAAACCATCATGCTGCAGCACAGGGCAGCACCCGGGTAGGCAAGGCTGATAGATGCTTCTGCTGAGCAGGAGTGCTCTGGCACTAGCTTCCTCATAGTGCATTTACCAGGATTTCTCAATGCCCTTGGACACCCACCCCAAGAAGGGCCCTTACGCTTCTTGTGTATGTAGGCTGTTAATCTGTAACAAAATGCATACCTAAACAAGAAAAATAAATTGTTTCTTCTTTTTTTTTTTCCTCCTTTGTCCCCCCCCAACTCATTTGTCTCTTACTTACCTTCCAATTCTTCCTTTACCTCTCATTACTTCCCCCAAAAATTCCCATTAAGCAAGTATTCAGCATGTGGCAAGTGTTACCCTGGAAATCCCAAATACTCACACACCAGCAACCAGGTGAAATTAAATCAGGGCAGACAAGAGAAATGATGAAAGTTTCAGACAGTGAATGCTTATGGGGAAGTTGCAGAAACGTGGATACATTCAGTCTGAAGAAAAGATGAAAGAGAAAACACAGAGTTTACAAACAAGTAGAGAGATGTTGCGAAAGGAGAAGAAATCTATTAATCTGCCAAACCAGGAGAACTAAAGCTGCAACCTACATCATCACAAAGAAAATGGTTGTTATGTATTTCCTCAAAGGGAAAAAAATATTCAGGAAAATCATATTCAGAGCAAATCACTTGTCAGAAGCTGCCTCATGAACTCCTTTTAAGGCAGCAATAGATTAAAATCTTAAGTGGACAGAGTATGCATTTGTATCTCAGACTGGTGGGTACTGGTGACAATGGTAGGAAAGCATCAGCCTTTTCTGCAGTGGGAGGTGCCATAAATTTTTTAGAATCATTTTCAGCATTTCCACTTAAAACATTTCCTTGCTACTGAAGGGAACTAGGACATTGCCAACACACCCTTGAGCTATCCTACTTTTTTTCCTATGTGATGCAGAAGCTTTTTATGGCCGAATTGAGGGTTATTGTAGAGTGCAAGAAGTACTGTCTGACTAGATTTCTGAGAGTGAGTACGGACTCAATATTCTGTGGACTTGTCTGGACTAAGCAGCTACCTACTCCATGGTCATTTAAAATTGTGAGGGACAGGACTGGATAATCCTTCCTGTCTGAAATCCACAGGAGAGAATCATGCGTTGGTTTGGGAATGGAGTTTTCACCATCCTCTTCAAGGCTCCTAAATATACCACCACTGAATATATCAACATTTTATCGACTTTGTAAAGAGGGTCTCTCACCAGAGAGGAGACAAAGACAAAGAACTAGCGCAATACATAACTTTAAAAGCTGTTGCAATGGTTTTTGATGAAGGCTAGAGTTGAGATGTGTTGCACTTCCATGGATTAGCTCACAGGCACAGTGGGAAGTACGGAACTGGGAGCTGCAACTTGTGGCATCATTAAATACCTATGCTTGTTGTCCTCACAAGCAGCTTTAAGAAAGCAAGACTTCTCAAAGGTTAGCAGCAAGTATTCACTGCAATTCCAATCTCTGATGAACAGCTCACAGAAGCTTTTATTAAGAGTAGTATGCCATAGTTAAGCAGACAAATATGGCAGTCTTGCTGCTTTCAGGATCTGGAAGTTACCACCAAACCACTTGCATCTCTACGTGTTTTAATTTATAAAAAGGGAAATAATCCCCAAGACTGACTTGTAATCAAACATTTTGTGCCCGTGATACTGTTGTTGAGAAGGAGAGTCCCATGGCTACGTCTCAACACATCAAGGACGGAATGCTACTTCTTTTTATTTTAACACTATAGATGTGAATCATCTGTAGAAGAATTCTTACACAGAGAATGAAAACATAAAGGATTCAATATTCACTATAGTTTAGGTTTCATTCTGTGCATGTTCAAAATCTGAAGCAGGCCACTAGAGGAAGATGTGCTTTCACTGATAGATGGGGAAACGACTCAGGGACTCCCTGCACTTTAATATCAGCACGTCTGAAACTTCAGTTACTTGTCATTCTTTGGATGCTTTCCATTTTTTCACAAGTTGTATGAAGAACTAATTTGATTTCTCTTTCATTGTTCCGGTGCAGACACTTAGGCTTCTGAAAATCAGTTAACGGCATAAAGCACTTTCTTTTAAATTCTACCAGTTCAAATCACCATGGATGTGTGCAGACAAAGGACAAGAGGCACAGCAGAGCTAGCATGCTGCGCATTGTGAAACTTATAGTTAGGCAGTATCAACCCATGGAAAGTGCCATTTTTTTCCACAGAGACACATTTTTAAAAAATTTCATTCTCTCTCTCTCTTTTTTTTTAATAGGCTTCATTTCCAATGCACTACTTATGATACACCATTTCAAATTTATTCTCTCCCTCTTCTTTTTCACAACCCTAACATAGTTGTTGTTTTCTTCATAAAACTTTTTCCATTGGATTAACTCATCCTCTTTCTTATCTGTCAGTGTTCATTGTAACAGGTTGAAATATTTAGTCTGCTAAAAAATTGGGTGTACATCCAGAGCTGATCTGTGCTGCCCCTTTTAGTGCAACAGTTCTTTGGTCTTGGGGTGAGAGGAAAGTTGTCATGGACTGGCAAAGTTTTCCCGATATAACCCTGGAAGCTTGTAATGAGGTAGCATCCTGGGTACCACACTACTAAACTTCTGAAAGTCCTCTCTCTGTGCTGTTGTCATGTAATATGACAGTTGTCAGAGCATCTTACAGAAGACATAGTTGTGTCTTGGTTTGTTGTTTCCCTTTATCTAAAATAAGGGAGTGCAAGCTGAAATTATGTAATTGGTCTCCCTTCAAGAGAACAAACTGCAAGGAAGAGAGAAGAGGTTGTTGGGCATGCAAATTCATGAAGTGGAACTGATGGAAATAGATGAGGGCAAGAGGTTTTAGGGAAAAAAAGGAAAAAAAGGTTTTGTTGGGTCTCTAAGTAGAGCAAGCAGACACAAAACCAGCCCTGGCTGAGGCTACACTGGGAAAATGAGTCAGGCAAGACCCCGACCACCCACCATCCCATGCCATAGCACCAAAACTTGGGATTGGGAATCCAAAAAGTGCTTTCCCCTTCCCTGCCACATGGACTTGTACGAACAGTTTATCCATGAAAATTACATAGGTAAATGAGCCACTAAACTCTGACATGGAACTTTGGGGTACATGTGTGATGTGTGAGTGAACCTGGGATCCACCCATGTGGCCGAATTTCTAGAAGGGGAAGAAAAGGTTAGAAATATCTACACATCCACATTTTGTGTTTTAGGAGAAAAGGATTGCGTTGTGGTTTTTTTCCACTCCAATTTAAAAATCATGATAAAGAAAGACTGAGAAAATTAGATTCAGCCTGAAAAGTAAAGAATCTGTTACCCAGTAGCCAATCAGAGGGGCTGAGAAGTGACAGTTCTCAAACTCAAGGATTGAGGAACCCAGCAGCATATCACTCTGAAGGCAGCAGCTCCGCTGGAGGAAAAGGCTGGCCAGACAGAAGAATGAAAAGTGGGTAAGAGTTGATAGAAAGCATTTAAAATTTTCTACAGATCACTGCATTCAGGAAAAGAAAATAAAAGTAAAGACTTAGAGGCTTTCTGAGAGGCTTTCTGAAAGCTCCAGAATTAAAGACACTGCCCCAAGTGTTTGACTTATTGTTATAATGGCGTAAGACACAGAAACTCATTTTAATCACTTAAGAAAAAGCAGCTCTCAGGGATCCAGTGAAGAATGTGTGTGTATATCTAAATGTGCGTATGTGAGAGAGAGAGAGAGAGAGAGAGAGAAAGAGACTATTTTTAAATCCTTTGGAGATCTACAAAGCAACTTTGGTTTTATTAAGAGGAATTTCTCCCAATAGGCCTGACATTTCCGCTTACTGGTCTGACATCTCCTGACAACAGGTAGACCTGGGAACATAGTTAAGCGGGGGTAGAAGAAGTACCCAGCACACAGAACAAAAGAACTTCTAAAATTAAATACCAGCTAAGCACAATGTTGGGGGAGAAAAATTAATGCCAGGGGATGTTAAAGAGTGTTTGTGTAAGAAAGCACTAGTAAGTTTCCTATGGAAGTTTCTCCACAGTTTTTATGTTACAGGGATGGCTGGTATTTTGTTCCATCTCTATTGGTCCTTGGCACCAGGTTCAGTCAAAACTCTCACGGCTAGGCAGTCAATGGCTAACTCAATCTACATTACAACTGTTTAGTTACGATGCTGCACTTGGGACCCACTGTGGCCCTGGTCTGGCTGGCAAGGAGAGGAGAGAGAAGGAGGGACTGCACAGCTGCATGGGCATGCATGTCTACTTTGCATCACCCCATGCACAGCAGCAAGCAGCCCTGGAGCGGAGGGGACTGCAGCCTTCTGGGACCCACTTATACGTATGGTGGTTGATGGTTTCGTGGTTTCCTCTCAAAAGCATTGGCTGAGTGGCAGCTGCAGCAACAGCAGCCCCAGGGCCTCGGCACAGATTTGGCAGGCAGGGGCCATGTCAGTGGCCCACAGCATGGTCCCTCTGCTCCTTGGTGGCAGACCTCTGCTCCCTTGTATTCTGCATTGTGACTCCTAATGGGTTCCCACATCATGCTGGTTTTGGCTGGGATGGAGTTAGTTTTCTTCACAGTAGCTAGTATGGGGCTATGCTTTGGATTTGTGATGAAAACAGTGCTGATAACACAGGGATGTTTTAGTTACTGCTGAGCAGCACTTACACAGAGGCAAGGCCTTTTCTGCTTCTCACACCACCCCACCAGCGAGCAGGCTGGGGGTGCACAAGAAGCTGGGAGGGGACACAGCTGGGACAGCTGACCCCAACTGACCAAAGGGATATTCTACACCATATGACATCATGCTCAGCATATAGAGCTGGGGGAAGAAGAAGGAAGTGGGGCATGTTCAGAGTTGTGGCGTCTGTCTTCCCAAGTAACCGTTAGGCATGACGGAGCCCTGCTTTCCTGGAGACGGCTGAACACCTGCCTGCCGATGGGAAGCAGTGAATGAATTCCTTGTTTTGCTTTGCTTGTGTGCGCAGCTTTTGCTTTCCCTATTAAACTGTCTTTATCTCAACCCACGAGTTTTCTCACTTTTACCCTTCCGATTCTCTCCCCCATCCCACCAGGGGGGATATGAGTGAGTGGCTGTGTGGTGCTTAGTTGCTGGCTGGGGTTAAACCACAACACACGTGCAGAGCGTGTGGTAAAAGACAGAGATTTCCACCAGCACCAGGACCCTCACACTTGAGGTATGCTAGCTTGGAGGTCTCAGCAGAGCTGTCCTCTGATAGCGATAGGATGAGAGGGAATGGCCTCAAGTTGCATCAGGGGAGGTTTAGACTGGACATCAGGAAGAATTTCTTTACCGAAAGAGTGGTTAGGCATTGGAACAGGCTGCCCAGAGAGGTGGTGGAGTCGTCAACCCTGGAGGCGTTCAAAGCAGGTGTAGACGTGGCACTCCAGGGCCTAGTTTAGGAGTCATGGTGGTGTTAGTTGATGGTTGGACTTGATGATCTTAGAGGTCTTTTCCAACCTTAATGGTTCTATGATTCTATGATTCTATGCTTCTATGATTCTATGAATATGTCTTGAAAAAGAGTCCTGAAAAGATCTCCCACTCGAGGGTGATTGAATTTAATTCTGTGTTACAGCTACAATTATTTAGTGTGCAAGGATGCTTGCCAGCGTGTGAGAGAAACTCAGAGTACAGGTGTTAGGGGGAGCACAGCAGGGTCATGGCAGGGAGGGCTGAAGCCAAGAGCTGGAGAGCTGGAAGGATGCACCATGCTGAGGACCTTGACAAGAGCATGCTTGGGACCATAGGCAAGGGTTCACATCGCTTGGTGTGGCAGGTGTTGGCATGAAAGGGTGAGGTGAGAGCGTGGGCACAGGCAGGGGTGTGAGGCCAGGAGGGCCAACTCTGCCCAGGGGTACCTGGGCCCCCAGGTGGGTGGCGTCCAGTCCTGAGTGCATCCGGGGCCCCGCTACTCCTGGGGATGCAGCCAGCAGCCATGGGCAAGCTGCCTTCCTTTCCTACACCACTGTTGGGGGGAAAGGGGAAAAGGGCTCAAGGTACCATCAGAAGGGCAGGAGCCATCATCTGAATTTTATTGTGCTGTCTTCAGAAAGCCACTCTGTTCCTCAGTATCCCGACCTGCAGACCTGCAATGGTGCCACTTACCTTCCTCACTGGAGCACTGCAAAGCTCGATTCATTAGCGTTTGTAGCCTATTTTAAAACCCTTAACTGAAATGTGCTAAAGAAGTGAAACACATTAGGTACAAAGCATGTGGATAATATTGATGCTCATACAAAATATGCTCCAATAAAAGCTTAATAACTTACCAAGAAGCAATAAACCTGAGTGTGACCTCAAATGCACTACACATGGCTAATTTACTATTCCTGGCGTGTTTCTACCTTGGGGAGACAATCAGCACACGCTGTTTCAGAAAAGGGCTTTGCAGATAAGCAAAATGAATATCATAGTCTCCTTAGCCGGCATAAATCAGCATCACTCCTGTGACTGCGGAGCCAGTTTACACTAGCTGCATAGCTGGGCCAGTTTTGCTTGGTGTGACCAGAATGACCAAAATGAATGATTTTGCTCACCTGCTGCAACCTTTCGGCATCAGGACTCAGAGAGGAAGCTGCTGGAGGACTGCAGTTCCCCAGACAAATTTACATACTCAATTTCAGTCAGAAAAATTATGCCACGCTTGTAATCTTTTTCTGAATTAAAAGAAATTCTTTGAGAGCGCCCTTGGGAACTGAGGGCACGGTGGTATTGTGATCATTTGGAAAACTGCCGTAATTACTTTTTCTATAAAAAGAATCTCCATATCCTACATTGTGGAGAAGAGAATTTTTAAAGAGATGAGAAAAACTGGCCTGAGTGGATTAAAGCTGAGGGGCAGATTTTTAACAGGATGAGGTAGAACTGGATAAAGTGGGTTTACTCTTGTTGCACTGAAATATTCATTGTAAGCAGCCCTTGTTCATGCAATGAGTTGAAAACTCTGGGTCCTGCTTGTAGAGGCAGTTTCCTGGTCTTTATGACTCTTAACGGGCATAAATGATGGAAATACTTTTCGGCATGTTCTTGCATGGTGAGAGGTCATAAATAATTACAAGCGTATTTTGTGAAGTATATTCAACTAATAGGCAGGAAGACATCCTGGAAGTTTTTTAGCCTGTTCGAGCTAAAAAAAAACAACACAAAGAGAATTGTGCCAATTGCCTCTACAGGTTTTTTATATTCTCTGAGGAAATATGGAAAATTGTTATTTTCTATGGTTTTTTTTATATTTGACTTTTTTCTTTACTTTATATTGTTTTAATTATTTTAAAACTACAATTGAAATAGAGTTAAGCAAAAGCAGTTCAGAAAACTGTTCATCTGTCCTACACAGACTTTCATACATGTTCTTAACTTTCTGTGCTCTGAGTAAGCCTCATGACCTGGCTGAAATTTGAGCACATACGTGTGCAAAGCCTAAGAACTGCCACCCCCCTTGTCTTTCTCTCACCCCAGCAAGAGTTCCTTCCTATAACTTTATAGGCCCTCTTTTCGATAGCTGCTTATCTATACACAACCCCCCCCCAAATTCCTCTTACCATATGAACTTGCTTCAGTGTCCTTTTTTTTTTGGAAGTCATTCAATGAGCACATCCTGGAGCATCCTGCTCACTTCCCACTCCCAGCAGCTCATTCTCAAGTCCAGACTACCCACTCCTTGCAGCAATTTGCAGTCACTCTGTGAAGTGGCTCAGAAAACAAACCTGGCTGGGAGCAAACCATTTCTTGAGTTATTTTTCAGCCAGTTCAGTCCTATAGCTAGTTCACTGAATGATGGCACAAATGATTTGCCAACCCCAAAGGAAAGGTGATTGGGAAGGGACCGAGTGGTATAACCTCTCTGGTAGCAGCACTAAGTTATGCCACCCTAAGGTGGTTTTCCAGCTACCCATGATACAACAAGTGAGATACCAGTATCAAGCTATTTTCATCCTGTCAGAGTGCCAGGTTTTCAAGAAGGAAGATGAAGTCTTATCCAAATGTGTGTTTCTTGTGCTTCTGCAATGCTGAACGGTTCAGCCCTGGCACATGCAGTGGGCTGCAGGGGAAAGGGGCTGTCATCATCTCCCATGCTGGGGCTCTCCTCCCCATTCCCAGCTTTCTATCAGATCTAGCAAACTGATATGGTAGCTGATATGACAGAGACTTAATTTTCAGTCGAATCAGCAAACTGTATACTGTGTGTTTTAATTGAGTAAAGCTCAGAAATGGAAGGTCCAGGCTCACACCGCACAAGAAAGTCCATGGAAGTCACTTTGGCACAAACTCAGTGTTTAAGCTGAACTGAATCAATGCTACGAGCCAAGAATATCCAAATGCCACATACTCCTCTCCAAATTCTTTCTAATATCAGCTTAGGATTTCATGCCATTTTCCAGAAAAATATATTTTAATCACCATAATTTGATAAAATGCAGGAACACACCACAAAAAGGAAAAATATCACCCTCTGAATATCATGGCCCAGCAGGCAAATGAGCAGGTTGCTATTTAAACTGTGAAGTAATGTGCACACTTACAGTACAAGTGTTCTTTATCAAACATCATACCATCATGAAGTTGATGGCAGGCAAAATATGTTGTATAACCTCTTGCAAGAAGTGAGACATAAGGAAAGAAAGGATAAGAATTCTTTATTTTCCTTCAAGGCTGATATTCTGCTCCTTCCCAAATGGAGGAGGGGAGAGGGAAGAAAAGTTAATTCAAAGGATAAAGAAAATTTGCAGAAAGGCAGAATAATCACCACCAAATTAAACAAGCAATTTAACTCCATGTCCTAATGAATGGATAAATACAAATACCAGCAGCAGATGCTGGAAAGCAGTGGCAAAATGTTGTGTGGCAAATTGCGTCTATTGCAAAATATACAAGGAAAAGTAATGGGGATATCTTGACTTTTCACATTGCTATAATTTTATTCAAGTAGTTTACATCAATTCATAGACAAGAAAGACCATAGGTAATATGACATTAATCAGCATTTTCCAGGTAAGGGGAGTTTCATTACTGTTCTTATTATTATGACTATTAATTACTATTATAATTACTATTTATTACTGGCCACAGATGTGCGAGAAGAACAAGTAATTGTGTGTGTGTGTCCTTCTAAAAATCAAATCTTACTGTATTTTGGGTCATTTAGTAACACCAATAACTTCAAACATAGTAACTAAGCATGCAAAAAAGACAGCAAAAGAATAAAAAGCAATTTTATGTGTTTTGTTACAGGTGACAAAACCAGTTATAAGAGTCACCCAAAAGTCAGTAAGTCAAAACAAAATCATCATGCAAATTCATCGCAGTATGAAGTTCCTCCTGTCATTGGTAAACAAGCTCAATAACTTGTTTAATGAACTTAGTCACAGATGGAGACTATACTGGATACTTTTCAGAAGCAATTCTAAGTCCTTCTCAAAAAGTAATTGTGTCAGGCATTTGGGGACTAAAATTCACGTAAGAACCCACCTTGAGAGGACACAGAATTGATTACACATAGCCGTGCCTCATACAGCAGTTTGTCAAAGCAGAGGGAGCAGGGAGGAGAAACGATGGTTTGCACCTGAAAGGGCACTGCTTGTTAATTCCTGCTGGTTTCATTCTGGGGGAAAAAAACAATCCCCTCTCAAGCAGTGTCCTAAACAGTGAGTCAAAAATGGCAATAAATAGACTGGGCTACAGTCCTTTTTTCCCAATAATCTAACATTTTTTCTCTATAAACCCCTCTCAAAATGGGCTTGCAGGGAGACACCCATGCTGAGCTCCCATCCTTCTACCAGACACTCACTGCTGGGGCCTCTGCTTCCCGCTTTATCTTAGCACAGGCAGCATGCTGCTTGCGGTCGAGCAGACGTTTTCTGGACCCTTGGCTCTAATTCGGGTTTAAGAACCCCTGGAGTCTGCAAGGCACCCCATCGCTGGCTGGAATAGGTGTCCCAGAGGGAGGAGGCATTGCTGGCTGAGTGCTCCCATCACTGACTAAGCTGCACGGTGGGCAGGGATGGAAATGAGCCACCAGCTGTGTTTCATGCAGGAACTGGTCCCATGCAGGGACACGTTTTCAGCCACCCCATGAGCTGCACCCTCAGGGGACTCCCGTGCCCTGTTCCCCACTCCTGGTTCGCACAGAGGTTTGGGCAGAAGCCACACCAGCACCCTGCTGCACCCGCTGCAGAGCTGCTGCCATGCTGGGGACAGCTTTAGGCAAGCTTGGTCACAAACTTGGGTCTAAATACCCCAGTCTACTGACATCTCATTTCAGGCTCTCCTGCCTGATATACTATTCAGAGGCCAGATTTCCTGACTCCTAGTTCAGTCGTCCTTTCTAATACATTTTAAAGCAACATTTTTATTGTTGTTGTTATTATTTACAAGGTTTCACTTGATCCTCACGGTTCTTCCCAAAACTTCTACATCACTCAATCTTTGAACTCTTTTTCGCAGGGAAATTGCAGTTGCTGCTTTGTTTTGTTTTTCTTCTTGAGCGAATGAGCTCTGCTCTTTTTTTTTTATTGATAAGGACATTCCACATATCGCTGGTGATACCGGCTGGAAGCCCAGATCCAGTGCAGAGAAATGGCTCCAATGCATCATACAAGATGAGGCTTCGGGTTAAGAAACACTCCACCAAACTACAGTCACGCCAGTAAAATTCCTTTTTCTGTGATTTTGCTGCAGTGAAATAATTTTCTCCTGTTAAGAAAATACATGATGAATGGTCAGGTTATTTTTATTCTAAATTGTATTTTATATGAGGCAGTCATCAGCAAAGTGAGGATCCAAGAGTTTCGATGTTTAAAGCCAGAAGGAATCATTACATCATCTAGGCAGGCTTCTAAAATATCATAGGCCATTAAGTTTCATGCTGGTGTCTTACATTAAATCCAAAGGCTTTAGAAAAACTAAAGAATTTCAGGCGTTCCCATCTTTTGAGGAGATTAAACTGCATGTTGCAGGCAGAATACCAGAGAGACCAAGTCAGTGCCGGAGGAGTCGGGAACGGCAGAGAATTGATTAGGTGCAGGATGTTCCCGGAAAGCAAATAGTGCCCTCATCACTGAGGAAAGTAAAAAACATCTTTGTCAATCTTCCCTGGGAGTTAAGCTGCATTTCTGACCCCCAGCCTGAGCCTGTTGTGGGCAAAGTAAGCAATTTCTATCAGCAAAACAAGGGTTAACAGGGCAATCCAGTCCCACTGACTTGAGAAACAAGACCCGCAGCACGGTCAGCCTGACTCTGCCACAGTGTCCATACCATTTTGTTAAGGCACAGCATTAAAGCCTCCCTTTTAAGAAAGGTTTCTATATGATCCTTTTTCTGATGGGAAATTAAGTCTGTCTGAAGAAAGCCGATGGAAAGACTTGACCGCACTTCCTCAGTGGCACTGGCTGGTGGGGTGGGCCAACTCCGGAGTCGCCTGGTGCAACCGTATGAGTGCACAGTCCCACTGGCCGGGTTCTCCTCCAGCTACAGCTCTCCAAGAATGGTGAACTTAAAGTTCAGATCACACTTTAAAGAAAACCCTGTTCATTTATAATCTCTGAACTTTTTAAAGTTTAAGTAAGAAATCTGAATATATTTAACAGTCAGCAACCACAGGGTATAGGATAGCATAAAGTGAGTGGGAAAAGGTACAGGAGAATTATTCCCCAGGGAAGGTGGCAGAGGAATGAACATCTTGTTGAAGTGCCCAAAACAGCTACCTAACAACAGTTAGGGTACACGTTTATCAAATATTCATCGACTCCATCCTGCCATAGGCTTCAAATATTTAGCGTGAAACTGTGCCCTACCTTCTAGTGATTCTGAAGGTGTTGAAAGATCCCCAAAATGCAGAAGGCAGATAATACATCAGAAAGGCAAATGCTAGCCAGATGGATATGGGCAAACCTTCATTATAATCGCCTCACAGTGAGGTTGCTGCGTTGAAGAGAACTGCTCAAAGGAAGAACTGTGAAGAGTTACTTTGTCATCTCACTGCATCAAGACCCATTTTCTTTGGTTACAGCTAAAATCTATATTCTCTGCTGATTCAGGAACTCTCAGTGTATTTCTTAAGTGCTACTTTTTGATTATTGAGCAAGGAGAAAGTAAACAATGAATGTTCTTGGAGTATCAAAGACATCCTTCTGGATTATAAGCGAGCAGGAATCACCAAAGTCTGTCAGGCACCCATGGGGTGCATAAAATGGAATATTCAATAATCTGTTGATTATCCCCTTGCCTTCAAGGGATCCTCCTGCATATTTGCAATGGCTCATCAGCCACTTTGCTTGCTGTCTTGAAGTAGAGTGGTAACCCATACAAAAGCAAACCACAGCAGGATTCAAGCTCCTGAAAGAACAGAGGAGCAAAGTTTCAACCTGATATATTGAATATTGTGAGTCTACTCGAATAATTTCTCAGAGCTGGCAGGGCGTAGTTTATGCTAGGGGGAAAGTGACCTGAACACCTCTTGTCGATGTCTCTGCAGAGATCAGCCCTTGATTTGAACCTTTGGCTCATTTGTCAGCTTTGTACATGTTAGAGGAAATGACTCTGGGCAGCTGCACCGGTGGGCTGTGGTATCATGTGAATTCAGCCTCCAAGCTCCCCGAGCAACACAGTGCACTGTAACAAGGATGTGACTGGTATTTGGTTCAGCCAGTAAATGAATAAAAGCAAAATGTCATCCAGTGCTTCAGAATGAAGCAAAAATAATTCCTTTGGACAGACTGATCTAATTTTATCAGGATGGACTTAAGAGGCGGGTCAGGGTGAAAGTCTTTTGAAATTTCTGTGTTAGAGCAGGAGAGATTTGCCAGTCAATACTGAAATAAATTTTATCCAAGATTTATCTTCTCTGACGGATTATCAGGCAGTGGAATCCATAAGTGAAATTTCATGGCTTGTGGTATCCAGGAGGTCAGACTAGATGATGACAATGGTCTATTCCAAACTAAAAAAAAATCCATGCCTGTTACCACAGAGAACATGTTATTTTAAGATTGATAAAAAACCTGGTGAGTTTAGTGAAGGAAAGACTATTGCAGAGAGTGGAACAGATAATTTAATCTTTGTTAGTATTTCTCTGCTGTTACCAGATTTTGTGTCTGCTTAGCAAGAGAAGAGAACACCACAATCCTTTCCTTTCTCCCACATATGTTCTGTTTCAATGTGAAGCAAAAAAGAGTGACCTCAGCTCTGCACAGCTGGAGCCAAGGACTGGGACTGCAGGTTGAAAACTCATAAACCAGTAAAGCCATTTTAGTTGCAACGTATACCAAAAAAAGAACAGATTTGAATAGCTGTTTACACTGTAAAACCTCTTAAAATCTTATTCTATTTTTTCCCAGAGCTTTGGTTAAATAGATAATATATTTGACAAATTTCCATGAATCCTATTCATAATTTTTCTGCACACAATGCAATCAAATATTCTGTTTCATTTATTACTTGATATTGTTTAGAAATATCCGTAATGGGTCATTCTTGATATTTATGTGCATACAATTCATTGCAGGCCACACTCAGCAATATATATAAATTCTGAGGATTATTTCCGTTTCATATGTGATCAGGGAGTGATTGAGCTCTTCATACCCTGCTATTGTGAAATGGAGTAAGCACTTGCCTCTGTTGCACAGGCGATGAAGGATCCTGGTAGAGGAGCGCAGGGCCATTTCAGAGCTGTTCTTCCATATCCTCCCCCTATCCCCCAAAAACAAGTCCCATGCTGCAGATCTGGCTTGCCATGGATGAAACTCTCCATCCTTGCTTACTGGCTCCAGCCACCCTCAAACACAATTGGGGAACCCCTTAGCCTGGAACGTCGACAAAGCAGACTGCTACCTTAATAAGAGAGCTGGTGTAAATTATAGTTTTCTGCAAATAAACTATTTTAAAACTAACTTTTTTAGAGTGTCTATGTTGTTAGCAAGATACCTAAAACTTGAAAACCAGCATTTTTTTTCTGTCAAGAAGAAAAAAATCATTGTTTTCAGAGATACATCCTTCATGTTCCCAGGTGGCAGTAAGAGCTAGGGCTATAACAACATAGCTTGGATTCAGACTACCTCCTATTCTACAGATGATGTGTGAAAAAATGGTTATTAAAATAGCAAGTGTAAAGCAATAGTGTACTTTCACCCTGTTCAAAGAGAGGCATTAAGAACATAAGACCAACTCTGTCATTCCCGGCAACTGCACAAGAGAGTTCCAGCTTACAATGGTCCACAGCATCCCTGTCCCACATTTATCACCCTAGGCACCGAGACAAACCTCATCAAACTTTGGGTCCCTAAAAACAGATCAGAAGCTACTAGGAGCATGGGTCACAGGAAATCAACCCATCTTCCCCACTTTCATCTGCAAAAACAAGCTATGCATCAAAGCACTCCTCACTCCCTCCAGGTGACCAGCAGAAGCCTTGAAGTGATGGGAAAGCAATGGCAGTTGTACCAGGACAGACACTGCCAGAACAGGGTTTGATCCAGCTATAGACTGAGGAGCTCAAAGCCAATTCTGTGAGCACAGCTCAGAAATGCTTGCTTGCAGTAAACTTAATGAGAGGCTTTTCTTGATGAAAATTGGCAGCTGGTGACAAGTTCAGTGATTTTGCAGGGACGCATTGTGAGGGAATATGCAAACAGCATTAACAAGGGCCTACTCAGTTTTTATGTGTGTCTCGGTCTACACAACAACCCTGATTAGGTAAAGATAATAATAGCTGTTTCTCTTTGAAGGTGCACATCTCAGCTGGGAGCTTTACATCTTTGCAACAGCACAGAATAATTTCTTTTGAGAAGGTTAAGCATCAGTGCTTCCAAAACTGAAAGAGAGAACTATTTGCTCTCATGCCACTAAAATCCTTGTGAAAATTTGATGACAGGCTCTTTGTTTTAAAAAGGCAGTAAGATATAGCACTGATATCACAACCTTGGGCTCCCACTCATTTCAAAAGATCCATCGATTTCATAAACTCTAAGAGACAGAAGTATCTTAGCACACTTCATTTTAGCTAAGGTGGAAAAGCAGATAAAAAAGTGACAAATATTTTGTTCCTAAAATTGGAAATTGAGTCGTTTGGACAAACTGTGAGACTCTTGTCTCTCCCTGGCAATCAGAAGACAAAATTTCAGCTATTTTCTCTAAAAAAGGAACAACAGGCTAGATGTTAATTCTTGACCCCTATGGCTCACCAGGGATTATCTTACCGCAGATGACTCACATGACAGACAACTTTTATCAGTGCAGACTCTAAGTTGTCTTTTAGCAGCATGTTGTTGAGGACCATGATCTAAATCACATCCTTACTTCTTTTTTTCCCAAACTTCTTATGTGCTTGCAATGTCCTTGGAATAGCCTGCCCACATTCCAGAGCAAGGCTTCAAAACCACCCAAGCGGAGCTCCCAGACAGTTCTTTTCACTTTTGCTGAACACAAGGCAAACTGGGCTTGTTGCTCTCCTCTTCTAGTGCAAAATGAACAATAAAGATTAGATAGATTTGATTATGCTGTGTCATTTTTCCCTAATGACCAGGACTCTCTCTGATTTCCAAGTTCTGCATCTGGAGAAATAAAAAAGATATATGTAGCTGCATTTGAAAACAAAGTCATGCGCTGCTTTATTCCTTTTTTTTCCTTCTTAGTCTTTTAACACTAATGTTGTATTTTCTAAAGGATATTACATCAAGATGTTGTGTGCTCTTGGGAAGAAAAACCTCTATACAAAACGTGTAACCCGCAGAAGCCAAAAACCCAGCATAGCTGGTCCCAGGTTGGGTCCCATCCTTACCAGCTACATTTCACAAGACTAAAACTTGACATTTTTAGCACACTGTAAGTTTACAGTTAAACACTGTAAGTTTAGCACACATAAGAGCAGGTGTCACATATGGAATTACTGTTACCACAGGCCCCAGGGACTGCGTCAATACTCATGTACAGCTGAAGTCAGAAAGGGTTATTGGGTTGTTTGAAGGACCCTTTTTAATATTTTGTTCATTTGGGTGCTTTCCAGTGGCAAGGTTTGCTCTCTCCTCCTGTGGCACTGAGGTCTGCTCATCAAAAGCCTAGGGAAGAACATCTGGTGTCCAGCCCTCAAGCTTTTTGTGTTTTTAACATTTTAAAGCTAAGGTTATAGCAACAGGTACAGTGTGACCAAAGTGGTGAAACGGTAGACTTGGAGGTTCTAATTTTTTTAATTGTTTCTTCGTTCAGTAAATTTCTTTGATTTCTAATGTAAGACATGCACTATACAAAAACACACATGCAAAAGCACATTGCTTCTGACTTTAGGTAGCAGTGTTTCTAATCTTGTTTCTTTATGGGACCACCACTGCATGTGAAGGGTACTGATTAGCAGTCAGGTTTGTGTCAGACAGTGACAATGCTCTTGCCTGCCTGTTTCTCCCCAAAACCTGCAAATGGACTTGGGCTGGGGTCTGCAACAATTACTGTTACTCCAGCCAGAGCACTCCAGATACCTCTGAGTAAAGTGACAAGTTTCACACTTGTTTTGCCAGGTCTATGAAAGGAAACTAGGAAAATATGTCCAATGCACTCTCTGTTAAAGCTTCAAGCAAAACTGAGCGTCTCATCAGGAGGATGACAAAACTCCAGATCACAGCATCAGAGCAGTCCTTGTCCCCATTCCTTCTACCCTTTCAGGAAATACAAAAGCATCTGTATCAGCTTGAAAGATGGAAGGACACTCGTCAAGGAGAGGTCTGCTTTGAACTAAGTGCAGGAAATAGAGTTATCTCATGACTCATCTCGCTGGCTTTAGACGTCTACTTGCCTGGAGGTGAGCTGCTTACCCTTGGCTCCGTTTTCAGTCAGTGAGATTGTAGGGTGAGTTGCACTCCATTAGGAACGTCTATTTCTGTCGCCAGAATCAATTTGGTTCTTCCTAAGGTGGTTAAGAGTGGTGGGAGGGCCTGATCTTGAATAGTGCTTGTCTCTTTGCATCAGCTGCTCAGTGAGTGTAGACAACTAGCCAATTTTATATGCTTTATTGTGTACAGTTAAAATAAGATGAATTCCACCAAATATTACTCCAGTTTCATACTAGCTGCTGTGCGAACAATGTTAAAAATCCTTGCCCAAGCACTAGCCTGGGACCTTTCAAACTGTTGAGGTGATTAGGAATATGTGTTCTGCTGGCTTTCTGTTAGGTTTATGCTCCTAGATCACTTGGCACTTGTGAAAATCCCACTTGGTTTCAAGCCTATGCCCAGATTGGACTGGTTTTGGTAATTTTAAAACATCTTCAGAACTTTCAAAAAACCCCTCCAATTACCATGCTGCTGAGAAAGACTGAAAATCCCAGGTCCAATGTTGGTGTCAGTTCCAGCTATGTAAGTCAGTGGATTGACACTTGCCTGGCTGAGATCAGCATCTTCACTTCATCAGAGCTGCAACCCCATTTGCCACGTTTTCTCATGATGACCTCACTGTTTTTTCCTTCGCCTGGTTGTTTAGCATCTCTCATATCCTAGAAAGAAAGGGCATTCTGCACTGCCCATAAACACGTGCTACACTGTTCTTGTATATTTTACACGTAAACAATCCTGGAGGCAGAAAAACTTTGGTCAGCCTCTTTCTTCTCAGTTTAAACATCATGTCTCCGGTTATCACAGTGAGCAATCAAGCATTGATGGAAACTTTTCATTTCAATTATATTCAATAACTCTTGTAATTTCTGGATTATTAATTTTCTTTCAGGCATTATTGGAAACCCAGATTTAGTGTTGTGACAAAAGTGTGATGTGAATAAGCTCCACAGAAAGGCAAGACTGCAGGAAGCTAAAGAAAAGAAAGACTTTTTTGCATCTTTTTTCTGAGAAGTACAAGCCAAGGTAATTTTGGGGTTGGCTTTTCATTAATTTCACCTAACACCTTTGAACATGAACGTCTTCACTCATTTTCTGCTCATGAACCACAAACGTTCCAACTTTCAAACTGTAAGTGTCCTGATCAAGACTGAAAACTTAATGGCCATTCCTAACATGTAAAATGCACTGCAGGGGAAACACGGACAGACTCCCAGTGTCAAAGAGAACTTTACAAAGACAGAAGTGTGAAAGAAGAGCATCAGGGACTTTTCAGATAAAACTGGAGGCTGTTCATGTGGCTGAATTATTCAAACTGACATGTCATTAGTGAGACATGCCCATCAGCCAGACCCCTAAGGAAATTTCATAAACTCACACTTGAGGTTCCATACATCCGTAGGAGCCATGGATGCCTACAAGGCTTGCTTTAGGTGCTTTTCTGAATAGGAATGGGGTTTCTTCCAGCCATGACCTAAGAAAATTTTTAAAACTTCCAGTGAAAATTGCTGAGAAATCACATGATAGATGAGGTCCTGTCCAATAAGGCAGTTACCATCTTTGGAAGAAGGTCTTGAAGGACTCCAGTGTTGTAACAACAGCAGCCTGAATATTTACAGCAATGTATGTGGTTGTATAGAGGGCAATGAGGAACAGTTATGTGTTGAAATGGGCCTCACACAAAAACAGTACAAGATTTGTGGTCCAGGCTAAAGAAGTATGTGATACTGCGTAAATAAATCCTGTGGCTGAGCCTATCCAAGAACTGCATGATGTTTTGAACAAGGTTGTTCCTGTGCTAGAGGACCTCAGCAGCATTGCTGAACTAGCAATGCTAGCGACCTTCAGGTAGCAAGTGGGTCTAAGGATGTAAAGGAGAAATACGCAAAGACGGATTATTGGAAGCAAAAAGGAATGTCAAAAGGGCAATAATAATGACATTTTAATAAAAGATGCAATTTTTACATCATTACTTTTCCCTGACTGGCTTGTTGCCAGTGACAGTGGACTCCCTAAGTGTTTTCCTCATGTGGGAACACAAACACTTCTCCTACTGCCTCTACCTACTGCACCAGCCAACAGAACCAAGAACTGTTCAGGGCCAGATCCTGCTACAGAGGAAGACACATTTTTGGGGTGTACGAAGGTCAGAATCCCTCCCCTGGGAAAATGACCTTGTGTTAAAAAGCATGGATTGCCCTCTCTGAATACCAGATTGCATCTTTGTCCTTCCTGAGAAAGTACTGTTCTCTTAAGTATTGTTTTCTGTGTCAAATTGAAGCAATCTCTGTGAAGTAATCAAGAAGGACATGAAGAAGTTGCTAAACTTGGGAAAGGTGACATGCCAGAGACAGGAAAACCTCAGAGGCACATCTTCTGAAGAGTCAGATAACAGTGGCTGGGTCATCAGTTGCAAGAACAGGTTTATCAATACCAAGATGTTTTGCCAATTAATCCTCTCTGAGCTTTACCTAAGATAGGAGAGTCTACAGAAACTTGGAAGAAACTAACAAGAAGAAAAGGAAAGCCTCTGAAACAGGCTAAGTGTGTCACTGAAAAGCTGGTAATCTCGTTGACACACAGGGAAACCAAACAGATCAGCCTGCCTCTTTCTACCCGAAGTGGAGCTAGCTGAACTGATGTAAACTATGGTTTACAATGTCACCCACATTGGCTTTTTAACTGTTTTTAACCATTTGCCTTAAGCAGTAGTCACTTGATACTGGGTGGTCGCTGTTTGTGAAAGCAGACATCGAGATCCCCAGTGCCTCAGTGCTCCACTTATAAGATGGATAACATTGATACTAGTGATGGAGAAGACCTCAGGGATGATACAGATCATCCCCTTTCTCTGTACGGATTGCCTTTGCATCATACCACTTTTGATACCTCTCTCTTTGCCAGGGGAGTGTAAACAGTAGCACACCTGGAGCTGGACTTGCAGATGAAAAGGCAGCATGAAACACTGACATGCTTTGGAATATTTGGGTGAAAAGCACTGTAGGAGTACAAGCAATTACTTTTACTGTATATTTTGGCTTTTAATTCTACTATTAAAGTGTTTAGTTGAAATGTGTTCTCCGTTATTTGCTGGCTTGCTTTTCTAAATTAATCAGCTGGTATAGGGTCTCCAGGTCCAGGTGCATTTTCCTTCTTGTGTGGATAGCGGGTCAGTGTTTAGTTTTGTGCTTGGTAGCTGTTTAGCTCCTACGTCTTCCTCACTCAGCAGAGTACCTGTGCTAATTATGTATCACGTGGTGAGCTGGTTATAAAACACTTATTGTCTCTTCCATGAATATACACTGTATGTGTTCCCATGGCATTATATTCAGGGGTTTTGGCATTTCTGCACCTGTATGTTAATGCCACATTTTAAGTGAGACCTTTTCCTCCTGTTTTCTTCCATTAGTCACTTTACAATGCTTTGAAAAGACAGGCTTTCAGTGCACTCCCACGGGCACAGGGGGTGACACGCACTAGATAATGGCTTTGACAGCTTTCAAACAGGAGTCACTCAGCAGTAACTAGTAAACCCAAATGTCCATGGTATGTCCCTTATCACAAGATGTCATAACAGCTCTCCTGTGCTAAGCAGCTTCATTTGGTAATTCTCTTCCACAATCCCGTTTCCTCAGCTGAGGGGGAGGTGCTGATCTCCTCTCTCTGGTGGCCAGCGATAGGACACGAGGAAATGGAATGAAGCTGCGTCAGGGGAAGGTCAGACTGGACGTTAGGAAAAGGTTCTTCACTGAGAGGGTGGTCAGTCACTGGAACAGGCTCCCCAGGGAAGTAGTCACGACACCAAGCCTGTCAGAGTTCAAGGAGCATCTGGACGATGCTCTTAGTCATATGGTTTAGTTTCAGGTAGTCCTGCGAGGAGCAGGGAGTTGGACTCAATGATCCTTATGAGTCCCTTCCAACTTGAGATATTCTATGATTCTATGATTTTTCTACTGTGGAGTCATTATTTGGGATACTACTTCTCCCTTCTGTTGCAATAAAAATATGAGGTAAGACTTATTCTGGGTTGTAAAATTACCCCCCACAAAAATCAGAAAAAAGCTTCAAAAAGAGCAGGCATGAGAACAGCACAGTGGATCCATAGACAGCTAAGTCACAGGAACCTTCCCCCAGAGCATCTTATGTTGATGCAAAGTTCTCCTGCAAGCTTCTTCTCCAGTGAACATAAATGCTCATGCAGAAAGGACTGGGCAAGGCACTAGTTTAGACACAAGCATCCTGTCCACACCACAACTCATTTCTGCTCCCGTTAGTGGTACTGTACTGGTTCTATGACTGTGATGGGAAAAGGGAAGAAAGATGCAGGTGTAGGCTCAGGCAAAGCTTGATAATCATTTATGTGAGTGTTAAATTTACTGTGTTTATGCTGAAGCCAGGACACCGACAAAATTAGATAACCACTATGAAAACAATAAGTGACACATTAAACCATCCTATAACCTAATGAAAAGCTATAATTTTGTGGTGAAGCTGTGGTCTGATTTTTTTTATGTTATAAGCCAACTGGAAACTGCTGAAGAGAGAGGAGTCCTTTCTCTGCTGTTGCAGTTATTTACAGTGTGTGTTTTAACTGATCTCTTCCCTCCAATACCCCTGCCTTTCATAGCAGAACTGACTTATTTTCTCGTTTAACAAAATCCAGCCCTCAAGCAGCTCACTGGCCTCTGGAAAAGGATTAACCCATTTGAAGTCAGCACTAAGGGCCTTCAAGCAGTTGTCCAGAAGCAGGTGTGAACTGCTCTCAGGAATTACTTTCAGCTCTCAATTTGTCCTTCAAAGTCTATATGAAACTTAACCTTAAAAGAATCAAATGGCACGTACCCCACATCATCTTCAAAGCATGTCAAACTCAAAGCAAGCAAGGTTACAACACAGTAACTCCTACAATTTTCTTGTCACTGAAAGCCCTTGCAGATGTTTCTGAGATGTAAGGTATTAGGAGAGGTGGAGGATTTACCTGAGGCATCAGAGTGCTCTTGAGAGAGGCTATGACAACACAGGTCCATGTCAGGACTGCAGCTGAGGAGGCTGTGCTTGGCCAGAATTTGTGAACAGGGCAGCCAGCATCACCTGGCCACGGTAAGATCCAGAGGAAAAAGACTTTTATGCAAGTCATAATGAACCCATATTTCCTTTCTGTCTCTAGTGGGAATATTTCTCAAGTTACTGTATTTTAACAATAATACCGTTACTTGACAGTTACTTCACAATAGACCGTAGTCTCAGACACATTTTCTTTGGCAAATACCTTCTCACAGTAAAAATTACAAGGGAAAAAAAGAAATTACAGCTCTGAGCAAAGTGATTACAGCAAAGACAGACAGGAATTAGACCATGCAAAGAATGTAATTTTAAGCTTTTATGATCACGGACTAGATGTTGCAAAATGCCTATGACAGATTCTGTTAACCACATCTTGGCTGCGTACAAAGAACAGCGCTGTCTCATCCTCCTGGCCACGGCAGGGTTCTAAACTTTTTCCCACATTAAGATGGCACATTTCTGAGGACACCTTGGTAACTGTAAAATGGTGTCCTGATTTTGGATTTGCTTATTTGATACTTTTTTTAAAGCATTTTTATCAAAGAAAATGACGAAATTCTCCCTGGGGCCACAAATCTAGAGTTTTACTGGGTTTCTACCAACCTGCTCTGAAGTTTTGCAGCTTATTTGTCTTCTCCTACCTTAAAATGCATGAAGTCTGTTTAAAAATCTATCTTTTGCATAGGAAAATGAGGCAGTCTTCATAAGCCTAAAACCACTTGACCAGGCTTTCTAACTTCAGGGATCCTAATTTGTCACCTTAAAAAACCCCACGGGAACTCTGAATATTATGCCAAAAGGATTTCTCAAAATTCTTTAAGTTTCTTTACAACTGTGTATAACCCTAAAAAATATCCAGCCAGAATTGTCTTAAATGCAGATGCATTAACATTTCAAGTAATCTCTTTCTGTTCCCTTTTTTTATAGGTATGCTTTCTAAACATCGATCCAATTAACCAAAAAGTATTTGCTGAAAAATCCATCATCTGCTGTTCTGTTTTACCTGAAGTTGCCTACACAATCTCCAGTTCCACAATTAAATACCCATGGGGAAGTTAAATGAAGCAGAGCAGGAACAATGTATCTGACTTGAATGTGTGGCCACAGATGTCCATGGCAATCCCCCACCACTGATGACCGAGGTCATGGTTCAGCCCATGGCCTGGGCACGGCCTGGACTCATCCTCCCAAACGACCCTCCATAAGGCTTTAATGTCTCTGTCTGACAGTGAGCAGCTTTCTTTTTTACATGTAGGAAAAATGAGCGAGAAAAAAAAAGAAACCCTTGAAGCATAGTGGATAACCAGCCAGTTTTGAAAGGACGGCACACTTCCCTCTGAAGCACAGAGACCGATCTGCCAGGATTTGTCCATTTGGAAAGGTCATTAACCAGCCTGGCCTGTATGTTTAAACCTATGGTGGAGAGCAGCACTGCCAGACTTGCAAAGTGAATGATGATGATAGCTGTTGAACAGTGTGCATTTTCACAGTGTCTAAGCACAACACAATTTAGGGCACATGTTTCTCTAATTGTAACATGTTGCAAATATTCACCACATTCAATCACCCGCAGAAACCTATTGCAACTAGTACAGCAAGGCAAAAAGGAGAGAGGGGGCACCAGGAAGGCTTAATACAGACACGTGAACGCTAACAAAGGCTGACAGACCCTGATATTGCCGACGGGACCCCCCTCCTTTCAGGCACTGTGTTGTCTTTTTTTCATCAGTTGGACACCTTCCTTCTGCTACAGGTGAAATCTCTTCTCGGAAGCAAACCTTCTGCAGATTTTTGAGGAAGCAATGTTTTATAGCTTTAATAACAGGAGCAGGCAGGTTGTACAATGTTAGGTCCTACAGGATGATGTGTAGGCAAGGTCACTGGAAGTGGAACAAGTTATTTCTGGGGTTATGGTGCTCCAGCAGTCAAGGCCAGGTGCTTGGTGGGTTTTGGCTGAATTTTCATATAAGTGGAGAGGCTGCACTTTCAAATTGGTCTGAGTGGTTGTGACAGAGAGCTCTCATTCCATTTCAAAGAGAAATACTACAGGCACTTGTAGCATTATGGGAAGGCTGAATTTCCAAAATACTGGCTGAAGAGCAAATGCCATCAATACCAGTAATGACAAGGTATTCATGGATATATTAGCCAACATGTTTCTTCATCGCAGTTACAGACAGTCAATGAGACGTTACGCCATGGGATTTCAGCACATGAAAAGGGCATTAAAAGGGAGATGGTTAATGGAACAGAATAATAGAAAGTAACTGCAGAATGATCACAAATTGGTTCCGCTTATATTTAAAATCAAAGAATAAATAGGAGTAGGTCTTTAGCTAAGGATTTGGATTTCAGAAAAGCAAATTTAGACAAGCCAAGGAAGCTGATTAGTTGGACTGAGATTATACAGCAGCTTGACTGTGGAAGGAGAAAGGAATTTTCTACTGTCTGAAGAGCTAAAAGTAACAGAAATCATTACACTCAACCAGAAGAAAAACTTATAGAAATGGATTCTACACTTATGTAAATAAAGATCCACCTTTAAAAGGATATTAAAAAATATATTATACCCTTAAAAAGGATATAAGCAAAAGATATAAGCAAAAAAGCTTACAAGAGCTAGAAACACGAAAGGACAGATCAGTAAGTAAAGCTAGATTTCACAGGTTAAGACATACAAGGGTGAAAAACAGGAACTGCCAAAAATCAATCTGAGTTAGATCCTGCAAGGGATACCAAACAACAAAATGCCCTTTGGAAATATACAGTAGAAGGAAACAAGGAAAAAAGTATGCCTGCTAGTCCTGATGATTGGGTAACCTGTACATTAAAGCTCGTCTAGGTGTGATCCCAAAACTAAAGGAACAATTTACCCAGATTTTCAATAAGGGTGGAGGCACTGACAGCAAAGGCAAAGGTAATATATAGAATGGGAATGAGGATATGGAAATTAAAGCTAGTCCCCTGGAGAAGGGAGCAAAATTTGAGGAGAGTTGCAAATGGGTATGGGAAGGGAAGAAGTGGGAGTAGTCTCCATGCCAGAAGTCTGGTACAGGTCTGGTACATGATGTAGGTGTATTTGTGAGTTATTTTTAGGAAATCCCCCAAATCAAATGTGGTACTTTCTAAACGGAAACTACTTACAAGAAGAAAAGGGAGACACAAGATCAGAAAACTTCTCCAAAAATGATCCAAACAAATACCAGCCCAACTGTTTGACTTCAGTAGTATGGCTTTACAACAACTTTGGAAGGAAAGAAGAACAAAAGACATGGAGGTAAACACAAAGTGGCTTGCTAATACCCTAATCTCAGTAGGAATTACCTACTAAATACAAGTGTCTCCCACTGGTTTTCTTGCCGCTCCTGGCTCTGCTCAAGTCCAGCTAGTTCCGTGAAAAGCCCAGAAACAAGGAGAGCACAGGAAGCAAAAGCATGTAACCATGTCAAGTGCATATTTTCTGATTGTATTGATACAGTAAAAGCATACTCTACAATCACTTAGCCTTTCTCTTTCCATTTCATTCATCATTTTCTATTCTCCTACAGACTGTCTCATTCTCTGACTAGCTGGACAGAATTTTTTAACTTCTGGTTTTCGTTCATTTTTCTTGAAAACAGATGACAAAATTCTTTACTGCTGTATTTCAGGGGAGGGCTCATCAGGACATTGCCCAGTGGTGTTTAAACTTCCCTAACTGGGAAATATCTTTCTTGAAGAATCCTAGGGGTATGTTTTCCTATCTCTGCCTCTCTTACGTGTGTCTTGCCACTTGTCTTTGACTAGTGCATTCAAATCTACCTCAGTCACTTCTCTCTGATCAGCTTATAGTGGAAGTTTATATCAGAGACTTTCTTGTCCTAAAGGGTTTTTGTAGTATCCGGTAGTCAAATATTTTTCAGCTACACCTACCATCCTTCTTCCATCCTTTCCTGCTGATATTCTCATGCTGTTCTGTATGATGATACTTCCCAATTCTGTCAATGCTGCACTCATCCTGTTTGTGTAAAGGTTATTAATGGAAACTAACAGGGTCAGATCTTCTAGGAACCTCTTGCTACTTTATCTTTAAAACTAGCAATTTCCCCTATGGGAATTTCCATATCTCCAATCTGACTGTGGTACTGAAATCTAAAATAAATGGCAATCAAAAGTGGTATGGAGCACCTAAACTCTTACTGAAACTGTCAGATGATTTCCAGCCTTTATCAGGATTTGTCTCCATATCTGTTTCCAGTTCATATGAAATGTCATGCAAACTAATAAATGCTTTCATAGCCAGAGGGGGACTGAGGAAGATGTTTAAAATACAGATACCTGGCTCTTCTTTTGTAAAGGAAGAAACAGTCTTCTACCCCAAGAGCAGTACACCATGGTAAAGGTTGCAGAGATGGAGCACATACAGACCAACGCTTAAAGAAGAGAAAAAAATTTCAGGGCTTTTCAGGAAAGTATTTTTCTGTTGCTTTTTATGTCACAGTTTCCTGAAAATATTACTGCTTTCAGAAAAGAAAACAGAAGTGCCTGGAGAAGAGTTACTTGTTTGCCACACATGATAAGAGTCTCTCTGGCAATATGCCTGGATATAGGCCTGAGCATCCTGGTGTGACCTCAGTTGACCCTGCTTTGAGCATGTGGGTTGGACTAGAGCCCTCCTGATGCCTCTTCCAATCTGAATTATCTGATGGTCCTGTGAGGCTAGGATGCCTCTATGCTGCCCTGAAACACAACAAGCAGAAAGGCTGAGCTTACACAGCAGGGGTGTGCCTGCTGCCCAAGTGCACAAGGCGAGCCCTCTCTCAGGCACTCCTGTCTAATTTCTGTCCCACCTCTCCAGGGAAGGATGCCTACCAGGTTTTTAAGGGTCTCTACCACAGCCCCGTGAGACCCAACTATAGTGCTCTGCAGAGGCTGTAAGTTACACAAGGTGAGCAGCAAGAACCATGACACCAAGCAAAGCTCACCTCTATCAGACACCTAGTCTCCGAGTACAGCACAGTATTCAAGGAAAAGCAACCTTCAGGCTATTCTGACTACCATGCAGACCCCTGGCAGGACAAAAAAGAGACATGTAAAAGTAACTTGCCCTCACTCTTCTCGCTGCAGACACGTGCTCCCACCCTAAGCACAGAAAGGGGGGATGAGGAACAGTACACTGCCTGTCTCCTTCCTGAAACTGCCCTGCCTTCCCCACTTTAGAAAGCAAGAAAAGCAAATAAAGTAATAAAATAAACTCCAGACCACAACCCTGCTGACTCCCAGGGATAATGTGCTAGAACAGAAAAAACCTGAAAGGATTGTTGCCAAAGTGTCGCTCTCTGCCTGCTGCTTCTCCAGGTCTGCCGCGAGTGACCTGATGAGATGGCGAAAAGAGAAAACTCCACTTGGGTCAGTGCAGCTCCCCTCCAATGAGTAGCCCCATACCTGAAGCATCCGCTAACAATCCACTCGTGTATACTATCTAGACACTGAAAGAAAGCTGAAGAAGTACTACAATACATCCAAAAGGTTCAAAAAAGTGTATTCTGAAAGACCCAGTAAATTCTGCCTCCTGCCTTAGAGAAAACTTCAGTGCATGTACTCAACAACAGCTTTCTGGGCCCCGTTTGCAAGAGTTCATTGGCCTCCAAGATTGATAAAGTCCCAAGGCTGTGTCCAAAGAGTCAGGAAAGAAACAAAGACCAAGACCTTTCTGATAAAGAAAACAAAGGCCCTGGCTAAGTGTGTGTTATGGGATCTGATCCCTGCCACAGCAAGTGTTTGTTTCTCTCTTGGGGGTGGGCTGGAGCATGGGCAAGACTTGTTCTCCTGGACCATGACAAAGAAAAGGGTAACATGCTTCTTAACTGAACAGGAAAAAAGATTTAAAGCCAATTATTTTCCAATGAGATGTGGCTTCCACCATGTTGAAAATTTCCTTAAGAAAATTCTGGAACCAGCCAAGACCCTCCAGGTTCCTTTACCCAGTGGGGCTTCTCACTGACTCAGTCAAGCCAACACCTGCAGCCGTTGGGACAGCAGAGTCAGCCATGAGTGGTGGCACCTGTTGGGAAGTCTGAAAGCTTACCAGCTGCTTAAAAAAGAAATATCAGATTAAAAAAGAGAATTAGCTTGGGACTGTGCCAGCAGCCCAGAGCTCAGCCCCGCCCCCTTTGATTAAACTGTCAAAACATATTCTTTGAGCATATAGCGTGCTGATACCATGATGTTTGTCTATGGCTTAGTGGCACTGGGAGGAAAAGATTTAGCTGTCTGCAAAACAAACACACAAACAAAATCACAAAGCAATACCAGGTGAGATCAAAGGCACAAACCCCTCTTTTCCGATTGATAGTCCTACAGTGCTCACAAACGTGTGCCAGGAACCAGGCTATAAAACAGAGGCCTATGTTAGTGATGACACCATGGGGACAAGAATCATTCCCGTCTTGCCAGCAACAGGGTAAATCCATTCCACTGATTTCCACCGAGGGTTATTCCTATTTATCCCACTATTCATCAGAAGACAGTTAGGATCTTGCTGTGTCCTTGACGTCCTCTGTCCCCTGCCCTCTTCACTAAGTGTGCCGTGGCTATTCTCATCGACAGAAGTTGTTTCTTGACGCACAACAAAAAGAAATTGAGTTAGAAGTACCTTTCCAACCCCTCACGTACCCACACCCTCTCCCCAGCCAAGGAAGAGCTCTGATCTTGGGGCTGGCATTGCAGGGCACGGCAGCACTGCAGGCAGTCTCCCCATATCACAGAGCCACAGGGCTTGGTAAAATGGCTGAAACCGCAGGTTGGGCTGGATTAGCTGAAGTGGAGCCCGGCCAGAACACAAAGGCTAAAATTAAGCTTGTAGGAAAATATCATTGGATCTTTAATTATTAAAGGTAGGCAGCATCCTGATCCCTTGTTGTTGTGAAAGGCAGATTATACACATGCATGCAGAGATGGTGGTTATACCTCTGTGCAAAGTTCAATTGTATTCACAATAAATTTTAGAACTGTGTCAGCTACTCACAATCATTCCCCTCCTAGAGCCCCTGATTGTGTCAAGTTATCAGACTGAGAGAAGATGTGTGGCAATTATATTCCAAATTCAATTCTTATTTCTTTTTAAAATTTACAACCTTACCTTAACATAAAAATACTCCCTTTAGGGGATTTTTTTGCAGAATTAGAACCTTAAAAAATGATTTTATAGCTGCAGGAAGGCATGCTTTCTGAGGTGACACTGGTTTACATAGAGAGATTATTCAAATACAGTGGCAGTCTCTTTCAAATAACTGGAAGGTTGCATTCAGGAAACAAGATCCTAAGATTGCTTAACTCTCCAGAGCAAAGAGATATCACCACCTTCCTGAAACCCACGGCTCCCCCTCAGCCTGTTCAGCAGCATGCAGCTGAGGGGCAGAGGAAGCTGTGAGTGAAGAGAGCAGGCAGCAAGAGAAGGAGCGATCTTTCAGTTTTACGCTGAATCACGTCCCCCAAAACATGGAATAGTGCGGGATCATATGGGTCAGTAAAGGTACACATACGGTCTGCAATCAGTTGCTCTTTCCAAGTGATGTCTATTGCTGTAAAATGAGGGCAGGAGATACCGTGCCCACGTGGGTACGCGTTAGCCTCACCTCCTCGGGGTGCAGATGACCACACATACCACAGGGGAACTCAGTGCATTGGTGGAGAAGCTCATGTGCTCCAGGCTGGTCACTCACATTTGTACTCACAAGACCCTATTAGCACTTACCTGTTCTCTGAAATTTTCTCTAGGAAAGCAAATGTTACTGTTGCCAAATGAAGTACATTGAGGTAAGCAGACTGTGATGGTCCTTCCAAGCAAAAAGAAGTAATTCACCTATAGGGAACTTTTGCCCTGTTCCAACTGTTTGCTGAAACATTTCACATTACCACAATCATTTGCTGTTTCAGGCCTCGGTTTTGTTATTCAAGCTGGGAAACGGTGGAGAGGTAAATGTCTGTATGGTTTTCTGGCATGAAAGGACTCAGCAACAGTGGGAACATGTAGTTGAAAGGATACGCCATTTTCTGGTTTGTTTGCTTGTTTTCTAATTGCTTGCAATCACTTCTTTAAAAAAAAAACCTAAAAATTTACCTCCTAGTGCACTTCTTGTCTCTGCTGACAACTGGAGGATTCAAAGAAATTTTCTGATCATTAAGCTTTTTCCTTTAGTATTTATCATATGTTATATACAATAGAGAAATGGTTCCTTCTCCCCCTTCTTCTGTGGGAGTCACCCAGCCCAAAACATTACACCGAATCTAGGCAACGAGACACCATGAATGAGCTCTGTAACCAGGAAAAAGGAAAGCTCAGCTCTCCAGGTGGAGAATTTAGAAGTTTCACACTACCTCCTAGGAGAGTCTCTGCTTTCCGACCTCAAACCTTCAGACTTTGAAACCTTCAAAACTGAACTGGGATTTCAGTGTAGAGCAGAGAGCGCATATTGGCCTTGGGAGGAAAGTAATCTGGGTATAATTGTTGATATCTGCTACCTGAGGTCTGCAGCATGTCATTTCCATTAGCTGGGCCAAACAGCTAGAACCAACAAACGAGTTTTTGACCTTTTGCCATCTCTGTTCATTACTGCCAATAGTCCTAGCTTGGTATCGTATTGGTATGCCGCTATCTGGAATGGTGGAAACATGTTCGCCCCAGTCCAAACTCAAGCAGTAGCAGAATGGTTAGTTGAGTTACAAGTTTCACTTGTGGCCACAGTGGAGACACAATATCAGAACACAAGAGAGGAAACAATTGGAAATTGCACTCCATTTTACTCTGTGAATATCAAGACTGGGTGAAACATTAAGGTAGGGTTGTTATAGCAACAGGACAGTTATCTCAAAAAACTCCTGCAGTCTGATTTCTGCACAGATAGCTTCAACAAGGCAAGGCTGGAGGAGTGAGGTAGTGTCTTTCGCTAAAATAACTGATGCAATGGGAAAAAGAAATCAAACAAGCTTTTGGACATATCAGCCTTCCTGAAGAATGCTTTATGCTCTTAAAATTTTATCTGCTTTATCCAATCATTTCAGTTGCCCGCAGAAGAATTTCATATCAAACTCTTCTTACTTATGTCTTTGGTCTGTCCTGGCTACAATACTCCTGTGACAGACAGGCTGCCACACTGAGATGTACAACTGCTTTAGTGTCTCCAATACAGCTCAATAGAAATACAATAGTATTGTCACAATAGTTTCCATGATGAAAGTGTTTCCAGAAAAAAAACCCTGAAAATTACCAGCAAATGTATTTTCCCCATAGTTATTGTATGTATGAAGTGGTGCTGGAAAATCCTGTAGCAGGAGCTTTAGGTGGGGAGAGAGCTGTATGGCCTGGAGGCATATATGAAAAAAGAAAGTAAGATAGACAAGGCAGAGAAGGAAAAGAAGAAAGATACCAAGTAGGAACTAAGGATAAGATCACGAAGCAAAAAAAAATTAGAAAAATTTTAATGTCCAGCTGGTAAAGTGGGAGGAAGTCACGTCACTGTTGGATGTAGGCACAAAGTCAAAGAAATGTGGAAAGCAAGGAATGCCTCTTCCACGCTCAGTGCTGCCCCGCTGCAGGGCTGTGATACTGCTGCTTTCGTGACATTCAGCAGACCTGTTAAATATAAAAGCTGAATTTGACATGTTTGTGATCTGCACCATACCTGTGTACCCCTGTTGCCCACAGAGAAACCCCGAGTTCTTCAAGATCATATCTAAGTTTATAGCCCTGGCAGAAATAACTCAATAATTTTTCTTATGCTTTTGCATTCCTACATTTTAGGTATTTGTTGTCCCCAATGCCAACAAAGGGTTCTTCTACTTTGTCAAGCAAGTACACCAGCAAACCCCGAGAGACCAGTTAAACCCTGAGAGAAAACCTGACCAGAATCCAGAACCAGCCAGTGCAGGGGAAGAAAATCCCAGTAGCCACCAGCAGCAGAACTTGGTGAGGAAGGAATTCCCCAGCTGGGCACGAACAACGAGATTCAGTTTTTGCACAGCAGAGCTGTATGATGCACACACGCACTCACAAAGACAAAGTGAGCCTCTGGGTGTCCACAGGCAGCATTATCCACGTTTCTGCCAAGCACAGCTGCCTCTAGATATAGGCCCATGCTAGGGGAGCAATGCATCCTCCCACCTCCCTGCAGCTCTGCATCTCGGGGTTGCTCCCTCCATATCCCAAATGCCCACCGCAGGAGAAGAGGTTGTGTGGCTGTACGTGGGTTGCAAAGAAGGTCCTGTGCTGGCTGTGCTGGCTGCACTGTGAGTGGGGGTGGGAACGAGGGGTTGGGGAAGGAAAGTAGTGAGAGTCAGAGCCATGCTGGCTGCTGGGATTAGATCTGCTCTGGAAAGAATTTCAAATGCCCTGGCCATGAGAGCAGCACTATGAATTTTGGCAGAGGCATCCGGTAAAGGCTGTGGTAAGTAGAGACTCTGATTAGGAAGTAATTTAGCTTAGAGTATAAAACTGTAGATGCAAGAAACTCTCAGAAAATCTCTGGATGGGGAAAAAAGTGCAGGAGATGCTTTGTGAGGAACAATAACCTGAGATGATCATTGTGGAGCCAGGGTTAACCTGGGAAGGCTATGCAACACTAGTGGCAAACTGGTACGGGACACCGACACCACGAGCAGGATGAAACAGAGACAACAGAGTTTTCAAAGCTCTTCACCGGCTCAGCTGTCCTTACTCCACATTAGCAGAGCAGATGTCTGAGGCTGCACACCAGTCAGGCTGGGCATTTTTCAGACTCTTCCATGAACAAAGGGATAATGGGTCCATTTTCTCTCAGTGCTTGTTCTGTTGTTTGAAAACTACAGCATTTAAGGCAATGGCATGAAGTCTTATTTAGCAGCAAAATGGAAAAGGTACAAATTTCTCTCCATCGTGCCCTGAAAAGCTACCTTTAGTTTAAACAGAGGGGATGGTGCTTCAAGGGATGAAAGCTCAGTAAATCATTCATGTGTTCTTCCCTGCCCTGCCAATGGGTTTCTGTATGACTTCTTTTAATTGGTCCAAAGTTTTGGCCACCTGCTGACCTGGGATACATTTGAGCAGATTGATCTCACCACTCCTGGTTTTGGTGCGTGCTATCCTTAAATTAAAGGATGTCTCAGTTTGCACATCAGCTATCATTTTGCAGATGGCTGTGAATTAACTGCTGAACAAGATGGATGAAACAGTAGAAAGCATTACTTTACATCCATCTTGGAAACGATCATAATGGAAGGCACCAAAATACTGTACATCAGGCACACCAGTATCATTTTCCTTCTACAGGACCACAGTTTGCCAACATCTCTGCATGAGCAAGTGTTGTCTGTTTAGACCACATACATAGAAATACTGGTTTCTGCATCCCTGTTTTAAAGAAACTCTTACCCTTCTGCAGTCAGCAGCTTCCTGTCCTGACGTTTACAGCAAAAACATGTTCTTTCCAAGCTTTTTGAAATGGCTTTATGGCATAATGCAGAGCAGGCAAGCGTAATGCTGTCGGTACAGGTGCAAAACCAGGGTGGAACAGCAGCAAATGGACCCATTATCACCCTTCAGCTCTTTGCTTCCTCTTACTGAAGTGGTGCTTTGTACACGTGAAATACCAAACTGAAGGCTTGCAGATATTCTGTTTCAATTTTATTTAGTATTAAGTACGTATTTAAGGCAAGCCCTTGGGCCGTTAAAACATCTTCAGACAGAGATCCTTTAATAACCGAGGACAGATTTGAACAAGCCATTAAATGACTGAACTAAAAATTGAATGATTAAAAGGAAAAAGACACAGACTTATTTCTAATTTTAATAAAATCATAGTGCTTCTCATGGCTGTCTTTAAGCCTGAAAAGGCAAGCTTTTGCTTCCCAATCATCTTGCTTGTACCACCAAAATGTGACTCCTACTTTATATGTATGCACTGTTTATGCATGGGCTTCTTCAGCAGCCCTATTGGTATTCACTGGTGGTGTCTTTTATTCCACACTGAGCTTGTGCAATTCAGGACTTGAAGCGTTTCTGTGGTGTAACAGGACATTTTAATAAGTGATGGACTCTGTAAAAAACATGTTTAACCATACCATCCAAAATATTTATTACATGTTTAATTTGGCATAATTTTTAACAGACTTTGACATGATTTTGTATTAATATCAGGATGTTTTAGAGTCATGAGAATAGCACATTTAAATGGTAAATAGTCGTGTCAGTTTATCTAGATACCTACATTTGCAGTCTAAGCTTTTTTCCTGGGGGAATGAGAGGATTACAAATATTTTTTAGTATGAATTTCCTTTATCATTTTTCTTTTACTTCTAGACCTTCCCGTTGTTATCATCACCTTCCAAATATAAATAGATGCAGCATTTAACATTACTGACTATATATTATGCCTGGAAATAAGCAATTAACGAAGGTGTTTTTTCTTAATTAGAGATGTGAAAATGATGTGTTTTAAAGTGTGATGTTAGTCATCCATGTGACCTTAGAAAAGCAAGATAGCAGTTTAATTCTGCATTCCTGTAGAGTCTCCGAGCAAAAATGAATTTCATGGAGTGCCAAGATCAAAGCTTGTCTGAAAGTATCTAAGATTATAAAGATGCCAAGTTCATCCACATCTCCCCTAAAGCAGTTTCCACCAAAAAAGCTGGCCTAGCATCCCCCTTTTTTGAGAGTGGAAGTATTTCCAGATGGTTTATTCCTGGAGTGAAAAATATTTCCATAGCTTTAAACAATATCAGGAGATATGACTGTCTTGCTGCCAGCTCTGTGAGCAGTTTAACAACCCTGGTAATGATGCATTACTGCATGCCAGAGGCTGGTGTTGACTTTGGACGGCTAATCTTGGTCTGCAAAGGGAAATGCAAGCTATCTTTCTTGGCATCCAGCAGAAAGATGCTGAACTCAGAGAGAGGGTACCAAGGCTTCAGTCTGGGAGATGAATACATCCCAAGGTAGTTAAGGGAGGTGAGTGGCCTGGAAATACGCAGGGATGCAGACTTAGGACCTGAACAGTTTCATGATAAACTACAGAACACTATCAAGCTCTACAGCAACCCTCTTTATGCTCTCTTCAGGTAGCCAGCCCCTCATACAATAACCTTTCTTTTACATAGGCAGGAAAAACAAAAACAGTAGGTCTTTCTGGAGTTGCAAGTGTGGAAAGAAAAGGTTAGGTTGCCTACCTGATCAGAGTTCTTAAAATGCAGCCAAACCAAATTCCTTATTGGGCTACCCAACTGGGGAGCATCAACAACAGAGCATTTTCACCTAGATATCCGAGAGACTGGCATGTTACTGAAAAGGTTAGAAGGAGAGGTTTTCCCCCTCCTGCACTGGAGAACATCGGAATAGATGGGTATTCAATATAGAAGTTTGTCTTGATCACTGTGGTCATTAACCATAGTTATTCATGAAAAATCTGTGTCCTGAAGCATGAGACAGATATTTCCTATTAAATTTTAACTCAATCGTGCAAGTCTGGGGGGAAGCAAAACCCCTTTCATTGATTAAGGACGTTGTGGCATACAGTTCTGCCACTACCTTGGCAGTGCCTTTTCACATTTCCTGTCAGAAGTAGAGGATCTAACATGGGAATTGAATAGTTTTGGTAAATTATTTAAAACTTTGGCTATAAAGTAAGGGATATGGAAACTGAAACTTTTGCTTTAATATTTTTAATGTAGCTATAAAAAGATTGCAGTGGCTTTTGAGTTTAGGTTGAACTAAAAAGTAGGCATTGACCCTCCCTACCCCCAAACACGATATAAGATGCAGAGTCCACTTAGTGCACTATCCCAACTCCAGCAGTGAAAGGTAGAAAACGCTTATGGAAAATTTATAAGAAATAGGGCAAACAAGGCATGGACCTTCCCCTTGCAGCTCTTCCAAGCCTCTGTTGCAGAGTTTGCATCCAGTCCTTCATTCAGGATATAGCCAGTCAAGTAAGACACCAAAGTTTTGCTGCTCTCGAGGTGTCACATCCAAACATTAGCGCAGCCCAGCTTTGGAAGGCTCCTCTTTGCAACTCAGTGTTGTTCATCATTCCCTTATTGTCTGCCCAGATCAGCGTACACAAACTGCAAATAAATAGTGAGACAAAAAGATTAATTCTTGGACCAAGAAATGCCTTATTTTTCCAAAACTTGTGGATTTAATCCAACAGCGAGCTCTGAGGCTGCATGATCATTGTGCTTTCTTGAAACAGTAACACACAGTTCTTCACTTCCCGCTGGATTTATTGTATGCAAATATGAGCCTGTGTGTAGGTCTTGTCATCTGATACATTTGTTTTAGCAGTCAGTATAATATGAACTGACTGCTAGAAAATGCATATTGTTTCACAGCCATGCTGCAATACAAAATATGTTTCCAACTCCTTTATTTGTTATTTTTTTCTGTTTATTAATATATGAAGCCCAATACTATTACTCTTACTGAAGTCAGTAGGATTGCCTGGGCTAAGGAGCGCTTCAATTTACATGAGATTATCAAACTGCAGCCTTTGCGGCCAGCCTAAATTTAGGAAGGAGATTCTTGCAGTAGCCAGAGTGAAGTAAGATGTGAAAGATGAGAGGGGAATGCTGCTGGGTGGCACAGCAGCAGGAGGGGCAGCAAGCAGGGGGTGCTAAAGACTCTTGAGAACTAGTCCTCAGGTGTCTCCCTAGGGCCCCTCATCACTCAGACCTTACATGATTACTAGCTATTCTGGTCACTTTGACTTTAACTGCCTTTTGCTTCGGTATCCCAGTTGTAAATCGAGGGTGACAACAGCAGTCAATTCTACCCAGTTGTTAGGACAATAAATATATAATGCATTCAAATACTAAGATGAGCAACCCAAGAAGTCCATGAGGAAGATTATATTTCTGCACTTAGTCCAGTGCTTAAGCAGGGTGCAGGAAACAACAGAAAGAATGTGCTGACTAAGAGATTTCCTTTGGAAAATGGAGTTGGAGGTTACAAAAGTAAATCAGTCATCACAAATACAGACAAGGAGGCAGCTTTACACACCTGTATTACCTCACAGTGTCTTAATTATTCTGACATTGTTCTTTAATTTCATGTCATGTTTTGGGCAAAATATGCATCTCTATTTCCATGGCTTCACATAGATTTAGCAGTGTATTGCATACGTCTCAGGAAAACTGACCTTCAAAGGAACAATCACACCACGGTTTTCAGACAAGATCGCAAGTATCAGCCTAGGGCTGTTCAGAGCTTGGGAATAAACTGTCGCCCTTTGCAGGGACTGGTGCCCAGGGTGGCAGCACAGACCAGCTAATCAGCAGTGCCAAGTGCACATTCACATCATACAGAAATTAGAGACATGATGAGGGCAATAGGAACCTTTTAATGGCATGATTGCTTTAGCATGGGGAACTGATGCTGCTGACAGTTGGTGGTTCTTGGACTAGAAATTTCTTGATGTGGTGGTGAACCAGCAAATGGTGAGAGATAAACTGGCTTCCAGTTTGTGGAAAGTAGAACCATCATAGTTGCTGAGTGCATTAATACCAAAGAGATCTTTGTTTCAAAAACTTTGACATGCACAAAATCAGGAGGAAAAAAACCCACCAAATCACCTGCTGCTCAGTTCCTCTGAAGTTAAAAGCCAGTAGCAAACTAAAGATTTTTAAATCTATTGCACCAATGTCTCATTATCAAATCTCTGAGATATTGATATGAATAACACTTTTAACTTCAAATATCTAGCTACTTTTCTATTGGTTTCCAGCTGATGTAAATACCTGCCAGAGAGAGAGCGCCAGGTCACACGGATTAGGCAAGGTGCTGCTACAGCTCTGAGACCCTGAGGCTGAGATTTAGAAAAGAAAGAATGAACACAGATGAAAGTGAGTACACATATGACAAAGAGACATCTGTAGCTCCCATTTTTAAAGGATGCAGGTCTTGTTTCTGGCCACAGCATTTTTTCATTCTTTCCTGGCACACCCAGGGGTAGCCCTGACACATGCAAGTCACTCTTAATTGCAGGAGGTGCCTTGCACAAGAGAGAAATCTTTAAAAACTGTTTGTGCAGAGTTTGTTCTCTCTGGGGAAAAGTACCTGTCTCAGCAATCAGGAAGGAGCTGTTGCAAGGCACATTTAAAGACATTGTTCCTTTTTTTTGTTAATGCCAGATATTTTTGACAAAATAGCAAATAACAGAAGGAATTTCCTGCTTGATTTTGGTTTTCTCAGATTTCTTTGTTTTAGGAGAGTAGAGGAACCATTTTATCTCCAGGAGCCCTGGGCCCTGGCCCACATGGGTGTCTAGTAAGTGTAGTCTAGTAACTGAGTGATGCAGGCCAAGTTGTTTTGTTGGTTTGAACAAAGGAACAGAGAAAAACAAAAATTAGTTGCAAGGTATTTTTACCAAGGGAATTCTTACATAAAGTAAGGAATTACATCATCCATTAACAACACGTAAAAAAATAAATAAAAACATATATAAAATATGGTTTTGCATACATACACATATTTATATTTAACAAGGAAAGTGTCATATATTTGGCAGGGAAATTAAGATACTTTTTCTCCAATAAGAGAACCAAGCTCAAAGCCTACAGGAAGTCTATTTTGTGTAGAGCTTACATACTGTTAAATGTAATGTGAGAGTACAAGAACAGTCAAATTTCACAGGAGGGGTCCTAGCCAGGAGTTTCATTATTTGTTTACAGTATAAATCCCTACATGAGTCTCTACAGTTGGACATGCAAATGCTATAAAAATTCGCTGGATTTTTAAATGCCTTGCTGAATGAAAATGAGAAAAGCAACAGACAATCAAGCTCAACCTGCAAATGTGTCCTGTAAAATTGTTAATAAAAGCCATTTCCTGACAAAGCAGAAGAAAAATGGTTCTTCCTGGTTTAGGCAATCCAAGGAGAATTCAGTGGTGAAACTGAGCTCCAGGGATTTACTTAGGGCCCGAAGTTAGCACAGCAGTAGGAAGAGGAAAATCTTTGAATTGTAAATGTTTGATGCACCTGAAGTGTTATCTTGAAACACGGGTGACTGACACAGCTGCCACTGTGGTCAGCTGGGAGTGACGAGGGACCATGTCCTTCTCTGACATTGCTATGGCAAGGGTTAGGGTGATCACTTGTAGGGCAAGTACTGAGAGCCAGGGAGCTCAGACAGTTAGTTCTCCTCCTCAGAGGTGCTGGCATCATCCCTCAATGAACCCACAAAGCAAACGGACTGCAAGGATGCCCAACCTTTTAAAATTCGAGTGCTTTTTAAAATATCAGGTTCACCGTAATCCCCTCTCTTACACTTTATTTCTATTCCATTTAAATTTTTCTCTCTTTCCTAGTTTGCTTTGTTTGTGTTTTTCTTTTTCTAATTTCGAACTTAACAAGGACTTATTTTTGATTGTAGAGGTGGGTGACAGCTGGTTGGCAACCCTGCAGCAGAAAGCCCAACCAACAGCGTGCTCTGCAACAATTTCAGCAGGACTCCATGAGCACCTTTGGCTCTGATCTTGTGTTGATCAAGCTGGTCTCTTGAGGCAAGAGGACAGGAATTTATTTTGTGTTCTATCTTTCTTTTTTCCTTTCCTTATTTTCTGGTATAAAGAACATTGTCTAATCTTCTCCCACTTCTTCTGAGAAACACCTAAGTTTCCTTCTTTCTAAGTGTTTCCATCCGCTCCAGCCTTATGTACTTACCTATGGCAATTTGTAACATTGTGCATTTACACTGCATGGTTTCAGTTCAATGAAATGCTTAAGTGTTTAACTGCTTTCCCACACAGCAATACCTTGATATGCTAATAGCCAAGCACTTGTGTTAGAAGTTCCTTCAGTGAACACTATAAGCCAAACCAACCAACCCAGAAAAGTAATTTTTGCGTAGTTAGGCAATAAAGTGCTTTTCACCGTGCTATTAAAATACAGCTAAAGAGCAATAGTAAAGAATCAAAATCAAATTATATTTTCTACAGTATTTCACTACACTGCTACAACTTGACAAACATACTTTGTCATGAAAGATATTTTTGTATAGCAGGAAAGTAATTATATGTCAGTTTATTTTAGAAATAACATACATTAATTCAGCCAAAGACTGCATGATAGGTCTATATAAGCAGAATATTTTTTTTTCCTCCAGGTTCTCCTCCTGTAAATCAATCTCTGTGCCAAGTACAGCTCAGACAAATAGCCCTGATTTCAACTGGGCTACTAACAAAAGTGAAAATTACTTTCTTACATAGCACCTACTGCATTGGGTCTTCAGGCTGAGAGAACTACACAGAAAACAGAAAACTTCACTGCCTTTCTTGCACCACTGAGAATTTCCACATGTATAATTTGGAAAATTATACATATGTAAACCCACATATATAATTTGGAAATTCATAAACCAGTTTCGTACCTGTATGGAAATACTTTGCATACTGGAGATGAAATTATCAAGATACATGGATTATTCCTCTTGCACCAGGACTGACAGAGCTTCAAAAACCATCCGTCAACAAACTCTGTGGTGGCTTCTTATTGCATATATTTAGCCAGGAAGACTGTGTTTAGACCTGTTTAGAGATTGTGCTGGTTTGGGCTGAGATAGAGTTAATTTTCTTCATAGTAGCTAGTGTGGGGCTATCCTTTGGATTTGTGATGAAAACAGTGTTGATAACAGTTGTTACTGCTGAGCAGTGCTTACACAGAGGCAAGGCCTTTTCTGCTTCTCACACCACCCCACCAGCGAGCAGGCTGGGGGTGCACAAGAAGCCGGGAGGGGACACAGCCAGGACAGCTGACCCCAACTGACCAAAGGGATATTCTACACCATATGACATCATGCTCAGCATATAGAGCTGGGGGAAGAAGAAGGAAGGGGGGGGACATTTGGAGTGATGGCGTTTGTCTTCCCAAGTAACCGTTAGGCGTGACGGAGCCCTGCTTTCCTGGAGATGGCTGAACACCTGCCTGCCGATGGGAAGCAGTGAATGAATTCCTTGTTTTGCTTTGCTTACGTGCACGGCTTTTGCTTTACCTATTAAGCTGTCTTTATCTCAACCCACGAGTTTTCTCACTTTTACCCTTCCGATTCTCTCCCCCATCCCACCAGCAGGGAGTGAGCAAGTGAGTGAGGCTGTGTGGTGCTCAGTTGCCGGCTGGGGTTAAACCACAACAGAGGTGTGGAGGAAATGGTGATAATCACTTTCCTGACAGGCAATAACTTCTTGTTAGCAAAGCCATCAGAACCATTAGGTAAATATGTAGTTCAATACATGAAGTAATTTCAAGCATGCGTATAATTTATTCAATTGCCTGTAACAAGTCTGGTTTGTTTTAACCTATTCTATCAGTCAGTGCTTTAGAAATCCTGATTACATTTTTTCTGAAAAATAAATCTCATCTCTGTCATGCTGACACTTTTTTTGACACTATTTTTCACGTTACTGTAAAATCCCCTGAAGTCTCTACACACTCTGAAGGTAATGATTACCTAAAAAGCCATTCCATACAATCAAGCATCATATTTCTCATCATTTACATCTACTATTTTGTTGATTTCCCGGGGAATAAAGCTGTGTGAGTAAAGGCCCTACATCAGTAAAATATTGCTATGCAAACAGGGATCAAAAAACATCTGGTCAACCTATAATTTTACTGAAGTCCTGAAACTAAACCTTCCACGCAGCACAGCAGTCGGAATTCCAAGAGAGTGAATTTGTTCATAATGAGATAATCCTTTAACAGCAGAGAACATAACTTTTTTTTTCTCTGAAACTGAGCTGAAAAATAACATTATTTTTTAACTGAAACCCTGTATGTTGTGTTTCAGCATAGAACAAATGGTTTATAGCTCTATGATGTGGTAACATTTTCTCTTTGTTTGGGAAAGATTAGCATGCAGCTTACAATAAGCAAGAAGGGTCAAAATACATTTAAAATTAAAAAGAATCTCCTTTTCCATTGTAATTTATGGAATAGCCTGACTTCTGAGAGCCCATCAACTTGTTCTTCTCTGTCACTTATTCTTTAGGAAACTGCTTCCCTGCAGGAATTTTATAATAATAGATTTTAACTCTGAAATTTAAAAATGCCTTAAAGTTTGCACTAAAATTTAGAAGACTGCCAGTACCATCATTTCAGCTTGGAATGGCCAAAATCAGAAACTGGTTTTGAAGGGTACTATGTAATTTATTTTCTTCTACTCTAAAACTCCGGGTATCCTCATTTTTATGGAGAAGACTTCAATTAAAAGTCTATCTTCTTTCCTAAATATAAAACCAAAACATTTAAGAGCACAGAGGAAATGCAGCCCTGAGCCCTCTTGCTCAGTGACGAGATACATGGTTTGTATTTTTCTAATATTCTCAGCGTTAATTAGCTGGAGTCAGTTGAAGATGGCGATCAGTGAAATGTTGCTCTCGACTTGGCGTGGAATGTGGAAATTAGAATTTAGCAGACATTCAGAAGGGGGGGGGGGGGGNCATTGTTCTGTATTTCAAACTCCCAAACCCACACAGAAAGAAAAGCACCCACAGGGAAATCACCCAAAGTCACGTTATCCTGGTTTTATTTTGTGACACTGAGCAGATCAATTGTTCTCTGTCTCCAGCACACTTCCTCTGTGTTTTCTCTTTCTAAATTGTCCCTTCTTTAGTCAGTATCTCTTACTACGTGCCCCCCAGATAACATCCCCCACCTTCTTTGGCAACTTCCTTCACAGAATAAAAATAGCTCGTAATGAAATACTAAACCAAATAGTGCTTAAAGAATTTTGGGCCACACAGGACACGAAACGACTCTCCTCTCACTGGTGTGAGTGATGCGTAAGAAGCCAGTAGCACTCCACCAGAGCAAAATAGATACCATGGAAGAAGACACAGGATTACAGTGTTCCCCCTTATTCTGCTCTTGCTGTTCATCAGCTAGTGATACAGCCCCACGCCCTATATCTCTGCACCCCTCTCAAGAGGGACACAAATCTAAAGGCTCTCTTGAGAGGTCCTACTAGCTCTGCGTCAAAACAGTTGCAGAAGAGTTGGACATTTTGGATAGTTCTTGCCTGATTTATGAAGAAGCAGGAATTTAAAATAGTTTGATTTTTTTCTTACATTGAATTTTCTTTGAAGGGTGCAAAAGCATATGCTCTCGTTTGTTCCCTTTTCCAAGCAGAGCAGCTGAATTCACTCGCAGTCCACTCACTTGAAGCAAAAAGCCAAGTTCTTTTTGTAGCTCTTTATCTTGTTTTAAAGCCAATTGTTTGCTTCTGCCAACTCGTAATTGCAGAGAAAGGTTGATGTCTGTGAGCGTGAAAGGAGGTTTTCTATCATCATGTCTAATGGCTGTTCTGCTCTGTTGGTGATTATTCATTTACCTCTGATGTTTGCAGCTCTTGGCAGCAGTTACTAGAAGACTTGCAGCAGTTCAGTGTTATTTCCTATATGTCTTTCACAGAATCATTTGTTTTCTGTTCCAGGAAAACATCAACATCTTAATGCAATTTATTCCTCTGATTAATGAGAGAAGTAAACCCACCCATTTTTCTAGTTTACACTCATTTTATTCAATAAGCTACAGTTGTAGGTATTCAAGAATATTTGGATTGATAACACAGCTTGAAATTTTAATCCCTGTGTGGAAAAGAAAGCATTTTTACCGGATTAGTCTCACTTTTTCCTACCACCTGCTACAGGAAACAGAGATATTAGGGAAAAAGAATTTTGCAATAATCAAATAAGTTTAGCAAAGTGATATTTTGTCTCTGTGTGCCTGCTGTGACCCATGAGGAGGCAGCTGGCTTTTGTCTGCCATGAGCAATAGGTCTGTCATTGGGGAATATAAATTATGACACCATCTTTGTGAATCCCAAGACTGTGCCCAAAACACAATCATCCACTTCAGAGACTAAAATTCACATTCCCTAACTAGTCTATTTTGAAAGTCCATTTAGTCAAAGAGTCTTTTCCTATGAAGACTGTAGAATTAAATGATGGCTTAGTAAATGTGAAACAGGCCGAAATGAATCCTGGTGTTTATTGAGGCAGTGCTATGGCCATCACTGGAGAGATATGTATTTACAGAATATACATTCGATACAATCAGCACTGGTGAAAAGTATGAGACTGCGTTTTAACTGACATCCTGATACCCCAAATACTTGGATGACGGTCTATAGCCACAAGAGGCACCCATCCCCCCACCTCTGGTTTTAGCGGACAGTTTTACACTTAAAAGGAAGTTAATTTCTTTAAGCCTTAAAGATAAAGCTTTTTGCTTGAATTTTTAGCAGGAAGAACTTAACTGTCTCTTACTGAATAAGTAATGATTCAATACATCTTAATCAGAGCACATGTCCTTCAGAGACTGAAGGTCTTGTGAAATTTCACCTGCAGCCCATTTGTAACGTCAGTTTGACGAAGTTCAGCACTTGTTTGGTACCATCAAAAATGCAGGCTCACTTTGTCATCATCTCCCTTATGCTTTCTCTGAAGGACATAAAGTTACCAGCCCAGATCTCGCGTCTCGTTTAAATAGGTATCAAATGTATAATTTCTCACAGCAGTTATACTCATTATTTACTACCTCCTTTCTTGTATGGTCTGATATGGTACGCAGCCACTGTTGATCAATGGGAATGTTTTTATACTGTCTTCCTATACAATTTACATGGAGCTTGGCATCTTTGGCCCTGGTTTTCCATGACAATGGAAATACTTGTTAAAGTGCAAACCCTACTGCAAAGTTTTTTAAAAGGCAGCAGTTGAAAGATAACTCAATTTTCAGTGTTTACTTTGTTCTGCCTAAGGAACTTTAGTTTTCTTCTCCAAGGAGTTAATCTGTTAATTAGTTCAGCCGCCCATTCTTATTCAATGAAAAATAATTAATCCTCCAAAAGCATTTCTTCACAACATTGAAGGATTTTATCAGATCCTCTTCATTATTTTGGGGTGTTTTGTCCGAAGTCTGATGACAGGCAGAAGATGTCAGCATACCATGGATATGGTCACCAGCAACTTCTGAATCCAAAGTGCTGCAACAGAAGCTGAGAGCTCGTCAGCCCAAAACCTTCTCTGAAAAATAGCCAGTTCTGTACAGCAAACAAAAAGCCAGGAGCTTCAGTAGGGGAGAGTAATAGATTTGCTTCTGGATGAACATTAGCATCCTGTAAAATGTCCCTCAGGACTGATTCCATGGATATGAACAAGAGGCTCAAAAAGACCAATTTTGCCATGCAAGTGAATAATCTGTCGCTCGCCTTCCCTCAGTTTTACTGCTGCTAGTGGGCCTCATATGGGTTTTGCTGGCATGCGATGTAAGGTTCTGGTAACTTTGAGTAGATTTTTTTAAAAGGCTGGATAATTTCATGTAATCATTAACCACTTCTTGCTGCTTGGCATGCTGAGATAATAAGGGTAATGGAATATCACGCTTCTGGGTGTAAGCTAATTTCCTGCAGGGCTCTGGAAGGATGTTTCTTCCCTGTACACCACATAGCATAATTGGATAGGTAATAGGCATTATGGGAGTCTTCCACCTTCCTCAAGAATTATGGTGCAGAAGGCAAAATGTCAAGTTAGATGAACAAATGATTTAATCTAGTACGGTGAGCCCTCTGCTCCTATGGTGCCATGGTGAGCAACTGGTTGGATAGCAGGATATGCACCTGCCATTGTGTAATGAGGTCCTGAGTAACCTGGGTCATTATTTTTAACCTGAAATGCCAGCAAAAGCCCCAAACTTCTCAAAATGCTCATCTCTATGGCAACCTCCATGTAAAGTATTGTTCAGTAGTGAATTAATACGTATTTATGCTTAAATGAGAACCAGGAGGGACTATTCCTGGGTTTACAAGCACACCGTCCCCTGAATCCCTTTAATCTTCTCTGTGTGCTGCTGAATGTCAGGTAATGGAGAGGCACAGTGTGAGCTCAATTAGTTTAAAATTTTATCAGTGTAATTGGGCAGGATGAGCTGTATTAGCTTGCCAGAGAGGACTCAACACTTTGAACTTATTTACTCAATTTTATATTCTTCCAAATGCAATTAATTGCATAACCATTAGCAACTAATATTAATTAATTAATGGGGTTCCAACATAATTGTATGTGATAGACATCACCAAATGAGTCCTTCGAGATGACTGGAAGGTAGGGAAGGGGATTGCTACCATGAATACCAAATCTCCTCAGCAGTCCGACTCACCTTCAAATCACGTTCAGGAACGATTAGAAAAATGGCCAATGCTAAAGAGGACTCTAGAGCACACACTGCTCACGCATGGCCTCAGCGTGGAGATGCAGGGTGTTATTAAATCAGAATAACCTTGGTGAAAACAGGACTCTCAAAACACTAGCTACGAGAATGACCTTACTACCTTCATCTGCCTTAAACAAACAGCATTCCACCGACTTCAACAAATTTCTGTCCTTCAAACTCTTTTCTACTAGCTAAACATTCTTCCCTACAATTTCAGCTAATTGGGGCTGAAATCTTTCCGTGTAACAAGCCGTTTACTCTGGGGGTTGTTTGCCAAGAAGCCTTGCCTGTGCTTGTCAGCACACCGCTGCTCCATTTTCTTCCCTTCACCACTAGAATAGCCTCCGCCTGAGAAAAGCAAGCACATTGAAGGTATGTTCTGGGTTGCTGTGTTTGCTGCCCTGTTTTCTTGCAGACAGTAATGCAGAAACTACACAAAATTCTATCACTGACCATCCAGTTGCTGAGTTAAAGTCCCAGAATACTGTTGCTATTATGCCATCAGAAGTGCCATCGTTTATAGCAGCTGTAAGCCCTGAATGCCTGTGGTTATTCAGGTCCTGAATCACCTTACTAGCTAGAACAGGCTGTTATGATCCTGACCAATTTTCTGACATGTGTCCATTGCGCATTAGCAGGGTACTGCTGTTATGATCAAAATTTTCAGGAGCGAGCATTCATTTGACATTCCTGACTTGGGTTATCTAGGGAGCCTGTGTTCCGGTGGGATGAGTATGTGAGCTGGGCTCCATCTGTACCCACTGATTTTCTGCAAGGACATGAGCACCTCTGAGACTCAGAAAGCATATCCTACCTAAGCAAATTCAGAAGGAACTAGAAATTAGTGGGGTTTGATCAAAACACTAGCTACAGGGTGTGACAGGTAGACCAGATACCTTCCGCATGATACCTGTAATACTAATAGGCTTAAAACAGGTAAGGGATGAGATGAGGTGAGATTTATTTTCAGAAAATTACATTAGTTGAATATTCATTTTTAGCTACACTTTTATCTGAAGGTCCCCTGCTGTTTCTGCTGGATTCTGCTTTGCTTCTGTCCTTCATTGTGGGACAGTGTTGTTATACACAATTAAACACATTTCCAATTTGTGCTCCTGAGACTTTGGCAGCTGTACTTCAATAGAGGGTGAAGACAGACCAGATGGATAGAAGGTGAAGTGCTGTCAGTCCTTCGGGATTGAAGATGCCACAGAAATGCAAACAGAACCTATACTTTATAAGGGAAAATAATGTCCTGACAGTCTGATGAAAGACTAACTCAGAAACCCCTCGTCCTCCCAAAGATTAAGATCTGGGAAGACTGATATGGGTGCACTGTCAAGTACTTCATCTTTTTTATCATTTTTTGGCTTTTTTTTTTTTAATGAGAAACCATACAAATCTAATCTGAATGAGGAAAGTCACCTTCCCTGGTGCTCAGTTTCATTTTCCTCAAGCAATAGAAATGAAAATGAAAATTCCATTTTAAAAACATGAAAAGAGGAACATTTTCACGAAGGTGGGAAAAAAATCTTCAACAGCCCTGCAAGTAAAAACTCTTTAAAAATGTCACTCACATCCTTAAAAAATGAAGCCCTGCGAGTCAGGCTGTTCGAAACCATATGCGGATACTGCACATTTTTTTTCTCAAAGACCAACAGAACCTGCAGTGACTTAAAAATTCAATAAATACATAGCAAGGGAACACTTGAGAAGGGAAGCAGAGAGGGGAGAGAGAGATGAAGTCAAGTTAATTTGGAAGACACTTTAAGAAAAGAAGACAAATGCTGTTACGACAGTTCTGGGACTCCCCGTTCTGTGCATTAGTCAGTAATAAAAGAAGGTGCTGATGTGTAGATCAACATTTAAATCCATGATACTTCTGGCAAAGCGTTGCTATCAGCTTTATCCTTTATTCTTGCTTTTTATACTGTATCTATTGCACATGCATGCATTCCTATTTCTTATAGGCCAGATGTTTCACAACCGAAGCAGTGCTAAGTCCTATGAGATCAATGAAACTTTTAACCTGAGCTACAAAGCAGGATATCATTATGTTTCCATGTGTTAATCTTTATGACCCTGAGCAAAGCAACCACCTGTGGCAGGGTATGAGTTCCCTGAGCCCAGAGGTAAGCAACTCTTCACCTCACCAGTTCTAGCCAAGCCAGAAGCAATGAATTGTGTGAATATCTGCACCCCTGTAGGGTTTACAGGTCTGCCCTTTGTGTATATATTACAGCAAAGAGGTCCAGTCAGCCAGCTTGACATTCTTCTATGAATTGACTATGAAATGATACAGATAAAGGGCAGTATGCCCAGGAATGACCAATTCAAGTCTGGCGAATATTGATTGAAACAGCATATTTTGGATTATGAGGGCTTGCCTGGATTTTTCCGTAAGCACCTGAGACATACTCAGCATTTACATTCCCAACATCCCCATGTGCTTTACAGACATGCCATCCAGCCCCAGCAGCAAGAGGAGCTCAGTGCACTGGCTGCTCTGTAGACAGACAGCTGAAAAAATTGCCCTTGCCCAAAACCATACAAAGAATTCTGGGTTTCTACAGGTACGTGTTTTTACCCGGTTTCGGAGAAGTAAAAGGAACAAAGAAAATAAATCCTGTGTTGCTGAGGTCAGTGACCTGAAATCTCCAGGGGGAGAGGATGAGCGAGGATGGAGGAAACCTGCTTGCACACCACATGGTGCCCCATAGCCCTGGCACAGCTCTGCTCTGTCAAGTGAGATCAAGACAAAGACACTTTTACGTGGGTTTCTCTGGAACGTGCTCTTTCCACAGCAAAGTGTTTTCCCTGCAAAATGTTATCTGAGCTCCCTGGGCTGTCTTGCCAAGATCTCCCCATTAAAGAGTTAATCACAGAAATTATGTGAGATATGAGGTAAACTGTAGGGGAGGCTTGTCCTCTGTCCCTTTTGTATTAACTTACAGATGTTATAATGTGAAATATTATGATATGAGAATGCATTACTCCCTCAGTAATATTTTGGGGGAAAAGTAGAAGAGAATATAGCTGAATGTAAGGAAATTTGCCAGTTACAATATGGCTACTCTTAGGGTAAACGGCTGCTCTCTGCCAAGTGCAAAAGCATTATGATACCAATAGAAGAAGCAGCCCATGGCAAAGGCAAACTGTAATTGTTGCAGAAGGTAATATTAAAAATAGGATCTTCTGTGGATTTCTAGATTTCCCCTATATCGTGTATATTTTTCAGAACAAAATAAAAAAAAGGAAGAAACAGCATTTTGTATTTGAGCCCATATGTGGGCAGCAGACTTTGATGAGTATGTGGGCAACAGACATTGTTATTAGGATCCCACAAAGACAAGGATCTGTAAAGCTAGACCCTTTTTTTCCCTACCTTCTTGGGGATGCTGGGAACATTTTGACAGAGTTGCCAATCCTCCCACACACATGGGTGCTTGCATACTTTCTTCTCCCAGTGTGCTTTGCCTCACTTTACAGGTCTCTCATTTCCTTTTCAAGCTGGTTTCTCCAGCTATCCCATTTTTACAAAGTTAAATAGCAATTTTTCTTTGGGTTTCTCTTTGCCGGTCTGCCCAAACAGGCAGCGGGTCGGCTTGGTGGGCAGGCAGGAGGTCTGGGCTCTCCGCTGCCCTCTGAAACGTGCTGGCAGGAGGCTGACCAGGATTTCATCGCGATATTCGAAACACATTTTGTGACAACTCTCAAAACCTTGCTCGTATAAGGAGGCTCATATTGGTTTTTTAAAGTGTTAATATGTCTCTCTTTTTGTGCCAAGCTGCAACAGCTGACATTTCTATAAACTCTCCCTAACGCTAATCCCCATGGATGGATACAAGGGCATGCCGCCGTGAGCAAGGGGCTCCCTCCACTGGCTTTGCTCTATTTTTCTGCCCTCTGTTCTCCCCGAGGGGAAGAGGTGCCCCAGGCATGGAGTCTGGACTGCCAGCGCCCACAATGCCACCACCGCAGGCACTCAACAGCTTGGGCCAAAGGTATTTAAAGATGGTTTATAGTTCTGAGGTGCTATCTGGGAGGATATCTGCACATCTGCTACATCCACAGCTATCTGCTGGGAGGCTGCCCTCAAATCTGCTTCTCTGGCATGCGGGCACTTCCCACCAGGAGGGCATGGGCCATCTGTGCACGACGGAGCTCTCCCAGATTGCAACAAACTCCCACGGCAACCGAAAAAATCATCCCTCACCTTGACATCCACTTTTAGGTCACGATTTTGTATGTCCTGTTTTTTCATGAATATACTTCCTGAGGGACTTTAGCCTGGTTCAGATTTCCCCCACCACGGCACAAGCTGCTTGAGGGCAGCAGAGGAAGAATGTGGGAATGGCCGCAAAGGCATGTGCCCTTTCCCTTTCCTTCTTTCCCCCAAAGCAACCATTTTTAGAAAAACACCAGTAAACTGGGGTTTTCTGTGACTGCTCTGCAACTAAATATGTAGTTTCCCCTTTAAATTTTTATTTAAATCGTTTGGTCATTTGGGGAAAAGAAGAAAAGACAACAGCAAAACCAAATTATTTACATTATAAACCTACAATGTTTCTCCATTCTGAACTATAACTTTTGCTGGCAGTATTTCAGTATCTTACATGGGCTAAGAAGGGGAAGAAAGGAAACATTTCCCATTTGGTTGAGGCATCACCCAACCTTCCCTCTTCTCCACTATGATATACCTTTTCTTCACCTTTTTTGTTCTAGCAAACGTTTGCAGGCTGTTGAATAAAACAAGGATTGCACATACACACTTTTTGTTGTCTCTCACAACAGATGACAGCCTCAGAAGGAACTGAGATCCAAAAACCCCCTTAGGTTCTGGGGCACCAGCAGTGCCAACATGGAGCACTCCCATACCTTGTATACATCAGCCACCACGGATGGGATTTACAACAATGTAGACACTTTAGAGGGTTTAGGCTTCAGAGCACAAATACCACTTACTGGCTGTGGGTATCTTAAATGCTGATGTGAGCATATGCCACCACTTCTCTCATTTCTTCTGAAATACCAGAGGTTATTGTGGTATCTTTGGCATAATAGCCTACTCATAAGAATGCTTGCTTTGGAAATGAGCATAAAATCTGCAAGTTGCTTTACCAATAAGCTCTAGGCTAGGCTGCAGTATGGTGAGATCAAGTCTCCCACTCCCCCAGCATCATGCCAGAGCTGTGCCAGTGTGCAGAACAGATTTGAAGTTTCATTGGGCCAGAGAGAGAGGGAAAGCACAACAGAGAGGTTGCTGGTGGGATCTGGAGATCAGGATGCTCGTGTTTGGCAAGGAGCCTGGTGGTGTCCTTCCTGCTGTCCAGGATGTTTCTGCCTTGCTAAGGCTCTTTAACATAAATTTCCTTCACATGCTATACAGTTCAGCATCTAGGGCCACATCCTGGGAGCCACGGTCTTGAAACATTTTGGGCAGAGGAGTGAATTAAGCCTAGGGTCCCATTTTCTAGGCCAATATTTTAAGCCCTGGATAATCACGATGTGCGCTACAGCCATCACCCCCTCCCCACCACCCAGAAAGACAAGAGTGAGTCAGCAACTCCATTACAAAGGACAGGTGTCTCCTCTGGAGACGATGCTATGCCCCGTGTCCCAGGCAGGCAGAGGTGCTTACCTGAAGTTCTCCCAAGCTAGGGGCAGGCATCAGATTTGCCTCTGCCCTCTGATTTTCTGTTAGGTATCTCCAGGTGACTCCTCAGTCAGCATGCAGGTGGCACATGGGGGCTGGGACACCCAACCATATAGCCTCGTCTGGTAAAATTTATCTGGTTTGATGCAGTTTCTAGCTGGTAATTAAAAAAGCTTATTAAGAAACTTTTTGCTGCCTGCTCTGTAGCTGGGTTATTACAACTGCTGTGGGTCACATACCCAGAAATAAAGCTCTGGGGACAGGGATGGGAATTGGGACAAGGACTTTAGGAGGCATTAATCAGAAACGTGCTTGGGCATATACATGAGGACTCTCATTGTTTTAAGTTATCCTCCATTACTTCTAGGTCTTTTATCTATGCATATATACATCAGGATTTTTATAAATAAAATAATTCACCAGAATTACAGTAGTGCAAGTGCCAGAGGAGCCGTGCAGCAGTGCTAATGTAATGATTGGTTGTTTAATCACTCAGAAGCACCATTTGGTGCCTGCAGGATTTTTGCATCTTCAGGCCTCTGTGAGATGGCCAGATGAGTGCAGGTGCTCACTTCCCTCTTCGTGCTGGTGGCGTCTGACCAGGGGCAGTGAACAAATGGGAATCAGAGGAAAGCAAGAGTTAAAAGAATGAAAGCTATGTGGGAGTGGCATGTCCACTTTATTTAATATCTTAATAAACCAGAAGGTTTTTGAGGCAGCATATACCAAACAGGGATAGAGGGAAAAAGTTTGTCTCAAGGAAGGCAGAGGTTTAGAAGTGACTTTTTAAATGTCTACACCTAAACAAAGGCTCAGAGCAGGGAGCTCCACTTTAAAACAGAACAAAATGAGTTTAGGTCTGCAGCAATGCTGTTGGAGCCCTCATGCTCAGCAAAGCTTTTGCAGATGAGATTGTGTTTAGGTTTGGGCTAAGGTTTTGTTTACTCCCATTGGACTTCATCAAGCGCTTAATATTCTGCTATGTGTGTGCTTAACAGAGCACACGCTTCTCTGATGGAGACGGTGGGGAAGACATTAATTACACTCTGAATCTTTCAGTACAAAAACTAGGGGATACTAAATGCACTGCAAAACAAACAAAATAATGTGGTTATTCCTCCAGCATGTAGCAGACTTGTGGAGTTTCTTGCCAGAGGCCACTGTGAGACGCCTGAGGCTTATGCCTACAGGAGACAGAGCGAGCACTTGAACAGAGATATATTATAGATTAGTAAACAGAGAAATTACACCAGCTCTGGAAATCGCTTGAGCTACAAATGGTCAGAGCCTGGGGGCAGTGTAGTACCCTCTATGATTTGCCCTGTCCTAACTCTGCCCTTGGCCTCTGCTTGCAGCCACTGCCCAGGTCAGGGTGTTGAGCTGGGTGAACCCTCAGTGTGACCTCGTGCAGCCGCTCTGTACGTGAACCGCTCTGTGCAGCTATGGCCTACAGGAGAACAACGTTATTAGCCTTGCTTTAGAAATACAGAAGCCAAGACTAAGTCTCAGACCCTGTTTCCAGGATACCTCCAGGATGCAACTCGTGTTTTTGAGCTGAGCAAACAAGATAGGTGTAGCAATCACACCAGAAATCAGAAAAGAAATATTATTCTTACAGGCCTCTGGGACACACCAAGTATAAATCAAAGCAAACTCAAGCTGTTGGTGATCAGTTCTCGTTGACTGTTCTCATTTAGCTGCCCACTTCACTAGCGAAGCTCCACCACCAAACAGAGGTCCTTGGACTTCTGCCGCTTCCCCTCCAGGACAGATAATTGGAGTACAGAGCAAACTCAACACAGTCCCCTTACGTGCAGCATTTTGAAACGCCTCTCAGAAGTCACTAGGTTATAAAATGCCAATGTACCTGTAGTAAAGAGGAGTATTTGTCTTAGCACTTACACCCCTACTTGTCAGCAATTGGGGAAAATCTGCTCCTGTGCAGCCAAGGAACTCTGCTAGTCGCAGAACTGCTGTTGGCAACAGCCGTCAACACCGGCTGAAGGAATTGTATTACAGGCTATTATCAGAGGGGAAAAATAACTAATGGTAATCAGTGAACAGCTTCAACACATCCATGCCAAAAACATAGGCAATGAAAGAACTAGATATAGAAAAAATAGGAAAATAGGCAGAGATCCATTCATAGGAAACTGCTGTAGCTCTGGTATCTAGTATGCAGCTCCAAAGGGCTCTGTCTGAGGCACACATCATTGTTTGTGTGCTAAAGAGACCAAAAGACCATTCACAGCCATTGCAAGTTGCAGGTGTTCTTCATGACTAGCTCTCTTCACTGAAGGAGAAGGAAATGCATAAGGGTTTCCGGACTAGCAACTGACGTGAGAAAAACCCACACATTAGTTCAAATTATGTCTAGAAGGACCGATGGAAAAATCGTGCTAAACTGTAGTTTTCAGATTCTTCAGCAGGGAGATTTCTATCTATCCATCTATCTATCTACCTATCTATCTGCTATGATTTCTGCGCATCTCTTGGAGATGATCCAAAGCCACACAGAACCATTACACAGTTTTATGCTTCTCCCTACCAAGTTCAGGAACTATGAAGGAACAGGTGAAAAGAAGGAGCTGTGGCACTGAAGTAGGTAGAGTATTGATCTGGTATTTGGCAATTCTGGAAAGACCAGTTACCAAGAAAGGTTAAGGAAGCCCACGGAGAATAAAAATTCCACAAGTCAAAGAATTTTCCTTAAAATTTCTGTAGTATTTGAGCCTTTTGAAAGAGGAGGAGAAGCAGGGGCAGAAAGCAAGCAGAAAAGTACAAGAGTAAATGTGTACAGACTAGAGAAAATCACATCCATGCAATTGCTAAAAACTGCAGGGTCGCTCCAAGATGCTGCAGAGCTCATTCGCATTTCCAGCCATTATGTATCTGACATGTACACATTCATTCTCTTCATTTGCAGTGCTGAAAACTCCGATCCTTGCTAGGCCTTCTCTTCATTTTATTTCTCTTCCAGGCAGGCATCTGGCACATGAACACAGATGCTCAGACAGCTCCGCTGGTGTGCACAACACGATTTTCAGATATTGTATTTGTAATGAAATTCCAACACCTATCACCACCCATTCCTTTGAAAAACAAAGTGATTTCAGTTTACCACCTTACACAGCTTGTTTGAATCACAGTCATGTAACAAGCAAGCATCCTTACCCTTTTCTAAGGGCTCACAACTCATGGCATTTGCTGGGGGCATTTCGGTTGCAGCAATGCACCAATTTAGAACTTGTCTCATCAAAAATCAAGGTGGAGAATGCAGTAGAGCACTTAGGCACCAAGTATAAAGTTTTCAACTTGAAATCCCCAGGACTATTCTCGTACTGAAATTTCCACAAGCGGTAAGTGCTTTGTTAGCTCAGTTTCTATCTAAAGGAGGTGTCCCCTGAGCAGAGTGCAGAAGGAGAATCAGCAGATCGTCTGCCTGAATGCACTGCTAAAAAAAAGGGAGCAAGGTATGTCCATGTGCATAAGCATGTCTTCTGTTTGACTTTTTAAAAACTTTTGAAATCATTTTCTCTCCTACCTTGTCATATGAAAAGCAGATAATAGCAGGATAAACATTCCGGTAACTACTGCATTTCTCACCAATGTTTGTTTTACAGGCGTGGGGTTTTAAACACAAATTATAACACAGTGAACCCTGGATCTTTACAGCAGCACAAAAATATAACAATTTCAGAAACAGTTTCAAACCTAGATAATTTTTATATTTTCTGTACTACACAAGCATATGTTTTAGTCTGGAATACGAGACAGTAGGTGAGTAAAAAGATGATAACTGCATATTCTAAGCTCAGTAATACCCCAATAAACCAGGATGATCATCATTAAAAGCACAGAAATTACCCTAGGTATATATCATTTATATCAATTTCTGACATGATTCTCTGGGGTTTTGGTTTTTTCTTTTTAAATCAGGGTGCCACTGAAAAACAGCTTGAAATTATTGCTATTCAGGAAAGCAAAGTAAGAACCATGTTTACAGCTAAAATTAAGTTATTGATTTCCGTTCCATAAGCAGAAATACATGAATGGCAGAGCTCAGCATTTTCCAAAGTGTACTCAAGTCATGTTCCCAGCAATCAAGAGAGACCTAATCAAATTTTTTCCTCTCAAAAATAATGATCTTGGCAGATTTTGTTAAATAGCTTGCCAGGCTTTGCTGTTCCTGTGGATATTGTGTGCTTTTGGTAATGGCTGGGTGCTGAGATGTGTTTGTGCCTCACTGCCGCATTTCCTCAGTCCCTGTGCTTGTGTCTGCTAACTGCTGAATGAGATATTTCCAAGTGCACCGAAATAAGAGTGACGATCTGACTGCCTCGGTCGCACCGCCACCCCCAGGGAGCAAGCCCTGCTCACACCTCATCTCTGCGCCTTTCCCCGAGTTCTTGGCCATTTCCCAGCCACTCTTGGTTCACACAGCTCTGCCTGGACCGCCTCCTCTCCCTGTCCTCAGCCTGCAATGCAAGCCCTCCTGTTCTCCTCTGCTTCTTTCCACGTGACATGAGACTGGAAGGGAGGCCGCCCGGCCACTTGCTCTGCCTCATCTCAGCAGACCACTGCTTTCTTCAGTTCGTGTATTTTCCTACTCCTGCTTCTAAATCGTTCTCTGGTGGTCTAGTACATATCTAGTTATTGCCTTGTGAAATGCTTTGTAGTCCTTTGCATGAAAATTACTGCAGAATAATGTATTTATTTTACCACTTAGGAAGGGTGGAAGATGTCAAAAATTCAGAGCAGCATTTTCTATTTTAGTTGCCCATAGTTGGGTATCTAAATTAAGTTAAATTAAAAAAACCCCCAAACCTAAAACCGCACTACAAATGAGATTTTCACTGGTGCTGAGAACGTCCTGATTGTTTTCTTTATTCCCTGAAGAGGGCGCTTGGATGGAAAGTGCCTTATAAGGCACCAAGAAAACCACAATAAGTCTGACTGAAGGTGATGGCATCTGTTCATGCATCCTTATTTCCAGGTGAATAAGATATCTGAGTTGGGAAGAAGGCCAGATCAGAGTCCTGGTTCTTATTGTTAGACTGTGTCTCGCCTGTGAGCGCCATCAAACTGCAATACTCACACGCGTACCAGGAGAGTATGTTGCGGACATGGACAAGTAACTCCCTGTGAAATTTAAGCCAATCATTTACACCATATTAACATGGAGTTGCAAAGTACTTGAAATAGTGTCTTATCAAGTGCTCACAGGCACTCACACAGCCACTGTGGGTGGAGGCATGGAGAACAGCAGTTGTCCCATCCAATTACTGGTAGAGGACTGAGGTTAAGTATCCTTCATGTCATGTTAAGAAACAGAATGACTCAAGTAAAGAGATTAAACAATCCATTTCACCTGCAGAGGCTGCACTGGGTGCAGGACCTGTCTCTGTTTTCCAGCCCACCCTGCTCCTGGCTGGACCCCGCTGGGCCATCTTGGTTCTGCAAGATGAGTTTTAGCTCCCTCATGCCAGCTACTCCTCAGACATCCACATGGCAGCCTGCCTCTGAATTTGGCCAGCTCTGCCAAACTTGGTGATGGTCTGAATGATGTAATTTAACAATTAACTAACTGGGGTCAGGGCCACTCACAGTTACAATTTCCCATTCTGGTGCTCTGGCTTTAAGCACAGGTGTTGCGGGACAAAAGACCTCTAAGGGGCTTTCCTGTTTCAGCAAGACACATGGGAAGAGAAAGACTCCATCAAGACATACGCTTGTTTAGACTTCCATCTGAAGCTATCATTTAAGCATATTTTAAGAGGTGCCCTTCCCATCAGTTCTTCTAAAGCATAGCCTTCTCGATCCTATTTCAGAACAACACTTCTCTACGCAAGGGATTTATTTGACTGCCAAACCACAATGCACCAGCAACCACTTTTGTGCTCATAAAGCTTCACCTGCTCAAGTACACTCCATGAGTTAGTTGCCCAAGAGAGGGTATAAAACTGGTCTGTGTTCCTGAGAGCTTACCCTTCCACATTTCTTTCTTTATACAGCCAAATACTGTAAGCCTAAATAGGTTGGTAGTATCCCTTTAACTGGTTAGTGAACTTTAAATACCAGCTATACTTTTATCTAACATTGATTATGTTTTCAAATGAGTTGTGGTGTTTGCTATCCCACTCCAAAATATTTTTCCCTTTGACATTAGCTAGGATTATACTTCATATATTTTTGCCTTTCTCCAAATACAATCTTATATTCATTTCTTAACCTCTGTGGTTATGTATTTTATTGAATTTTTGAAGATTGGATTCATTTTCAGCATTTGATTTGTTGCAGTGACTTCGGGCTGGCTGCCCAACTTAAACATGGCTGCTACCCTTGGATGATGGCCTGACTGTTAATTATTTCCCTGCTGAAACTGCATCACCACAAAACAAATTTTGTTATAATGACATTAAGTAAAGACCATAGAAACCTGCCCAGCATTAGAAATTTTTTCTTGGCAGCTGTTTTATGCTTTTTCCTCATATCATCTAAATCAAGAATGAGCTATCATTTAATATTTTACCAGCTCATGAATAAACAGGCCTTTTATTTTCCTTGACGTAAATATAACAACATCAGCACCGAAGTAACTATCAAATCACAGACATTATCCTGCAATCTTTATAAATTCAGTCTCCCAAATAAGACAACATGTTCAAGCACAAAAAGTTTGAATTATATAGGGCTAAGGTTCACGGTGTCACCATCCTTGTTTTACAGGGTGTAACAGTTCTTTTTTCCTTATCCCCAGACAAGCCTTGATATGTGAAAAAGGTTTAATAAAATACGCATTACTTACCTTTACAAATATGGCAATTTTTAATCACAAAACCGTTTATAAATTAGTCAAGACTGGAATCAAGCATCTCGATGTGAAAGAGCGGAGCAAGAGGAAAATATGTCTAATTAAAAATGACACCCTATAGATTCACTGTTAGCATAACTGAAGGGCCAATAACATGTATTTTGATTGCTTATATCACAACCAGGCAATTATGCTAATATATGTTAATGTCATTGCCCTTGAAAAAACTGCTTTCCTCTGCTAATTTAGGAAGAAGATCCATTATGAAGTGATATGGTTTGGTCTCGCTGTCGGTGATGTCGCTGTGTCACTGAGTAACAGAAAAAGGATTAATTCCTATATACTTCCACCGTTCCAAAGTCTGCTCCCTCAGAGCAGCCCCATTCCCTTTAAGCTATATACATGTCGAAAATATAACACAATTTTTTCCAGCAGAATATTTTTAAGCCAATAACGGCAGAGGTGTTGATTTACCACTAAGAATGTAAACAGTTAGTGTTGGAGACAGTCATCTATATCCTGTCCTCTGCTACATTACTCCAATTCCATTTTAGCTAAGGGCAGCCTGATGTTCATTATCCTTCAAGAAGGTAGGGCTTGCTTGCCAAATATATGATTCTGCGGTAGTTATTATGCTTCTAAATATTTCTTCATAATTTCTTGTTGCACAGTCCCAGTGTATTTTTTTAAAGAAGCATATTATTTATTTTTTTTAACTCTATCATTGGTTTGAAACCTCTCACTGCAATTTAATGATGAAGAATAAAAGAAGCAACAGGCTAGTATAGTTATGGCAAATGTCTTTGACTGCTTCAAATCAAATTTTTTTTCTCAGTTACAGACCAGTAAAGTCAGTGGGTTTTATAAATTAGAACTCAAAAAGGACATCATAGCAGATAATGGAGTAAGTCTGACTTTTCGTATTCTTGTTTTAAATACGGATTTTATTACCAGCTCCTGTACAGCGTACAGCCTATCTTTTTCCTTTATCTTTGCCCAAGAGGGCTCGGCTGGCAGTCTCAAATTTTAATTCCACCCCAGAGCAGAGACACTGTTTTGCACATTTTTGTGCAGCACACACAGCTCAGTTGCCAGTTGTGAGACTTTCCAACTACTCTGGAGTACAACCTGGTATAAAACCTGCAGTCCCAGCCACATCCAGAGCTTCACTGTGCTCGGTGCTGTACAAACAGAAAGGGAAGACCGAGAACTTACAACTGAGGCAACCAGAGCAGACAAGTGCCAAAGGGAACAAAGTTCAAAGTGTGAAATAACCAGTAAGGAGTAAGGGAGAAAGGAAGGTATTCAATAGTTGTGCCAGCCAGCCCAGTCTCCTTTCACCAGGCTGCATTGCCTACCTAAAAATGTCATGCAGAAGATCCTTATTAGTATTTTTCTGATGTCAAAAGGAAAAATATTCACGAAACTATACCACTCAAAGCCCGACCCATCCCTCAAGGGGCTGTGTTTGCTATGAAATCACTTGTAAGAGCTAGGATTGCTTAGCTCCTTCATGTACATAGCCCTGGGAAAGAATATATACTATTGTTTGGCCCAATAATGACATCGAGATAGAGACTCTAAGTACCTGGAGTTATAAATGGTCCCATTCCATGTAGCAAATTCCACTTTCTTCTTTAATTTAACAGAGGTAAAAACCTGGCTGTAACAGGGCAGAGATTACTGATGTTCATACCAGCAGAAAACCATTTTCCCCAACTGACCCTTTTCAGTGCTGAGTTATCAAAAATATTTCTACCTGGCTCCTGTTATTGTGTATGTATTAGTTTGGCTTCTTGGGCCGACTTTAAAATAACTGTTACTGTCTATCTGTTCCTAATTCTTTCTATAGGAGTTGTTCTCCTCTAAATTTTGTAGCACTTTTATGACTAAAGTAGCAAGGAAATATACAAGTATATGAACAACAGACTGTCTCCATCCTTTCATCCAAAATGCATCAAGAGGCTAGTCTGAGAAAACAGCTAATGATCCAATCAGCATAAGAACATATTACAAATTGGAATTCTAATAGATAATCTCTAGATGAAGATTTATTGTGTAATTTTACAGTTGGAGAAATGGAATATTTTTATACAATTGCTTTTTCTGTTGCTGTAGCCTCTTGCGATGATCTCTTTAGCATTTAAATTCCTAGTTTCATTCAACAGGCAAGGCTTTGAATTAATGTTACTCAACCAGGTGGCCTTCAATGAGGAAGGCAGGAAGGTGGCAATGAGGAAAAAAAGCATGCTACAAATAGGTACAAAGGGACTGCAAGCCATGGGATCTCTTTGCATTCTTTGTTAACATGATGTTGGCAAGTTGTTTTCATGTAGTTCATTAGCTAATGCAATCTGTATATGATATAGTCCCCCAGCAGTTCAGCAGACAAGCAACCTGAAATGACAATAAACAATGAATCAACAACCCCTTGCTAAGGCTTCCGTGAATGTGCGGCTTCTGCATCGTTGGAATTCCTGCCCTACAAATGAAGCACCAGCCTGCTTCCATTGTCAATAAAATCAGAATTATAAATAGCCAATATAGCACAGCTATACTTACTTAGTCATATACTTACTTGTTTGCGCCATGTTATGCACTGTTCAGTCCCAAGAGCCCTAAAAAAGAAATACTGTTAGCTGTGAAACAAGGACCAAAACCATAAGTTCTTGTCTCAACATATATTACAAGATGCATCTGATGGAAAGGACTGTCTGTCAGGGATGCTTGGAAACACATTTTAAGCTTGGGGTTTCAAATATATCTCAACTGAAATGTAAAACTGCACAGAATCATAGAATGCTTTGGGTTGGAAGGGACCTTTAGAGGTCATCTAGTCCAACCCCCCTGCAGTGAGCAGGGACACCTTTAACTAGATCAGGTTGCTCAGAGCCCCATCCAACCTGATCTTGAATGTTTCTAGGGATGGGGCCTCCACCTCCTCTCTGGGCAACCCCTTCCAGCACTTCACCATCCTCCTTGTAAAGAAATTTCTTCCTAATACCCAGTCTAAATCTACCCTCCTTTAGTTTAAAACCATTACCCCTTGTCCTGTCACAACAGGCCTTGCTAAAAAGATTCTCCCCATCTTTCCTATACTCCNCAGGATACAGTTGGCCTTCTGGGCTGCGAGCGCACACTGCTGGCTCATGTCCACCTTTTTGTCCACCAGTACCCCCAAGTCCTTCTCCGCAGTGCTGCTCTCAATCCCTTCATCCCGCAGCCTGTATTGGCATCGGGGGTTGCCCCAACCCAGGTGCAGGACCTTGCACTTGGCCTAGTTGAACCTCATGAGGTTCACACAGGCCCACATCTCCAGCTTGTCCAGGTCTCTTTGGATCACATCCCGTCCTTCTGGCCTGTCAGCTGCACAACTCAGCTTGGTGTCATCTGCAAACTTGCTGAGGGTGCACACAATCTCGCTCTCTATGTCATTGATGAAAATATTAAACAGCGCCGGTCCCAGTACGGACCCCTGAGGGACACCACTTGTCACCGGTCTCCATTTGGACATCGAGCCGTTGACCACTTAAGTGAGTTCTACTCTCTACTTCTTATGCCATCCTTCTCCTCTCAGCTCTTGATTTTAAGAGGCACATGGTAGCAAAAGCTCACCATTTTCACTTTAAACTCAGTCAAAAGGTGGTAACTCCTGGGCGCCCGTGGGTGCTCAGCTGTAGCTCTGCACATTCACACGAGAGCCCAACAGCCAGACAGCAGCACTGACGCACTCCTTCTGCTCTCCACATCAGGTTAGGAGAAACAACGCCTTTTTTTGGTCTTTGGAGTTATCAGAGGTGCCATACCACTGACGCATCTTTGCTGTGCTGTTTTTTGAGATTTCCTCCTCAACAGCCCATCAAAACTGACAACAGCACAGCAGACAAGAAATGGGCTGTTAACATTAAAGTGGCTGGTCCCACCTCTATATAGAAATATCGGCCATGACCCTTTTTGCTATTCATGAAATTGGGAGCCAAAGACATATGACAAAATGGGCTGCTGGAATGGTCATTTTGTTTTTATTTAATGGAGGACTTTTCTCATCCATTTTCTAAACAGGCAGTGTTATTTCAAAGGATAATATAAGAAACAAAGTCATGATCAAAACCACGCATATAGAATAACTTAAATAAACATTTTTCCTTTTAAAGATGATTGAAGTATAGGATAAATAAAATGTATCATATTATTCTGGACATTCTCCATAAAGAATTCACATCTAATAGTTTCTCCATTATGTATTCAGATAATCAATATATATCAGCTAAACCACTCTGGCACTGACTGGGTCTTTAGAGGGTCAAGTTGGCTGGAAAAAAAAATGAGATTTCACTGAAGAATAAACCTATAGATATTAGGTTTCTTAACGTTTATACATCCTTAAGTCTCTGTTCCTTTGGAAATGCTTTCTCTCCCTTCTCTCTTGGACTTAACCTACAGCAAACTGGTTTTACCTGAGCAGGGCTGGAAGCTGTTGGTGCCACTGCTTAGTTTAGCTAAGGGACTGAGCAGCACTGGAAAACATTAGGGATCATCCACAAAGCCAACATTAGCCAAAGGCTAATGAGGCTAAGCTCCTGAGAAACCCTCCACAGAGTTGCTCTTTGCTCCTATAGAGGAACGTATTTGCTTCACTTGGCTAAACGTAGCAGCTGTGAACATCCACACACTGCTTGTGCAAGAAGAAGAGACTTTTGCTATAGTGAAGAAATTCACTAGGTCAGCCACACAGAGACTGTGTGGTTCATGCACAGAGGCTTATCACACAGTTCCTATAGGTCTTGTTTTAGCCCAGGGGTTACTGCTTAGATTGACTTGGCACCTAAGGAGCCCACTGCACAGTACTGCATAGACCAGAAGAGCAAAATGTGTCTTTGACTTAGAGATCTCACAGCCTAGGATAATGTAATAAATAGTAGTCCTTCCCTGCAACAGAGTAAGAGTGCAGTAAGTGGAGCTGTTTCCTCTCTTCTTGCCGCATCCCAGCATAACCCCAATGTCATAAAAGAATATAGCTATAACTCATTTAACATTAACTACATAGGCAAAAAGAGCAAATTTTAGTTCCCTGCATTAAACATTAGCTTTTTGTTTAAGAAACTGAGTTGAAAAATCAGTTTCATTCTGGTCTTTCTCATTAATACCACTTGTCTACAAAATTACTAGAAAACACTTCAGTAATGTGCACTCCACCTAAAATAACACAGCAGCTTTGACAATGATCAGCTCCATCTTAAGCTGAACCTTAATCCAGTCAAGCTTTGTATCTGTTTTTCTGAGAATGCCTTCTCTTTCTTGTCACTGAAATATTGCCAACTTTAACTATTTCACATCACGACTTATTTAGTGTCTACCCTAAAACCTCAGTTCCTGTAGTCAAGTAGTTAAAAGAAAATCTTAATTTCCTTTTGCAGAGTTTCTAGGTCTCATACTTCCAGAAAAAGGCTTGAAAACATGAATCATATCAGCTTAAAGAAAGCAAGTAAAAAACCCTCAAAGGCACTTTTTAACAAAATTCTCACGACTTCTATAACAAGCTTATAATCTGAAGAGGAGAGGCAGGACTCTGACTCATGATTTCTAAGTCCTTGGGGTTCAAATGTAAGGATTCCTCCTCGCCTTCTTTTTCCTCTTCTGCTTTTCTACTCTTGTACTTTGCATGAGGAACGAAGACGCCCAAATTTCTGGTAGAAATCATCTTCAGCATGAATCAGAGCTTCCTCGTCGATGTAGACAGCTGGTCTCCTGGAAGCCAAAAAGTACTGCACTTTCCGCAGGCTCCATCCCATCACGTACTTCAGCCAGCCACTGACAGCAGCTGTAGACCTGCCAACACCAGCATTGCAATGAACGTAGACGATATGTCCATTCTCCAGTAGCCCGTGCAAGAGGCAGACAGCTTGTGGCAACATCTGTATTCTTCCTAAGGTTAAAAACAAGGCACGGTCATTTGCATTTGAGAAAGCTAGCTTCACAGTTGAGATTATGTCTGTACAGCCTGATGCACTGCGAATGGCAATGGCAAACCTGACATATTTTGGGTTTTTTCTTTTTTTTTTTTTTTTTTTTTTCCCCAATGACCTTCTATCCTAATCTTTGTTTCTTCTGGCAACATAGATTCAGATCACACAAAATCTGTAAAATGCCCCAAGTCTTCTCTAAATACACGCTCTGATTAACACCGAAACTATGCGGCATGTTCATTTTCACAGGTACTAAGGCAGGAAATTACATCAAACAGCACATCTTCCATGGCATTAAAGTTAGCAAGCCAAAAGTGCAATGTTTTTTAGTACCAGAGGTTTGTGAAGCTACCTACATACTGCTGCTTTCCAAAACACTGTAACGAAGGCCATTATGTCAATAATAGGTGAGGGAGGGAAAGCAGAAGAGTATTTTCCTGTACAACTTAATACTGTTATGATTTAATTGTGTACTAAGCATATGGTTAAACACCACAGAACAGTCTTTCTCACTCCCAAACAGATGACTATACCATATTTCCTGACGCCTTTCTCCCTGTTACCCCAGGAACTGAAGCTGCAAACATCAGAGCCTAACTTTTCCTCATGGCACAGATGAGCACTGACATCAAGGCCTTTCTAATCCCTGTTTCAAGGTCTCCCGTCTTCCGTGATGCCCTGTTACTGACATGACAGTTCTCTATTTGTGGCAGCGGTATTTCACTCTATTGAAAGCATTCTCTTCTCCTGGTAGGCTACTCACTCGAAAACATGCCCACTTTCTAACCTACTGGCTGGAAACAAGATTTTGAACTGAGCATTCCAATGGAGGAATTAAAAATAATAATTAATGTTATGACATGAGGTGCTATAGGTATTCTAAATTAATTACAAATATTGTATAAATGAGTCTATGGAGATTTATCAGGCTGGGATACTAAAGTTAAAGAAAAATTATTTGCTGGGGGAGGGGAATAGCAGAGACGGACATGCAGCCCTGTCTCTCCATTTTTAACCAGCAAGGATGGCAAGCTGTCCTGCTGTGCAAACTTGCAGTCTTCCACCTACACAGCATATTTTCATTATACAGGCTGAATTCAAGCTGAAAGCAAAACCATTGAAGCAGTTATCAATGTCGTGTGGCTTTAAACTCAAATACACATCTACTACCAGACATGAAGTACTTTAGATGGCCTCTCCATCTACGAGAAAATATTAATAATTCGTTAGAGACAACACACACAGAAATTACAGCTTGTGCGTTAGCTATATTTTTATGCAGAATTTACACAGAAAAAAATGCAGTCATGAAAGTGACAGATTAGTAACTCAAAGGGTTTGTTACTATCAATTTAGCTGCAAGAGTGGTCTGAGCATTACCTTCAGTGCTCATGTCCGGGGTTGGCATCCAGACGTAGGCAAGACCTTCCTCTTTATACAGTTTCATGAGGATTTCGGGGCTCATGGGTTCTGGGTAGCGGTTGCAGCCCCAGGAATTCTGAACAATGTCCCATTCGGTCTGGAAGTTCATTACAGCCGTAATACCCAGCTCGTGCTTCAGCTTGACGGTCACATGCTCCAGCTGCCGAGGGCAACTTCCCAGCCAGATGTTTGGCAGAATTCTAGCATTGAGAAAATATTGCAGTGGGATCGATTAAAATATCTTAACAAAGAAACTGCCAAGTTCAGCGGCGTTCCAGCTCCAAACCTGCTTAGCATCATCACACAAACACTGCTAAGTGCAGCCTTTTCATGTCATGCAGTAAGCAGCTTCTTATTTCATTACAGTTGAGTTGGTAATGTTTGATGCTGAGGATCAAGCACCTAACCTATGACAAAGAGCCAGACAGTCTGAGAAAAAATTCAGAGCATAATTAGTAGCACAGGTCTCCAAGGCATGCATCATTAAGCTTGCGGTGGAAACTTAATAACATCACGGATTAGAATAAGAAAACTCTGAAGATTCATGCAATTTGCACCAAAAAAAAAGAGACCTAAAAGATTCACATGATCCAGGTCTAAATTACTTCAGGAATAAGCCAAACGCACAGAACTCTTCCAGCTTCGTAGCTACCACTATAATGAGGAAAGTAGACAGAAAAAAACCCCAACTTAAATTATCCTTCTGTGAGGAAACTCAAAAACGAATGAGTAATTTTCTTCTCATTTTTCTCTGCTCTTGGGGAGTCTAGTGCGAACCAAATGCAGAATTACAACACATCTAGCATCCCTCAAGGCCTGAAGAACCACAAATTTTGCAAGAAAACTTGAGAGATGTGTAGGATGGATAAACATCCATATTGCTGGTACTTACCTAAATCAAACTCCAAGACTTTTGTGGTTTTCCCATTATTAATTTTCACAAAACTATTGTATTTCTCAACAGATTTTGACATAAATATAAACTAAATATTAAGAGGCTTGTTTTCAAATGAGGATATTTAATCTGCATATGCAATTAAACTGATGGTATCTTCAATGGATTACTTACACGCACAAATTATTAGTGATTTTTTTGTTTGTTTGCATAAACTTCTATTTTGAACATGCAATCCACAAACTATACAAAATATCCCTGTAGTTGAACATACAACTTCGCAAACATTAACTGCAAAAAAGTGAAGCCAATCTACAACAAAAGCAAGATCCTAAAAAATAAAATGTCTGCCATGCATTTCTTATGGTCTTTTCCAAGAGTTGTTCAGAGACAAAGAAGAAAAGTTTTATGTTTATTCAGAAACAGTTACTGCTATAAACAGCCCTTAAATCATCAGGTAGCTATTTCCATTCCACTATCACAGTAATAAGTGCTTGCTAGCATTTAATGAAGACCTGTAATTGACAATGATTAAATCCTGCTATGTTACTACTGAAAGATTGTCAAAAAGAAAAATTCAAATCCAGGAAGCACTTATTATTGTTGTTTCCTGTGTTTCAGCTGCATCCACAGTGAGTTACATACCAGCTATACAAACACAGTCTTTAGCCTTAACAGCTCCTGTTTCGGTGAGACAACACGCTTGATCTCAGTATATGGTAACTGAGTCCAATTTAGACAAATATATTACATAGCAAATAATCATTTCAACCGTGTTTCAACAGTGAGGTTGTTTGAAGAGATTTGACTTTGTTGTTGTTTTACATCCATGTTCTGGTCTAGAATGCGGTGAGAGTATTTCCCACTGCTAACAGAAAATGCACTTGTTCCTAAGCAGACAGCAAGCTTTAACCCAAAATTTCAGAAATTAAGATTTACATCTTCAAGTTGTTTCCTTTGTCACTTTTCTCACACTCTTGAACACTAACTTTCTAAGGGAGAGAAGACATGGAAGGAAAAACGTTCTAACACAGAGGCTCTGGATTTCTGCAGCTACAAATTAAATTCCATTCATTTATTAAGAAATATCAATACCCAGCAGACTCCAAGGCAACCCGAAGGAAATCCAGTAAAGTACAAGAATTGTATATTACTGTTATGCTCAAGGCACAATCCCACTTGCTGGTACAGGAAAGGAGCTTCACAAAATTGCCCAAAATCCAGCACAGCCAGTTAGAGCATTCCCATTGACCAGAGGGATTAGCGAAGGCCCACTGCAACAATTGTGTCACTGCCCCACTTCCCATGTGCCAGCCCCACAGCAAACCCCATCCTAACCTGAAAGAGCGACCGCTGTCAGGTTTCTGCCGCAGGGATCCACCGCAACAATTAGAGCATTTCAAGGTGGCGAATGTCAGTTAAAGTGCCCTAACAGACGCCGATGAGTGGCTGGAGATGAGCAATGCCCACAAAACTCCATGGCAGGGAAACAAAAATGGCAGTATCACTAATACCTTGTGACAATATGAGGATATTCTTTCAAGAATGAGAACATTTGTGTCCTTCCTTCAAAGGCTTTCCTGGAGACTCATACATATGTAATTCTCTTGATATTTTGGGAAACATCTAATACAATAAGTTACCTTGACAGGAGAGCAAAAGTGTGTTTTCTAGCATTTGATTGAATCAGGAGTGACTAAAGCATTCCGGAGCTAAATAAAATACTGGGTAGTACTCTTGCTTACAAATAAATCAATGCTTTATGATTTTCTCCCCAACTGGGCAAACATCACAGCTGCACTATCTGCAAGACCACTGGGATAAACACCATTTGTGTATTCTGGTTTTGTAGCCTAAAGGGTCTTGTCCATGATGGGACCTCCTGTATTTCACAATAACAATTGCATTTACCAAAGAATCTGATGAGTTTACCAAGTTTTTATCACTGTCTGTCCCTATAATTAACCAAATTAGTGGTGGCATTCAGAGAATGACCAAAACAACGTATTTAGGACAGCCGATTCTTGTGAATTATTTTTCTGATCAGGTCCTAGAGTTTAGCCTTTGAGAGGATCAAGATGCAGCCTTGATCTTGGTCTTCATCTTTTCTCTACCCTCTGCCTTGTGACAAGGCACATCACTTTCAATGGTGATACCGCTGGATTATGATGACCCAGAACTATCATCCTGCACGTGCTCCTTCTTTTGCCATTGGCATCCTTTTAACAACATACAGCAGCTTATTCTTAGGTACATGTACACCTCTTCTGGGCCTTCCTTGTTCTTTTTGCCTGAACATGTGACAGTGAAAATACTAAGAGCACTTGCTAGAAATCAGATGAGGTTCCTGCACCTTTGTCTAGAAAATCTAGAAACAGTAACTTAGGTTGCTATCCAACGTCCTGAAATACATTTACAAACAGACAAAGATTTTCAAGTGACAAAACTCTGCTCTCCAGTGGAAGATCTGGACACGTTCAAATATTGCTTGATATGTAGAAAGCACACCAATGACTATCCTCACCTTCAGAAATATTTTCCTAATGTCCAACATGAATAGCGCAGTCACAGGTCACAGTGACTTCTTCTGCACTCCACAATGGACACAAAGAACAGATTATTCCTTTCCACTCTGCACAATCCATTTACCTGTCTGAAAATTACTAACACACACACACACACACTTACTTGTCATATATTCAAAGCATTTGATGATTCTTGTTTGCCTTTGAACTCTCCAGCTGGTCAACATCTTTCTTAAGATGTTATGCCCAGTACTGGAAAGAAGTCTCACCATTTCTGAGCAGAACTGAAGGTTAGTTACTTCTTGTGCCTCAGAGGCAATATCCCTATTTATAGTTCCCCGATTGTCCTTTTACAGCATGACACTGTTGACCTATACTCAACATGGAATTCTGTTTGCAAGTTAAGATCTCTCACAAGAGACAAGCCTACTTGAGGAGAGAGTAAAATCTGCCCAAAACAGAATTATTTAAGATTTTATTAGTTACAACCGCCAGTGGTATCAAATAAAACTAAATGAATATGCAGCAAAGGAGCAGATGAAATTCACAGTTGAATGCATCTCAGTAATACATCTTGGAATAAATAATCTCAGCCACTCACACATGTCACTGGGTTTTAAGTTAGCTATAATCAATTAGAAAGGGAAACAGTACAGGCTTGCAGTGATGCTTGGTGAAAGTGTTGCTTTAATAGAGAGGTCAAAGTGGTAATGTTAGCCTGTACACAGAAATGAACTGAAAATAACAGAAAATTTATAGTAACCTTCTAAAAATCAGTGATCCCATTCTATGCACTCCAACTTTGAACTTTCTATTAACTATTTTATTGTATATATAAAAATGAAAACATTAAAAACACAGGAGATGCCAGCTATTTCTTGTGAAAATACTTTCATATGAAGGCAGAGTAGGAATTTAGCATATTTAAGAGGGAATTGGATGACTGCTTAAAGATAAAATATATGGGAAGGGCAAATCAACTGGCCCTATCTATATAAAAGAGGTAAAGAATCTCAACTTCCATATAGTTTCACCTATAAAGCAACTACTAAGAGATGAGAAAAATGGCAGATCATTTTTTAACCTTTTTTTTTATTCTTGCATCTTCCTCCAAAATACTGACAACACAGGCAGATACCAAAACAGAGGACTCCCTGGTTTGGTCTTGTACAAGAATTCTGGTTTCATTACATTCTCTTTAAATAAAGGACAGAGAGTTCGCACTGCAAAATGCCTCCTTACCAATGAAATAATAACATAGAACTGAGGGTTTATGACACTGACATTTCATTGCACATTGCACAGGTCACATGGGTAAATGGCTGTGGTCTTAATCCCTTCTCCTGCTGACTTACTGATAAATTCTCCTTGCAGAAGACAAGCTGACAGAGGCTTTGTGATGAGAGGCTTGACTTAAGTAGGATTGACTGAACACAGTCTGATGCACTCAATTGCCCAGCACGCAGACAGGCACTACAGGCCAGAGCAGGAGAGCAAGGTTTGATGATACTATAGTCTAACTCACAGAACACCAAGATCTAATAGCCAGGCTTAATAAGATCACTCTTATCAATAAAGATGGATTAAACGGCCATAACCTTAGCAGAAGTCATCAGAGAAAAGCACTGATTAATGATAAAACTATATCCTACTGAAACAACACAGCTGCAGACCTTGTAAAAACTACTTATATTTTTTAACAAAAAACTGCTTTTACCTAAATGCCAAATGTAGAAGGAGCACAAGTCATTGCTTACAAATTTGTTCCGCTTTACCACTGAAAGAGTGCAGTTTATTGTGAAGGTAAGAATTCCACCTCAGGGCTTTAAACGAGGAGAATTAAATAGACTACAATGTAGTTCCAAGGCGGTTTTTCTTCTTCTTCTTCTTCTTATTTGGCACTGTGATGAAAAGTAATTAAGCTCTGGCAAATTTTCTTCTTAGATGTAATTTGGACTACTTACCTAGCCTCTCACATGGGAGCAGACTTGTCAACTAAAAAGAAATACCTGCTTTTATCACTTTAGAACAACACTTTGTCAGCTTAGCAATATGCAAAGTTTCTCAAGCCCTTGAATTTTGAGTGTTATGCTTAATGGTATCTTATTTATTCCATGTTCACAAATTCATGCATGAATGTGGTATCAAACTACCTCATTTGCTGACATGCAGAGCAAATAAGCTATGAAGATTTGACCTCAAGCTGACAATGTGCTAAAATGAAAACAGGTAAGAATAATATCAAACCAATAACTGAAATATAAGGTTACCCAGACATTCAGCTACAAAGCAGTTCCAGTGGTACAGTGCCCTCAGGTTCTGCTGTCTTAGGAGGAGATTTCCATAGCATCAGCTTGATGGCACAAAAGGGCTTGGTTTTCCCCTCGTCACCCACTAATCCGCATTTACAGTAGGTGGTATGGTGCACTCTTCAGGTTTTGAGACAAGGAGCAACCATGCTAATGCCTAAGCACAGCATAGCTCTCCTCCTCATTCATAACCTCCTGGTGGATTCTGACTCTGGGGAGGCCTGTAGGCTACATCTTCTTTATGGATTTTCCTAGCTTTGAATGCACCAGGGATACAGGATAAGAAGGATTGACATGAGTAAAATTAAAGTCAATCACATAGGAGAAGTTTAGTCTAGACGGATCCACAAAGCTTTCTGTTTATGGCCCATTTTCCCCTTCCACAGCAACCCCAAACATTCCCTTACAGGGAGCATAAGAGCTTTACTAGAAGAAACTCACAAAAACATCTCATAAGGACAGCTGCAGAGATCAAGGGCATTTCTAACATCCTACACCCTGCCACAGCAGAGAATGTATTTGATGAAAACACCTAGACCTGGGAAGTAAACCACATCCCACACTGCAAAAATTACAATAATACTTGGATAAATAAGCAGTAGCGTTATGCCTGAGAGTCACAAAATAATCCTTCTATTGTATTCAGTACTGGTAGACCATCATCAGGAGGAATGGGAAGAAGGAAGAGGAACACCTGGAGAGCCCAGCAGAGAGTACCAGAACAATCAGAGGTCTAGAAGACAAGTTTTCAGAGAAAAGACTGAAAGAACCGAGGATGAATATCAAAATGAAAATACTGAGGTGTTCCAACCTCAACCACTCTGTGATTCTGGGGAAAAGGATAGGAGCTTCCGAGCATGTAAGAGATGGCTATAAAGGGGCAGGATACTAATTTGTTCTCCAAGTCTGCAGTGGAGGGCACAAGAAGAAATGGACTTAAATTGTGCTAGGAAGACTTAAATTGAGATTAGAAAAGCTTTTTAATGGTAGGTAGGAATAGTGAGGTAATTGAACGGAAGAGTAACAGGGCTGTAGAATCTCATCACTGAGATGAGATCATATTTAAGATTAGGCTGGATAAACCTGGAATAATTTAAATGTAATTGAGACTAAGTTAGAGTAGGGAAATGGACTGGATGCTTTTTGAGGTCTCTTTGAGCCTATGATCTATGATACTATAATCATAAACTTTAATTTCCATCTCTGGGATCACTACCTATATTAATTTATCACCCTCCATCTTGAAATCATTTAGGTTCTTTGTCCTCCCTGGCCTATTTGAAAGGTCATGCCAGAATTCAGACATCCTTCCTTTGATGTCAGAAACCTTGTTCTAATTTACACCCTAAATTCATTCAGAAGCACTTAATAGCCATTTGATCTTAAAGCACGTTCAATTTCAATAATTCTTCTACCTCTCTTGTACTAATTCCTGAATGTCTTTTACAAATAGTAATATATCCTCTTTCTCAGTCTTCATTTAACTATGCTGTCTATCTATCTCAGACACCAGAAGTAGTCAAGCTATGGTAGCACAGAGTTCCTTGCAAGTCAATTTATTTTGCTCCAACTCCAGTGTCATAAAAGCTACACAGCCTGTGAAAAATGCTCTCATTCATTCCAAGTTAGCTCAGGTATCTCTGCTTTTCACTGCAGTTTGTGATGAAGGCATATCTTACGTCAGGGAATCCCTGACAACAAAGAATGTTACATTATTTTTGAATTTTAAATGGGGATTCTTTTTATGGGATATCTCCTGACCACAAAGTCCCTGTGAAGAAGGCAACAGGGAAGAGGCAGTGTATCCTCATGAACAGGGATTGCACCATTACCTCAAAGGTGAGTTACAGATAGATCAGATAAACCAGCCTGATAAAGCTGATCTCTTCCATGCCAGGACTAGAACATATTCCAGACTTGTCTCCCCCTGGGAAATGGAAGTGCAAAAGGGATTGTAAACCATCTTTGTTCTTCTGACACAATTAACAGATCAAATTTATCTAATTTTGTCTCTAGGATTTGTCTCTAGGATATTGGAGCGCATGCTCCAATAAAGTCAATGGAATTGCTCTCGTTAAGCTTGCAATACATTTGAATCTATACAGGGGAAAAAAACCCCCACACTATAAACTTTCTCCCCTCTCATTCACCTCACTCCATTAAAAAGCTTAAAGCCAATGAACTTATATTTTATACCTTTTTTATAATCTATTTTATCTCTACTTTAAATATGATCTAAAATAACTTGGTCACACGAAACTTTATGTATGTGGCCAAAACTAAATTGTGGAGATAAAATTTTATCCTCCATGTATTCAAAGTGAAATATCTTATGCCATATCTCACTACGTATTTCTACTGTGAAGATAAGAAAGTAATCATTCATAAGCACACCAATGCCTTGTAGGACAGGGTGTCCAGATCTAGCCGTATAGGACTTAGTCAGACTTTATTTTCAAACATACATGTAAGGTTTCTACTGATGCCTAAGGAGCACACTGCATGCAGCAGAAAGCAGGATTTGCCTTTGTAGGGAATGACTCTTCTCGTACTTTCATTTGTATAATCATTATCTGAAGCAAACAAACAATGTGCCAATTACAAAAATACAGCCTGAGAAGAGAAACAGGTTCCAAGGCTTGTACTGAACAACCTCGAAAGGACTCCTCTGTTGGCTTGTGAGGATTAATACTTAAATGCTCCAATTACAGATTCTTGTCTCATACAACCATGGTTGCCAATTGTTACTTCCTACATATGTCCCTGTTAGGTTGCCAACATTCCTATTTGTTTTGAATTAGAACAAATACTTAGAAACACAAGAACAACAGGCTGCTAAACTAAGCCAGACTGTAATGAGCCATGAATCTCTTGGCATCAGGAACGAGAATTTCTAAAATTAATGCTTAGCAATGGGGATGATGCCACTGCTGGCACCTTTAAGTTAAAACATCTTAACAAAATTGACTTAAACTACTACAGATGAACTTTAAGTTAGTGCCTGAGAAGTTTCAGGAATTGTTGGTAAAAATATCTTTTGTCTTCTCTCAGAGTTTACTTATTAGCAGCTGCTTAGAAATCTAGATTGCAAAAATAATAAAAGATAAATCCACTTTTCAAAATGCAGCATTTCAGATCCAATGGAAATGCTTTCCAATGCTTCAGAAACAAGCACATATCATGAAAATTACATAATTGCAAAGCACAGTTTATTGAAAGGTGGCCTTGTGATCCACATGGCAGCACATGCACTTGTAGAGAATACTGGAATCACCTGAGAACTGCAACAGTCAGAGGAAGAAGCACATTCTATGATCCACCCCTTCTGGTACTATCCAAATACAACAGTCTTGATGAGCTCTGCATCTGTGTTCATTCCAGTTATTTATCCAGAATTTCTAGACCCGCATCTGTTCATTTATATTAATTTTAAAGAGGGACAGACACATTCTAGACTACCACAGGCTGGGGGATAACATCTTAGAAATATTGAGAAAAACTGAATCAATGCATCACCACAGTCAGCTACATAAATATCTAGAAGAATCTGTTCCCACAACAAAGTCAAATCAAAGGGACAACAGCGGCATGGTGCTACCGTAATAAAATTGTCAGAAAACTTCATTTTAGCTAACATACCTGGTTACTAGATTATAAACATAAAATTAATAACTCTGGTGGATGAGTTGCCAGCCTCAAAGGTTGAGGCTGAGACTTTAATGGAGCTACTGAGAGGCCCCAGAAGGACCTGAGTAAGTCTTCTTAACACAAAACTGCAAAATATAGTGGGATGTCTTGAAGAAGTCTTGGACGTCAAAAGGCAAAAAAAATCATTTGACTTAAATTTTATGAATGAGCAATGTTGCAGGTTTTATTGGAGCCCAAAGATTGACAAGAATTACGAAGGGTTGTCCATTTTTTTGAACTGCTTTTTTTTTTTCAGATTTCTTTCTTTTCCAGGCAATATCGTTTCACCTGCTTGGAAATTGAAAATGCAGGCATTTGAACAAAGGTATTAAAGTGATCTACTGTTACTAAAGTTTATGTAAATGTGTTTACATTCTCACCTGAAGCTTAACTGTGCAAATTTGTAAAACATTACTCATACTGGATAGCCTTATTACCTAGACTGCGCAAACAGATTTGAGAAGCTTTTTCCTCCTTCCATCTCACCAGATCAAAGCAACCCAGTGTTACAGGAAGCTGAGAAATTCAGTCTTCTGCAGTGACAGCAGTAGTTAATGCTGTGTTTAGGAATGGTCTGCACAGGGCCAATCCTTCAAGCTGGCAGCCAGGCTGAAGAAAGAAGGAACACTAAAGAAATTCTTTTATTAGGGAAGTTGCATATCCTCCTCATCAGACCTTCACCTTGGGAGAGTGAAGGCACTGGATATAACTTTTGTGAAGAGTTTTGAAAAGGCAAGTCCTGGAGAAGCTAGAGAAACTAAAAAAAAAAAAAATTTTTAAAAAAAAAAGGCTCTAGAAGCCCACCAACATCCACACATATATACTAGCGCCTAGTATCCAGCCCCTGAACTGAAAGAGCCGTAGAGAGTCTTGCTGCTGGGCCACAGCTGATGAACGGACTTTCTGCATGAATGCTACCATCCTATTCCTGCTGCTCTTCACTCAATTACTTTAAATTACAGAAAGGTAGGTGGGGAGGGGAGGAGGGGAGGAACCAAGGAAGGAAGCAAGCAAGGAAAAAAGATAAAGATTCTACTTCATTATTGATCTTATTTATATTCTACATTTTCTTGTCTCTGTATTAAAACTGAAATGCATATTTCCCCCTTTTCCTCTTCTTGCATGCTTAAAGTCATATTTTCTATTATTGGGTTTTTCACATCAAAGAAAAAAGACATTTCATTTAAACTTACAAACCATGGTGTCTATTGAACCAATAAAAAGGAAATCCATATTTCTTATAACTTGGCAATGTCTATGACATTTGACTCAATTTTTATCATACTTCACAAGAGGCCATACATTAAACTTCTGAACAATAGCAGGGATTATGTATCTGACTCCCTGAAATTAAATTTCCCAAAGTACAAGCATTAAAGGAGGGAACAAGAAATTTTCAGTTCAGCCTCTTAATATGTTCCCCGGAAAGACAAACATAGTTCATTTCTCTGCTTTTTGTTTTTTTCTTGCAGAGAGAAAATTATATATGGGAAAATACAGCAGCAATTTGATAATTTCTATTTACTTTTGGGAAATATACTTACGTTTCTGAGACAGACTTCAGAGAAACTAGAGCTACATTCAAGTTTCCTTTCTAACAAACAATTTTTTATCCTTTAAATAGGATTCTCCATATTTTTGGAGGAACTTTTTTTAAATTATCTTGTAAATATCTGGAGTATTTAAGCGTGAAAACTTGCATTTATATCTCTCAGCATTTATAAAAATTACTGAACATAGAGGTAGAATTCATAACTTAACAGCTTCAGCTTGCTACAGTTTTAAATGAAGGATCTTTTACACTTTCCCCATTTCATTTGAGTTGAAACAACCATGCAGTGTTTATTTCAGATTTTCTGACTTACAGGTTACCTGTTTCAGAAATACAGTATACACTGAGCAAGCAACCACCAAACCAGCTGGTGGTAATAAACTATCTGATGGTGTCACCTTTCACATTTGGGGACTGAAAACTCTCTCAGTTTGAGGCTTTTTTTTTTTTTTTCTTTTTTTTTTTTTTTAAGTCAGCTGCAGGCTGGCTGGGCTAACCTGCCCTAGGAATTGTGTCTGCGAAAAACCACAGGAAGGGCAGGCAGAGTGGGTCTACACTACAAACACAAGTCCCTGGTTCAACAGTTTCACCATTTGTAAGTTTTGGAGTTTTCTTAGCAAAATTCTTCCGATAAGAACCAAATATCTGAATTCGCTCCCTCCTGGTACACTAATAGCAATAAGGTTGAGTACACCGTTTCTGCTTTTGAAAAAGAGCTTCTGCTATCTTTAGGTAAACTATATTAAGAAATGCCAGTGATTACAGGACACCTAATAAATGCACGTAAAAGCTAACAGGAAATAAATATCTGCAAGACAACTGGAACATCGTCTTTGGTGAAGGAGCGATGCTGCCCCTTCCCCGTCGTCCCAGCTGTGAGCTAAATTGCCCAGGATTTCACAATCTCAGTCAATTTCGTTCACAGCCGGCAACGCTGGCAAATTGCTTTCCAATGGAGACAGAACTTTACTCTCTCGCTGACGGCCTGAATGTTAAAGAGTAGAGAGGCAGGAAAAAGGGCTGAAGACCTCCAGAAGAAATATAGACCAGGGACAGAGAGGCATAGTAAAACAGAAAGAGAAATTAGAAGCAACAATAGTTTTTGCTCCTTAACAGTGACACCCCACATAAAATTCATATTTACTAGACTATCAACATTTGTCTGTTATATCCCACAGAGAGAAACAGAACAAATAAGTATGTATACTCTTCAAGGTTTTTTCATGGAAGGTTCCCAGTCTTCCTTCTGGTTTTTGCTTCCAGAATGACACAGAACTTAAGTTTTTCTTAAGAAGTAAGGAAATCATTTTGTGCAGTGACACACCTATGAAAACATCCATTTTAAAGAGCAACAGTGCCTTTAAGCAAATATTACCCATTACCAGCCAGCTGATGAAAGGTGTTCATCTTGCCATCGACAGCCAGTCTCTGCTTGCTGCCATTTTGTTAATGAAATACTCATTCCTGAACAATCACCCCTCTAAATAAATAATTCTCAATCAAATGCCCATTCCAAATGCTACATATGAATGGCAGAACACTAAAGAAAAATTCAGAAAAAAGTCCAGATAAAACTCACTCCAGACAGCATGCTGAGCTCCCCTTTAGCTTGTTGTGTCCTGTTGCCTACTCTCCGTTTAGAAATTACTTGCCTAATTTACTAGCTCTTCTGAGTTGTACCGTCATTTCAGGTTTTCTTCTAAAGCACCCTGCAAGCCACAAGCTCCTGGTATGTGAATAAAAGCCAGTTGCTTCCACGAAGCAGCAGCTGGTCTTCGCAGCTTTCTCTCCCTCTGCCATCTCACAACACTCGGTCCAACTCAGCTATGGACTTCCTATCAGGTTTTTTTAAATTATTTTTAAAAATTTTTAAAGTTTGCCAAATTCACCGAGTTGACTAGAAGCACACTAAGCCATGCTCAATTTATACATTTTAATTATTTGGTTTCCAGAGGAATGACACATGTAATAACTGCCACCCCGCAGAGCTTTGTGCTGATGTGGTGTTACAAGCACCAGGACTCTTGCTGTGGTCCCATTCCTCCTCCTGCTGGCACACACACACTGACAGTCCAGCAGTGGCACTGCACAGAGCTCATAAAGCCCAGCCCAGCCCTGCAATGGACAAAGTGATATTAACTTCTGAGACGAAAGTACATTAAGAGCTTTGCTGCTGTAAAAGCTCTCTTTTGCCTAGGGCACTTTACTGTTTAGGGTATTTAGCAATACTATCAGGAAGCTGACACATATCCATACCACTTTCCTAGCCATCAAAGTCTAGGGAAGCCAACTGGTTCTTCCTTGGCTAAGCCACATGGCAGTTTGAAGGGCTTTGACATTACTTCTGAGTATGATTCAGACTGTGATTAAGGGGAAAAAACTTTTTTCAGATGTGTAACATCCAAAAGATTTCCTTTATCTTTCTTTGCAGGGATAAGGAATGGCAAGAACTTCACAACCCTGCTTTCCCTCATGAGGAGTATAACAAAGGCAAACAAGACATAATGAAGGTGCCATGGAATCCATTTCTTTCTAGTACAGACGAGTGCTAGGCACTACTCTGGGGGATTCGGTAATTTCTGAATGGTTAAAATATTCCGTGTTCCATTAGAAATACATTGGATTTCATCAAAAGTGAAATCCACATATCAGTGTGATTTGCCCTTATTTACTATCAAGAATTATTCTAATTGCTCTATAACCTAAAGCAATGTAAAATTCCACATTAAATCACTCATAAAATGTTATGCTGTTTAGACTATATATAAGATCTGTTCAAAATTATTAATTTATCAATAATGCTAACAACATACATTGTGGCTTTATAGAAAGAGGAGAAAACACTCAGAAAAGCTGGTGAATATTAATGATGCCTGCTATTTGAAAAATCACTGATAAAGATATTAATAGTCACAAGTTTGCTGGTTTTCAGTCCCCTTTGCTGCCAAAATCATTTTTTTATCTTATTTACATGATTTTATCATATTTACAGGATAATTTACCATTCATCAGCCATTACTTCAACAGTGTCATCCCAGTGTCTAGACAGTATTTTGTGTCCCTCAGCCACTGCAGTACACAAAAAACCTAGCAGCATGCTGGCTAGTCACCATTCATCAGATTTAACAGACCAGACACTGTAATAGAAGTATTACTGGGAACTCAAACACTGATGACAGTAATGCAAAAATCTTTAATGTAAAAGCTCTGTGATTTTTTCTTCTGGCAAAATTTACATCACCCATTCTAATGCCAGATTTTGCTTGTTACTATGGCACATACAAGATATGCGTTCAGAAATGAGTAGCTGAGATCCAGGAGTTCCCATTTCAAGCTTCTTTCTAGAGCTGAGCTGGTAGGTCATGGCGAGGGAACCAGAGCTCTGCTGACAACAGCTATTTGCTAACAGAAAAACAAAATCATGGAAAAGTGACTTCCCTCCATCCAGTTCATCCACAGTATTACAAGAGTACCACAGTTTGTGACTGCACCGCTGGCACATCCTAACTACATTCCTGTGCACAATTCATGGGACCGAGATTTTGTAGCTAACTCTCCGCGAGCATGGCTTACGTTATCCCAGCCAGGTGCCATCCTGCCCATGCAAAATCACAAAACTTGGAAAAGCAGAATCAGTTTTCAAGTTTTTAGCCATTGTTAGGGAGGGTACAGTGTGGGGAGTTCACGAAAGGAGAAACTTTTTGTTGGGATGGGCAAGAAATGTGGAAGAAAAATGCATTTGTTACCCAATACAGGGATACATCCAAATTAAATAAATATAAACAAATAAGGGCTTTAAAAATGGATAAAAATCTGACCTCATAATATGTTTGTCTTCCCACTCTTGCTCCTATTCCCTCACACTCAATTTTCAAGAACTTAAATAAAAAAATGCTTAAAGTCCATTCTTACACTGGTTTGAAACCCATTTTCTTCACAGCAGAGACAAGTGAAAGCATTTCACAGCTCCAGTTGAGGGCAGTATAGAAAAAAAATGAAGACATACAAGAGACACAGAAATATGATTCGTATTTAAAACATTCTATAAAAGATGGTTCCCATTGGTAAATAAACAAAGGCTCTAATTTAGACTAGTTTAAGACTGTAGCTCAGTATAATAAAACAAAATTCAAACGAGTGGTCAAATGTCCTATTTTATGGGATAAACATATCACAAAATGTGGCTTAGAATATTTTCATTATTTAATGTATAAAATGGCCAGATAACTTTACAGTTAGAGCCCCAAGTACTGAAATGAAAGGCCAAATTCCTATTGATGTTAAGTATTTTCAATCAGGATTATTTTACTAGAATACAATCAAAGACTTTTGTTCCAGAGCTCATTATTTCTCATTCTGTTCTCTAATATTGTTACCACAAGTATTCTTTAGGCACAGGGGACAGTCAGCTCTCAGCTTTTAATGTTAATTATGGTAATCTCCGTAGACATCATCACCTCTTAATTCATAATGTAGACATTATGTATCAGTTCAGCTTTCTACTACAGTAGCATAGTTCACTGCACTCGGCGGGGGGGGGGGGGGGGGACAGCTTCCTCTTTAAAGCTTTTTTTATAATTCAGTAATAAAAAAATTACTTCAGAATTACACTTAAAACAGAAGGATATTTTATATTGTGAATGAATTAAAACCAGTAAGTCAGAAGAGAAGTTAAAGAGTAAAAATAAATAAAAGTGCGCTCTCTTGTATTTTTTCCAGTCACATAATTCAAAGGTAATTCTGACTTCATATGGACTTGAGATGGACATTATTCATTAATATAGGCTAGGGATGGGATACAAGATCAAGATGAAGACACCTGGCCCTGGTTATCTACAAATGGGTGTCTTCAGGCACAGCAATGCTCAATGCACTGCCTAAGGACAGCTTCCCACTGACATCTGAGATGTCCTATAGCATCTGGAACATCTGGATGGGGCTCACAGATATGGCCAAAGAGCTATAAGAAACTATGCTCCTGCAGTGCAGCAGCTGGAGGCCAGACAGTAAACTCTAGAGCATCTCAAATGACACTAGACATCAACATTCAAGCAACCAGACAGGGTGTTTAAAGTCTCATTATAAATCAATAGAGATCTCATCAGCATCATCAGTGGAGTTTGGAGACCAATTCAATTCTTCAATTCACTCTAAAGCAGACATCTAGTTGCTGGTGAGTTGAACTGCTGTATATAGACATATGAATTTAGTGGTCTTAATCTCAAGCTGAGTCCTACCACAAATGTCTTTAAGTATATCTTTAAATTCATCAATCCCAGCAGTGTTCTAACATTCAAATAGCAATAACTGCGCCTCGTATGACCAAAATAAGTTAGCAGAAGTTACATTATTTCCCTTCTCCAGTGATTCTCAGGCAAAAATATACCCAACCAGATTCTTGTTTTCCACCCCAATTAAAGATGCATGTCAATCAAGTAAATGCTCATTTTCTTTACAGGATAATTACTACAGACAAAAGGAAACTCAGTGCTCATTGGCAGAATACTGCTTTAGTGCTTCAAGAAGGTAAAAAAGAAGCATCTGGATTTTGCCCTGAATCATTCCTCATCCACTCACCTATCTACGTTAACATTTTAGTACAAATCAGGAGCACACATTTTAAGTGACTCTCCTGATGATCCCCACTTAACACTTATAACCTACATTACTATGGCAGTGCCGAAGGAAACCGTCTTACCAACAAGCTACAAAGCATTTGGAAACACTACATCATAAATTAAGTTTAATTTGCAACCATCAAGAAACAAACAAACAAACAAAACCAGTATTTCCAAGCACACGGGTTTATTTTATCTTTTGCTTTATTTTGTCTTACAGAAAAAAAATTAGGGACCTAAACACTGATGACAGCAACACATTAGCCACGTTTACAATTTCTTGGATTATATCAAGCTACAGGAACATCCCACTCATTCCATAAACATGAAATATTAATATTTAATGGCCTTAATATTTAAGTGCAAAAAACTGTACCCTCAAAAAATTGTTGTCAAGACCCACAGCTACTCCCATGTAGTGACTCCCCCATTACATTCTTTTACATTTAAAGCTGATTGTGTGTTTTCCTCTAAAATGTTTAGCAGCCATAACAATACTTCAGTTAGAGATCAGCTATCATTGTTGTCTGAGGAATTCACTTACAGAATCCAGTTTAGCTGCATTCTCTTTGCAAAGCATGTAAAAAAATATTTTTCTTCATCAGATTTAGGAGGTATGACCCACAAAAAGCACGCACAGTGACTAAAATTACAGTTATGAAGACAGTAAATTTGAAACATGTATTATTAAAAATTAGACACCATAGATGGCGTCAAAGTATATGTCCCTAAAACGAAGAGCTGGTGGTCATACATCATATTCGAATGAGTAAGCAAAAAACTATGGGAACTCACTACTTACCAGAGGTGGATTCGGGAACCTAAAATTAGTCTGAAAAACGAAAACTGTAACTAGATGGCTTTTCCTCTCGGTGATATTCACTCCTGTAGCACCTAATGCTGCTATCAAGCATCAATGTCTCCAATGTATTATTTAAGGATTTTGTAATTTCAGGTGTTACTCCCTCTCTTGCTCTTATGCAATGCCTTTCTTCTGAAAATTGCAGGGGTTTTTATATAATAAGGTATATAACACCTATGAATTAGGAAGTTCCACCTTTCACAGATGGAACTGAAGCAGAGCTAACATGCCGCAGATTCACAAATTTTCTGAAGTCATCTTCTCCCAGAAAAGATTACAATAACTCTAATTTGCTTTGGAAAATTACTGTGTCCTAAGTGAAGTCTCCTGCAATTTGAAGGCATCTTATTGCAGTAATATCTAACACAAAAAAGAAAGGGACTATTACCTTTTCCTGAATCAGATTTCGGTGATATGTGTCATTACATGTCCAAAACAAGCGAACACTTACTCCATGGAGGTATCAGTCACGACTCTGTAGCTGCACGGCGAGCTCCATTTCACACTTAAAAAAAATTAATTCAAATCCCGCTAGGCTTAAGAAAAACGCACCACATACTCTCCAACCTGAATGACCAACACAAAGTGAGTTCTCTAAATACGAGTTTAAACATAAATTCACTGATTTATGAGCAAATACTTCTATCCTGCATAAGAAAAATCTGATTCCTCAGAGCATTGTTGTCAGCCCCAACATGATTCAGAACAATTTTGGGCACAGCAGGAAGCAGGCTCTTCTCTTCCTGCTGCAGCCCATTTAAAGTTCAAGCACATGTTTTAGGAAGAAGCAAGGTGGTAGCAAAGCTCAGCGCAACTGTTGCTAATTGTTGTGATTAGATAGACAACAAGTAAAATCAGTCTGAGGGCTCATGTGGGAGGCCATTTTGACAGAGTTAACTTTCCTCTCCAGCTAACTTGCACATGGCAATCCTATTAAGTGGAGCAACATAGAGAAGGGGCTCATGTCTAAAGTTTCCAACCAATAAATCACTTCTTGCCAGCCACCACTGTTCTGTAAAGATCCTACAGCTGGTGACAGGATGCAGAATTGTGCTCATAAAGCTCCCTGCAGTACTGCTGCCTCCATTACAGCATGGAAAAAAGTAACCTTAGCTGGAAAACTGTGATCCAATCATCCACTGAGCTCTTAACTGTTCAGGTAGAGGGACTGGCTCTTTGCTTCTGTTGGGGGGGGTGTTGTGGGGGTTTTTTTCTTTTTGGTAATATTAATCTCCACAGTACTCTTCTGAATCAATAAATCCATTACAAAATAAAGGTATTTTCATCAGCTCACTTCAGCTACTCTGCCAAAAAAAAAAAAAATCTGAATTAGTCGGTATTTTGGGGCTGCTTTGTTATAACCACCAGAATGGTGAATCTGCCCCCAACTGTTAATAATTAAAAAGTCATTTAAGGCTGCATATCTTCAAAGTATTAAAAATAATTATGCGACAGGACTGTTATGGGGTATGCTCACTTAATATAGCTCAAAGAAACGAGATAAGAATTACTTACTGAAGATGTACATATAAGGTTGCCTTGCAATGAAGGCATGTGTGTGTGAGGGGGGAACGGAGGAGGAGATCCTCACCTGGAAAAGACTACACAACTCAGAAAATTTTCTCCAAATATTCTTTAACAGAATCTGCAGCTTTTTACCTAATCTTGGAAACATATAGTCACGCAGATAAGGCAGTATTAAATGGATCACTGCTGCCTCTGGAAAGGACGATAAGTTAGCCTTTGGTGCTTAGATATTTGCTTTCTGATAGCTGTTCTTCTTTCTCACAAATTTCCTCTGCCAAGCGAAGATTATTTGGGATTGACAAGTCTGTGCTTTGAAATAAACAAGACCTTTTCTCTGATAGGGTGTTGGAAACAGATGCTTAAGATACAGATAACAGTACAGTCTGTCAGGCATATTATATAGCTTGAGGGGGTCTCAGGGAAAAGGTACCAAGCCACACGAATACCTACGTATGCCTAGCAGTGTTCATGAATCCGTACTATTCCAAAAGATACCAAGAGAAGGAAATCTTTCCCTCACACACTGCAACTCTGATGAGAAAAAGACAATTCTGCTTCCTGCACTGTGTGAGGGTGGAGACAAGACCACGAGGTTGGAGTAGCTGAAATGGAGAAATTCACAGAAAGCAATGCTAAGGCCTAAAGAAAGTAGGAGGCGGACTGATTTCTTAAAAAAAACATATGTCTTTGGGATCATTACCTGCTCTGTAACCAACACCAGCTGCACGTGGCATGTCAGGGCTGCCAGCATTCATGCAATCATTATCAATCAACAAACTTGCTGCCACATCCACAACTAGAGAGGAGGAAAAAGTTACAAATAGTCCCAAATTCCTCAGTGCCACTTTTTTAACCACCAGTGCTAAGGCTGCTGCTCTAAACACAACCTGTGCTTTATCTACAGCCCTAAAGGGTGCGTGCCATCTTCTCCTTAAGCCTTACTGGCTCCTAATTCAGGCCAGAATGCTTCGCTGGTGAGGCAGCAAAGAGGCACTTCAGACTCTCTTTCAGTGCAAGGTCTGAAGGTCTCTGCATCTTCTCAGTCTCCTTTCCCTCAAAGAGCAGCAGCAGTTCTAGCAGCACTTCTTGAACTACTTCAAAGATGAGCTGTACTGTTAGAGGAACTCAAGCTCACAGGGGTCTTCTAGACCCAATAGTCCATGGGAATCAGCTGGACTCAAGTGAACACCAGGGAAGTACAAACATTTTAAGACTTCCCTAAGTTTTAGGGTTTTTTTTAAGGACTTGCATACACAGAAGCAGAAGTCATCTATAACAGCTGTCACTAATTGCAGTTGCTGCCACACATGAGCGATAACACCACACCCTAAAGTTCTGGTGGTGGAATATATTCTTTTTGTTTCCCCAGATGATGTTCTGCAGCAAAATAATCCCAAATTAAACACATTACATACATGCATACTTACATGTATATGTGGACAAGCACTTGAAAATGACAGTTCCTCATAAATTTATCTATAAATTACCAATAGTCATTTTCAGATATGATGCAGCTTAGCATACCTGTACAGGTTGCAGGTATCCTTGAACTCAGAATCTTTCCTTTTTATTGACAAAAGTGACATTTAATTGCAAACAGGTGTTGAAACTTCATTAAGCTTTACTATTACATACATACTACCATTCAGCACTTCAAATTCAAAGTTTGCTGACATCATGTGGGTACAGATTTTCTGTTTGAATACCTGACACCAGCCAAGGCCTGCACTTTTCTTTTACCTGGAGTAATGGATAGCTTGATGTCCTGCAATATTAAAATAGAAGTCAGTTGTATGTTTCATCTCATCGGTATGTCCAGAGACTTCAATCCAGTGTGCTATTGGGAGGCAGTAAACTCCATCTACTATGTTGCTCTGGTTGTAAACACAACTTCGATCATGATGGGGCCCATTACCTAGAACAGAAGAAAGAACAATTGCAGCCTGTGTATCCGGAAAATCTTCCGAAAGATTTGTAGGAGGTGTGAACTGAGTATTTAAGGCAAGGACTGGTGTTTGCTGCCTGTTCAGACTGCATTTCTCATAACGCATTAACACCTCAAATAGCTGTAAAAGAAGCGCTGCCGCAAAGCAAATGTTCAGCATTAAAATAAATTTTTGCCAATTATTTAAAAAACATTAAAGCTCTATAAGACTCCCAAATAATCAGCCATGGCACTTACAATTTCGAGAATAATTAATTTCATCTAAGTTCCTCATCTGATGTCTGATAATATGCGACATCAGTATTTAACGTTTCTGCTGTGTGACCTCCCTCTGGGGGGGTCAGCTTGCTGTGGCCCGAGGTCTAGCTCTGACAGGGCACAGCAGCGTCACCGTGCCTCAGGCTTACTTCTAAGAAAATCGCCAAGCTATGAGATAGACCTCGGAGAAAGCACAGAGTACGGCCATGCAGGAACAGAAAGGTAAAACCGCAAACAAAGGTAGGACTGGTGACACTGGAATTGTTACTAGCTTAAGGATGCAAGAGGAAAAACACCAATGTGGAAAGGCATCAAATCCCGAAGAAGAAAAGTAAGGAGGCGGCAGACAGCAACCCAGCAGCAATGAAGACCTGTTTCAGGGAGAAGTGACGGGTGGTCCTCCTCCACCTCATTCACAGCTGCCTGGCCAGCAAAGACTCTTCAGGTGTCCTGCTTGGGACAGGACGCACACCAATGCCTAGCCTAGGAGCTCATTAAATCCTACCTGTCTTTTATGTTTGCTAACCAATAAACAATCTCTTTGTACTCTTCAGATGCATGTCCCACTTACAGAGTCTGTTCATACACAGTAACAGTTGCCCAAAGTGACCCTGAGAGAGACAGTCACATTTGCAATGCCGAGCGATCATGATTACCTAAAATGGCCTTGTCTAAAGTAAGAAATTTTATTACAGTTTTCCACTACCTAATATCCATTACCCCTTCTTCTTCTCTTACAGCAGTAGTGTGAGCTTTAGTACAGAAAACCAATTTTTAATACCATGCCAGAGTAAGCAACTTGAATTGAACCAGGTCATGTCATCAATCAAAAGGTTATCTAGCCTCCAAAAATTCAGTACATGTATATTCTCCTCCCCTCATTTTTACATACTTATTGTAATACTAATTGCCACGTAGGAATTATTGTGCAGATTAGAAGTGACCTAGTCTATGGCTTGCTTTTAATGTAAGTCTGTTACACTTATACATTATTAATCATGTTAGAACATTTCTGAGTAAAATTATGCCCGAAGAAATATCTTCAATTTCACACTGCATGCAAATGCATGACCAGCTTCCAAGCACCACATTTAGGGAAATTTGCTAGAGCAAGAGCATTTTGGGAGATATATTAATGCAATGACTAGAGAATAAGACTAACATTTAATACTAAAGCTCACACAATCTTCTTATTTCCAGATGACATGCAGCACATTTTATCATAATTGTGAAATATTATTTACCAAAAAGAAAAATACTAGGCAGAAAATTATTTTCTCTTTCTATATTGCTGAACCGTTATGCATCATATGCAATGGTATGACACAGCTTTTGATAAATAAGGTGAGCAAGATCAGTATATAGCTCCTGAAGCTACAAATCTTACCACTATACTTTTGTCTCACATTTCTAATTGTTTACACATTCTTACCACTTTTAAACAATATTTGAAGACAGCAGTATACATTGACAAATACAACAGCCTTCCCCATTTTACTCTCTGACAACTGTCTGTAGCGATGCACACCACCATGGCTCTGCCCAGCCACCACAAGGCTGTGTCTGATCCTGACACCCACCCACCCACGGGCAGACCATCCCCAGGGAGGTGCCCGATGCGCGGGGCTGGGACTGCCCCAGTCCCCCAGGCTGCCTGCTCCTGGCTACCAGCCCCGTGGGGTGTCCCTGCAGCCCGCAGTCCCCACCCCTCACTGCACCCTAGCAGTTTTGAACCACATTCTCAGGATCTCTGGCTCTTTTCCTACTCCCAGCCCTATTTTCCCTTGTACGTGGGCTCCCTTGTACCCACTCTGGCTCCCTCAAGGACTGCCACCTTCCATTGCTCACAGCTGTTCCTTCTCTCCCACCAGGGTTTCCGCATGAATTTTTGCAATCACAATCTATGATGTCTCCCTCCTGCTTAATTGCTTCTTTCCTCGAGGTGCCAGTCAGTCCTACAAGACAACAAAGCCTCACTCTTCTTTGTCTTCATGATCTCAATTACATCACTACGTGCTTCCTACTTTCCCATTTCCAACTGCTGCTGCTTGAGGTGCACGTACTTCTGTCATTTGCCAGTTTTACTGTCCATCCTCCTTCTCCTCCAGTTTTAATTCTTGGCTCTTTTTTCCCTTCCTTCTCTATCATCTGCCTTCTTAAATGGCAGTAACCTCCTTGCCTTGTAACCTTTTCACCTTCACCATCATTCATTCCCTTACCTAGCCTACAACCACACATGAAAGCAGGGCCAAGAGTAAATTGCCACAAGACATTTGTTTCATTTGTTCCCTCAAACAGGTTTCGTCAAATCTCATTCTGAAAAGCTTCCTTCTCTAATTGTTATTTATTGCTGTTGATTTTTCTGCACCACTCAACCTCACCTTCCCGCTGTGGCCTACAGTCAAACAGGAATCTCAAAGGTATGTTTCCATTTTGGCTGCAATACTCTGGTAAACAACAACAGCTTGCATTCATAATATTTTTCATGCGAATTGCACAGCTCTTTACTACTCCTTACGTTATATACTGATCTATGAATTAACAACCCTCTTACTGAAATTTGATGTCCATGCAACAGAATGTATATGAATATACATTCAACATATATATATATTCATGTCTGTGTATATCTATTCATGTATTTGTTGAATATATATTCAACAAATTAAGTGACATAATTTCAGACAGGAAGGGGAGAGTGCTACCATCTCCAACAAATACTAATTTAGAGAACAGTATGATCATACCGAGCTGTTAGGAAACTGAATTCTCCATTCCCCTTGCAAGAGTTATGAAAGAAGACAATTACCACAAACGATCAGGATCTCACTACCCAGGCAATATCCAAACGATACACAAGTGCTTCTCGCCACAGTTTGCTTCACAAGCCACATTTAACAAATAAGTTTCAAAAAAAAGAAAGAAAATTGTTGTATCAGTTCACATCATGCTTCTGCTAGCACAGTTTGTCACAGGAAAACCATAATATTTTGGATGCCATAAAACAACAGTGCAAGGAAACAGTTTCAGAAGTAGAGCCAGATAACAAGTTTGGAGGAGTACTGTAGAACTCATCTATAATTTAGAGCTGCTATAAAAGGGCTAAAGATTGAATTCTCTCAACTTTTACCTTCTAGAGTCATTTAATACAAAAATAAGTCAGCCAACGAAACCAACTTTCATTCAAGGTAACTGATCATAAACTGTTTTAAATAGAAAACAAATAGCATCACTTACATGTTCTGTTACATATTTGCAGAACATATACGGCTAGGAAAATGGGCACAGCTTGGGTGATGAGCAGAAATCACTAACTGGACAATCCTCACTTCTTCCTTTTCCACCCCTATCTTTTTAAACCTATCCTCACAAGTTTCCTCTGTCTGAAGCAAGGTGCATCACCCTCATTGTATGACATACGTCCAGGCAAACCATGCCTTAGTCTCATCCTAGCCTGTTTATCTCTGCTGATGGAGCAGGCTCCTTGCATCTCCTTTGTGGTAGTTAACATGACTCCGTCAGACTCAGACGCAAACGAGCTGGCCCAAGACTTCTCACAAGTACAGGAAGAGTTTGTGCCAAGAATGAAAAAGCTTTCAGAGTCAGAGGCAGGATAAAAATCTGGCACACTAAGTGAAACACTTACCCTCTCTTCCTTCACCACGACAGGCCAAGCAAAGTCCTTTCTGGATTTGGATCCCTGGAGCACAGGGACTTTCCCATGCCCAGGAGAGCGAGTTGGGCAAGGTGTTAGCTCCAGGCAGTGACCAACAGCACCACAGATCAAAGACCACCACTTCCTTGCTCTCTCTCTGGTCCAGGGCTGTTTGTGGGGTGCGGTTGGTTAGTTTGGAAGGAAACAGAGCACCTGATGAAGGCAATGGGACCAAGCTCAGCAGAATCTGATTCTTCCCAGTGGATCAGAAGTGTGTTGCAGCCCTTTCTAATTTATTACGTTCTGCTCAGGCACCAGAGAGAAAAGATAGAGGCCAGTGCAGAGAGAAGTGCCATGAGACTACATGTATGCAGAGTCTGGACAGGTCTGCTCATGACTGAAGCTGCTCATACCCACACCAATTTCCTACTCTACTTATTTCCCCCAGAGGTCCCAGTTATCTACATTACCTGAAAGGCCACCACGTCTTCTAAGTGACTTCCTAAGAAGTCAGACTCAGCAGCCCATCCCCACAGAAACCAAGCTTTATTACTCACTTCTCAAATGCATGAAGCATTTCACAAAATAAATTACCAAAACTGAAGGCCTAGTGCTGATAGATTAGTTTCTGTACCTGAAGCTCGGAAAGGTCCTACCTGCAAGCTGGGAAGGCTACCCTGACCGTGCTGGGCAACCACACCTGTCAGGGTGCCTCTACATCACCGCCTGGCATGGCACAGAGAATGGCCAGGGTTTAATTTGCTACAATCCAACATGCTTCCAGGACCACAAGTGCACATCAGATCTTTACCAGCAACAAAGTGTGCACCACTGGCCAGTCCCAGGCACATACCACTCGTGCAGGGACTGAATGGCTGGAGGATTTTGCATCCCTATTACAAGCTGGGTGCTAGGAGGGAAATAGCTTGAAGCATACCAGTGCTGAGTGCGAGGGCACGCTGCAAAATCCCTAGGGGAGCCGCAAGGCAAATTCTCACCAAAGGGAACCCTTTGGTGCATAAATTATTCATGTAAATACAACTGTCCCCTTACACTGACTCATCTCCCCAAGCTTACCCAAACCGTGTACAAAGACTTCAAGATACTTTATAAATAAGTAAATCCCCCATGCCTCCTCCAGTCTCCAGAGTGGGAATTCATCACAACTCTCATTTAAACACCCTGCTCAGGCATAACAGCTGTGTGCCTCCTCACCAGCATTTGCAAGACAAGAGCATCAGTCTCAGAACCAAATGCTGTTTTCTCGTATGTTGTTCACAGCACACAACATCAGACCACTGGGTAGGTTTCCAGGTACTTTTAATATGAAAAAAACAATTATTTGGGTGAAATTTTAAATATTTTATAGTCAAGAAACATTGTGCAGCCTCAAAGATTTGGGGGAATTTTAACACCATTTCAACTTTTCTGTTTCTAGAGCCAGTGGTAAAGCAAAGAAAATCAAATCTGTTTTCCACTCGCCTGTTCATCTTTGCAGAAGAGAAAACAAGGACAAATGCCCTCTGAGAAAGGGCAATACACAACAGGAAACACGTTTTTACAGCCCAAACCACTCTAAATTAGTATTTTTCTTCATCTTGTTTTTATTCATGTTGTTCCAATCGGCAAAACATTGGTTTAATTATTTATTTGTTGGAGGCAAACACACACATCATTTGAAAACATGTAAAATTCAACCATAAAAAAGGGTCAGTTAAATATCTGAACAGTACTGATCCTCCTGTTAATTGATCATGTGGACTTTCCTAATTAAAGAACAACAGGAATTTGGAAGAGTTTATTAGAAGATACAGGTCCCAGTTTAACTGATAGGGCAGCACTCTTTTTCCTTCAATAAGGTCCAGAATGATTTTATTTAAATTCCATCTTTGTGACTCTTCACAGCAAAAACGCTTATCTGAAACTTAAAAATAAGTTTCTAGGCATTAAATTATAAAATCCCATTGCTTTTGCAACCCACCTGTTGCGCTCTCTGCTGCGGATGGTTGCACAGTGGAATCCACTCATGTAGGGAACTGCTGGAGAGCAAAGCAACCAGCAGCCCCGCTTACAGCTCAAGACTCACAGAGGGCTGTTTCACAGTCTGCATGACTGCACGTATGGCTCCTGGTCTAACGCATATGAAGGATGACCAAAGCGGCATATGAAAGAAGCTGGCTGCACAAACCACCAAACAAAAGATTAAAACCAAAGATCTCCACATAGCTGATAAATGGCACTGGCAAAAGATGGAGACAAGAACGAAACAAAGGAAAAACAGATGAAGATATTGTAAGGAAGAAGATGATGTCCAAAGACCAAGGACTGGAAGAAGATAAGCAGGGACCAGAAGAGGGTCTTCTAAAATTTGAGCTAACCACATGCAGTAACAGAATACAAAGAAAAACCTTCTGTTGCTATTTTATTACAGTTGTGCTGCAGAGATGAAAAAAGTAGAATCCAACAGCCTACCAACAGCACAGACTCACCTTGACACAGAGGACAACTGCACACAGATTGCATAATGTTCTGGAAGAGTCACACTGGTGAAATTATCAGCTTGATCCTAAAAGATAATGAGCAAAATCTAGGCCAACGAATGAATGCAAAAAATAAGACTGCCTCTTCCACTGTCTCTGCAGAGCTCTTTGCAGCAAAGCCACTTAGTGGACTGCTCAGCCACAGCTCTCCCAGCTACCGACTTGTTGCATACCTTGCTGGAATTTTTTTCTATTTTTCACTGTGTGAGGGAAGGTATGTAGAAAGTCCAGGGCACAGCAGCAGCTGTAGAGGTGCTGTGTATCTCATCCCTGCCTTAGCCAGACCCTACGCCAAGACCTACCGCTTCCAAAACTCCAAACCCCAGCAAGGTCAGCATGTTTCTCAGTTCACTGTTACCTTTGAAAAGCCACAGGGCTACTTAGATGACCTTAGATATGCACATTAGCTTCGATGGCAACTAACAAATCCAAACAGCCAGTAGCCAGGCAATTTTCAGATCACCTACTTTCAAATCAGTAAGAGCAAAGACTTACTTTTTTAATCTTTGTCATAAATTTTGCATGAACCAGCAGGCTTTACGCATGTCAAGTCAAAATTTTAAGTATGCCTAAATATTATAACTAATTACATTTGAAATATTAAATGAGGTCCTTTAGCAAGGTAAATTAACATCTTGAGTTCATGCTTAGAAATTCCCCTGGAAGAGTTTAATAACATTGTAAGCACTATCAACACTCTGGGGGCAGAGGAATGGGGAAGCATTGAGGAACAGAAGATTTTTTTAAAAAAAAAATAGGAATAGAGCAACAGGAACTAAAGGAAACATATGAGGAAAAAAGTCTCCGAAATTAAGGATTTAAAAGATTAAGTACCTGCTATCTTTCTTGTCTTTCATACCAACATTACAATGAAGAAAAGCCTCAAGCCCTATTTTGGACCCGATTCTCAGTTATCTGAATGTGCTACTGCATGGGTCATTATCAGACATTACTCTAATTGGACTTCCATCACTACACTTACAATATTCAAATTTACTTACCCTTTACACCAGATTCCATCATGAAAGTCTCCCTGCTGCCTAACTGTTTGAACGAAATTCAAGCTATGATGTCTTGAAAAAGGATCTGTCTCAATCCCACCAAGGCTGAATTGCTATTAGTCATTAAAAACCAGAGAGATGGGAGGCTGAATTCCCCTCGCTGGAACTGAGCCAGGTCAGGTATTTTGGCAGTTTGAGTCTGCCACAGGCTCGTAGACTGGAGTCCCACCTTCCTAAAGTCTCAGTAAAGCCCCTGAATAGCTGCCCTTTGTTTTTACACCTCTTACAAATAGTGCCAAATAACACATTTTAATTCTGCATGTCATGTACTAACATTTACTCATATGCTTAATAAAAATATACTTACTCTGCTTTTTAATGCTACTTTTTCTGCTGTCAGTAAGCTGTCTTCCCTTTAGATTCTGAAAACAGTAGGTGAGTTTCTTGTATTACTTCATATTTTATATTCAGTATATATATATATATATTTCACTAATGCCTTCTTCATGACTGGTTTAGTTTTCAGAAATATTTCCTTGCATTTGCCAGCCCAAGAGATACCAAAAAAGCAGAAGGCCATTTGTATCATACACCGCACGTTTATTTTCTACCAGACTTATAGCAGATTGTTTCAATTTCTCATTTGGTAGGGCTGATATATATAACCAAGAAAACAAGTTTTCAATCTATTAAAACCCAGGTTGAACTCAAGATTTTTTTAGTCTATTTAGTCTATTTAATTATGCCAGAATTAGAACTAAATGGTTTACAAGAAAGCCCTCCTCTGCACTTAATGCTGTTAATCAACAAGGCTTTTTTTCTTTTTCTTTTTTTTAATCAGAGATGAGAAAATAAGAATTTTCAAAGGCAACTTTCAAAAACGTGTCTTATTTCTCTCTCTAGGTCTGCTTAGGCACAGGTGCTTCTCAGTGGGAGCTGCTACCATACTAAGAGCTTTTAGCCAAATGCCCAGTCTAATGATGTATATTAAGCCAGAGAAAAGCAACTAAAAGGGAATTCAGCTCATGTGAAAAAGAGGTTCTTCTCAGACAGATGGTGGATAAGAATAACGGAAATGCAGATGATAGAATAATGGCTGATAGCAACAAAATGTATCATGTAATACAGTCTTCCTAACCGCTCTAATACTGTCTATGGCATTGTACTGTGTATTACTGATTGTTACTTTCTACCACACCAGAAAAGACTGTTGAACTGTAGGCAGGAAACAAGCTATATCAAAATAGTAACCATTGCAAAATCTTAACCAAAGTATCATCCCAGTTATTTTACTTACCACTTCTCAGTGCTTCTTGCCACTGAAAATAAATTCTCGACCCATAACGCACGCTGCTGTCACTTGGAAGTGAGGGCAGGAAGTGAAGTGGGGGATTAAAAAAATGGTAAATAAATAAAGTATTTGCATAAACAATGCATTTATTGTAATTTTACCATTATAACCACAAATGCTTTAATTAAGCTCTCACAGCAGTCAGAGCTGGCCCCTGATTATCCCTGCAGGTAGGAAATGACACATCCTGCTAAATCCAGAGGAATGCATGTGTAAATAAGTATATTTAATAATATAAAATAAATACTAATAAAAAAATACTTATTTTTATTCTTCTAATTTGGCAGTTTCATGAGCAACTCTCCGTTGTTTTATTGATCTCCAGTAGTCTGCTGGTTAATGCTGACATACAGATAGGAAGTAATGAAAAGCTTGCTACCAATTATACTATAATCCATAAGCTAAGTATGTGTCTTCAGGGGGGTTGAAAACAAAACATCAGGAGCTATTGCACTTTGTAAACAAAAGTTTCTCTCCATTCATTAATGAGATATTGGGCAGCAGATTTCAAAGTTATCCACTTTTACTCATAAAGTTTCCCCACATCTGAAAGGTGTTAAGGCATCTAGCACTGTCCAGGAAGCGATAGCCTTGCACAAACAAAATGCATATTATGCACAATTATTCAACTATCAACATCCAGTTGCGCTTTATGTTCCTTCCTCGTCACTACCTACTTCAGAACAAGACTGGGATGGACGAAGCAAGTAAAGGCCTGGATTATTTTCAAAAGCAGAACAGATTACACTAAATACTGATGAAATGCGCAAGTAGCTGCAAGAAACTAGGCAGTCACTGGCTATACACAGGTAAAATGGCGACACCCAGTGGCAATAATACTACCTAAAATATGTGCATTAAGAGAGGTATGAAGAAATGTTATCCTCTCCGTGGTTTTTTTTTTTTTTCTTTTTTTAATAATAGAACTGCTGTCTAATTTGGGGATCTGTAGATTAGCTTTGGGAAAGAAAGAAAGAGAGATGCATCTCAGTTCCAGAAAAATAATGTTGCATCCAACTGTACTTCTCCAGAATGGCCTGAGAACTTTTACGTTGCTTTACCCTGCTATGGCTTAGCCCCAAATATTTTTTATTCTGTTACAATCTCTCCAATTCAAATGGCAACTAGGTATTAACTTCCCATACTGCCTTTAAAGAATCTCCCCCATTAAAATTAGACATTATACCCGTTTTGTTCCACAGAGTTGAGGCCAAGAAGTGAGATTGTTTTAGGTTTCAACACACTGCCACTTCAAAAATGAAATTTTAATGTGCCTTACTATCACCAATGTTTTCAGCCAATCAAGTGTTCCACCCTTGAAAGCTATGAGCAAATTTTACTTCTGGTATTTTCACTAATTACAATATTATGAAAACCTTTATTACTCCACAAACATACCAGTCTTTTTGAAGGACCATCAGAAGCGTATGTTGTCCAACAGATGGCTTAAACTGTAACTAACAAGCTCACAGGAGCATGAACTGGAAGTGTTGGAAGGCCAACATAGCAAGCCACAGGCGCTATAACCTAACTGTTTCCAAATCGAACTGTGTTGTATTGTTTGTTTTGGGCCCCTGAGAAGCCACAGAGAACAACAGTAGCAGGTGACTGCAAACAAGACATCTCCTTTTCTCTCCTCCCCCCGCCCCAAAACTAGAGATGTTTTTTCTGGAAGGAATAAGGCTCTGCTCACCTGTACAAGTTACTAGAACGTAGGTTGATCATGCTTTTCAGCTTTAAGTGGCAATACTGTATCTGTCAAGCTTCAAGCAAGCACCAACTACATCAAACCAATGGTTATGTGAAAATGGATCAAAGTTTTAGAATATGAGCTTACACATTTAACATACATTTTTTCCCCTTCTCAAAAGGTGTCAATAGACTGTATTCCACTGTCTCAAAACACAGTTTCAGGCATACCCTTAGTAATTCCTCTGTCCTTTTATGGAACATGTATCTTATATAATACTTACAGTTTATTTAGACCAGAGTAACGGGGAAAAAGGCATAGATGAGTGCTCAAGCATAAATTCACAAAAATAAATTCAAGCATAAGTTTCATCTTGTATTTATTTAGTTTTGACAGGAGACACAATGTACTTTTACTTTCCAAGCTGAAAGAGAGACATACATAAACTCAGCTCTGAAGAATCTACATCAAAAACAAAGTACACAGAAAGACACAGAGGATGCAGTTGGGAGGGGGGGAAGGTATATATATTCATTTATTTTTTCTAATGGGTAAACCTATTCCCAGGTTCTAAAGCTCAACATGATCACCCTGTTTTCCACAGATACTGTAGCACAGTTAAAACCCTCCTGGATAACAGGCCTTTCAGCTGAGCTCATGGCAGGTAGGCAAAGTACCATCCCTGAAGAAACCTCACTTGGGCCAGAGCACATACAGAAATCACATGATTTGAGCCAGAAGAGCCCAATGGCTTTAAATGATAGGCCCTGGATGCGGCATCATCACCCTGGGACAGCACAGGTAAGCATCTGATCCTTCAAGAGCACAAGAGAGCCTCCTCTCCCACCTCATCCTCCTAGAGAGGGGAATTAGTTCCCTCCAGACACAAGCAACAAGGCAGCAACCCTCCCAAAGGCCGAGCCTTGCCTGAAGGCCTCCTACCAGACCACCTGGCAGAACCCAAAACCCAGAGAACACCGGCCCATGACTTTGACTCTTCCAGCCCACAGAAAAAAACACCCTCACTTTATCTTTCAGTTTCCTGATTGCATTGGAATGGCTGTAAGGATGAACTAAGTTTATACTCAAAACATACGATGCAACATGTACTGTAGTATTATAATAATAATACGCATTACTAGTGGAATTCTCACATGAAGTAACTAATAAAAAACTGGGAGTAATTTTCTTAAATATGGAATATTATTTCACATCTGATATGTAAACATCTGACATCCATAATTGGGCAGGAGTTTCTCTGGTTACAGATGAATGCCTCAACTCATAAATTTAGAGCAAGTATCATTCTGCAATTTCCTCTATCCCTCATGACCACATCTTCAAAATTGCATATGTTCTGTAACTGCTAAATGTCTCCCAAAGCATATTTTAATTCTAAACACATAGGATAAAGAGCCAAAGCATAGCATTTGCTTATCACCAAAAAAAAAAAAAGTTTTGTTCTTTTTTTAAAAAGGTAGTTGTCTTTTCAAACTGTGATTTTTACAAGAATAAACAGATGACAGTCAAAACTTTTCTTGATCTACAGTTGAAAAAAAAATTGTTAAAACAAATTACATAAAAAAACCCTGCAAGATATTGCTTAATTATTGGATAGAAGAACATCCTTAAGCTCCCTTCATGTAATACATGAAGAACAATAAATTTCAGGGTTTAAGCAAATTTCGTTCTTTCCGGTAAATAACAACTTAGAAAAAAATGGTTGATATGAATGACTAACTAAAAAACCCCTCTGCATTTGGATAATACGTCCGTTTGTTTTCTATCATTCTAGCTAAGCAATAAGCTCAAACCGCTGAGCATACACAATGACAAGAACAAAATCCCACACAGGTTAATCCTAAAACTGCATCAGCAGCACTATTGCCAAAACAGAATACGTTTACTACTCAAAAGACTACATTTACTAAACGCGCTCCCAGGTATAGACAAATACCTTGAGATATCATTACTTCCAAACTAGACAGTAACCATCACTTTACGATTGCAGATTCTCTACAGACTGGAACACTCTATTATTATTTCTATATTCTGTGTGGTGAGGACCTCTCTGTATACCAATATCACTGGCATATAATGTACAACTTGGCACCTTCAAAAGAGACCCAATTCTGCTTCCTTGGACAGATGCAAAGATTTTTATTCCATAAATTCACTTTTCCTGCATTTCTGCAAAAGAAAAACATGGTTAAAACAGGCAGAATATACTATTTATTTTAGTTGCTAAATAAAACAATTACTATTACATGGTGTAAATAGTACATCATGATGTAAACTTCTGTGAATGTACTATTAACACGTAGCCTTTTATTAGTATAAAGAACAAAAAACAAATGCAACAGTTATGACGACATGCATGTTTTAGTCTATATGACAGAATGGCAGTTTAAAAGTGTGATATGTATTCTTAAAATGGGTGAAGAGCAACTGCTCTACAATGTGTTATTTCGGTATATGGATTATAAAACTATTTTATAAGTTAAAAAAACCCCTCACAAATTACCTAGTCATCTGTCTTCCTTTCACCAAGTCTGATCCATTCCTCAGTGGCAAGAGGTATATTTAGAACTTTATTTGACTCAGTATACAATTGTTTGAGTGTTCTCTTTTATTTAAGATACTTAAATTAAACATACTAGAACAGCACATGGAAACTGACTGAAGTTATTCAACATTTGACAACGTGGAACAGGAGAAAATCATGGTGGAAGTACTACTGAAACAGTAAGAAGACTGGAAAAGCTGTGATAGAACTTTTCCCTATTTTTTTTTCAGCAATTCCAGTGGTAAAATTTACCAGCCTGAAAATGCCATGACAACATTGCAGCTTACTGAAATAAAGTAACAAATCACACCTTAATGCATAAGTAGGAAATTCTGAGTACTTTACTTCTGGGGAAAGAAACAAAACATCAGAACAACGGATCCCTAAAGTAAGAAAAAAATACTGAAACTGTTTCAAAGACCTTTTACCAACCTAGAAGAGCAGCTTCCTTCTGCAATCGCTCTCCTCCATCACACGGTTAAAAAATGTTTTTGTTAGCGAGTGCTCATGTCATGTCATGTCAGACAGCCTAGGAGGTTCTACCTGCCAGCGTAATTCAGGCCTTCCCTGTCTAGGAGGCGGCCGACGCCGTCTCCGCCGACACCCGGCAGCATCAAGTTCAGGGTACGCCCCGTTTGACGGGGACACCCCTCCCGGCCTCCGGGCGACGCTCCGGGGCACCGGGCAAGAGGCGGAGCTGTGGGAGCCGCCAGCCCGGCAAGCGATACGCCAAGGAGAAGAGCTCCCCCCTCTGCTCTGCCCCCGCAGAGCCGCCCCTCCTGGCCGACACCCGACG